>CM019182.2:21353916-21421440 GCA_009739505.2 Apolygus lucorum | reverse complement strand
TATACACGTTAACATGTAAACATTTAACATTATATTATGTAAACATAATACCCCTCAAAATGAGATGCTTTCGGTTTCTAAATACCTACTTAAAATCCAATAATATCGAACTAAAACACTGCAAATTATCTCACAGTTATTATTTTTCTTCTATTATTATCTTTCTTCTTCGTCTGCAAAGAAAACAGCTTTGCCATAGCCACTACCAACCATAGGTACTTCCTACCTGCTTCACAATCACGTTAATTTTGAGGAAATAAAAACTTCACACCCTATTCCAAGAAATAAGTAGATGTGGGTGCCTTCGATAGGAAATTTGATTTCTGGTTGCTAAGGACGCGAAACTGAGTACTCTCGACAAAACGAAGAGCTATCTCATTATGGTCATCTAAAATTTCAGAGATCAGTCCTCTTTTGCGATTCACACTCGTGATTCTGATTTATCGTTAGTCCAACTGTCAAGTTCTCATAGTGAGCGATCGGTTTGACTATAGAGCTCTGGGTGGTCTCAATAAAATCTAAAAATTCAATACTATTTCAAAACGGTGAAAAGACAACACCATTATTTCGAGAGTTTTCGAGTTTTCGGGCACTTTTGAAAAATTACAACACCTATTTTTTTCTCCCCTTAGAAGTGACTGACATCAATCAAAAGCTTTGGGGCACAACTAGACCCCAAATGGAGCCCATAATATGGTACGAGTATATTATACCAAATGAACTAAAATATCTCGTATATTATACCAAATGAACTAAAATTTGGTATATTATACCAAATTTCATCTAAAATCGGTCCATGGTAACTAAAAAAAGTGCTGCGTTCGGCGTATGGACGAACATAATTTATTCTATTTTTGGATCCTACGTACCTTGAAACGTAAACCTACAAATTGGGGGGGGGGGATTATTTTCTTGGTGGATTCCAAAGATTCTTCATTGAAAATAATAAATCAAAACCTTGAAATAATTCATTTGCGGGCAACTGAATAAATAAATACATAATTTTGGAAAGTAATTAGATACCCCACACACACGGCCTTTTATGATTATCAGGCAGCCATTATTTATCCATCCAATATAACAATGGCCGGAGTATCTAAGATTTTTCATACGACTTGTTGTAAATTGGTAGGTAGCAAGTCACACTTCCTTCATAGCTCCGAGTGGTCTCTAAAATTCAGTAGTATCTTAAATTTATGAAAAAACCATAACTTTATTTCGAGAGTTTTTGAGTTACGGCACTCTTGAAAATTTCAACCCTTAATTTTCACCCCTTAGAAGTGACCTACATCAACCAAAAGCTTCGCGACTCAACTAGACCTCAAATGGAGCCCATATACCAAATTTCAACTAAATCCGTCCATGGTTGATAAGAAAAGTGCCCCCTACGGAAAATGTTTTATTCGATTTTTGAATTCTACATACTTTGAAACTTGAACCATCAAATTTTGAGTAGGGCTAACTTTTTTTCTTTCTTGATTCCAATGGTTCATTATTAAAATAATTAACTAAAATGGTACCACATGAATTGAAGGTCTGTTGGAACAACGGCGTTATGTATATATAAGGGGATTTTCTGTCCATTCGGAATTAGAGAATGTTTCGATAGTTGGAGAGGATGTGGACCCTCAGGATTTGCTCGCAGGGTTTGAGATTTGAAGAGAAAAATGTGTTCTTCCGAAGATGTGGCAGAGGTGGGGCAGAACATCGAAAGTTATTGTCCTCTTCCTCCCCCTCCTTTGTCCTGTTTTTACAAAGTACGAGTACATTGTATTTTCTCATGTCTTCAATGGATGCGATACCTCTTCAGCCATTTTCGTGGTGAGAAGATGAATCTCCCCTAGAAAGTAGAGCTGGAGTGCTCGATACTATGCACAATTCGCTCATGCTATGCATTTTGAGGACAATCATGGTCGACTCAAATGACGAGGAAGTCTACCACTAACTCATAACCTAGTGAAGAAGTTTCCCCCAACACCTTCCTTTGACCCCGACTTAGCCCAGGCAAACAAGTGCTCTAGCCCCTAAAAGCTAGGAAATCATTTAAAACTCTTTTGGGGGTCCTGAATAACGAGTAACTGAGTTTTCGATGTTTTCTAGGTTGGGGTCTAGATTGGAGAGCCCACATAACCGCGAAATTTACGCTCTTTTCTCACAATTTTCTTATAACTTAAAAATGAAGCATTTTACTGTGTCCCTCTTTTGAAAAGCATTACATTTCGCGTCGAATGGCGTTTAAAACATTGAAATGAGAAATCGGTTAACCACGGCAGCCAAAATCGACCGTCGAAAATTTACAATTTCTACAAACTTGGCCTAAAAGTGTTCTAACGCCTGTCGGTCGAAAAAGACAACACCGATTGCAGAATTTCATTGAACCAAACTTGTAGGAAATTTAATGATGAATCAATTGATTTTTAAAATTTGATACTCGCTAATTCTAGTGCTTAGATATGCATTTCAAACCAAAAGAGTCCATAGCGCCAAATTACAACTAAGGCTGTTTAACGCAGGAAACTTCGTCTAAACTCGAAATTTCTTACTTTCTTTCAAGTAATTTTAATTTTACCAATTCAAGTAATTTTACCAGCTCATATAAAAATTAAAACTTGAGAAATCATCATATCAAGCTCTGATTACGTGGTCCCCATCAACCATTAATGACTTACAAAACGATCACAGAAAAATATAACAGGGAAGAGAAAACGAGAGAGTTGCTCATTATATCAAAGAATTTATAACTAAAGAATAATCTTTACAATTTACAATTTCAAAAGGATCTATTATTTATAAGGGAATAGAGTATTACATTATATTGATTATCAGAAATTGCTTTACTACAAATTATGAATTCTCAATTGCAATAATTTACCATAATATTTCCAATTTTTGAGAGAATTGTGTCTGCAAGTATTATTCTTCTGGTCAGTACCTCGTGTCAGTGGTTGCTTAGAGGAGTGGGGATTGGCTTCTCATGTTTTTCATGGTTTCCAAAAAAATGTAGAAGCCAATCCCATCTCCTTTCAGCTTCTTAAGGATGCTAACCATCCAAAAATACTGCACAAGTTTTCTGAAGTTAGTCTTTCTGGTAGCAAGCGCAAAGATCCACTAAGACGGGGTACCCTACAAATTTACTGTTACTTGAAACAAACTACAAGAAAGTGGGTGTTGAGTTCAGAAGTTCCCTGCGTGGGACTGCCTTAGCGGAAATTTGGCGACATTCTTCGATCAGTGTAGTTTTTTTACATTTTTGACGGTCAACTGTGGCTATACGGGTTAACCGATTTTAAACGCCATTCTACGCAAAATTTAATGCTCTTCAAATAGTGCACAGTAACATTTTTTATAGGATGCCTAGGTTTAAGTAATCTAGTAACTGCGCAAACTCAGATATTTGTTATTCAGGACCCCCAAAAGTATTAGAAACGATTTCCAGCTCTCGAGCAATTTTCGGGGGCTAGAGCACTTATTTGCCTGAGCTAACAGGGTAAATCGATCCTATTTATGTAATTTCAGTCATTAAAATGTGGCGATTGAGTTAGTGCCCATTTTATTATTTGATTGTGGCGACATTTTCAGAGATTATGTAAATTGGGGTGTAGATGGTCCCCAATAAAAACATTGCCCCCGGACTGATACTGACCAGTGCGTGTGCATAAACGTGAATTTCCTTGTGATATCCATAATTTATTTATTTTCCATCCAATTTCAATGAAATGTCAAGGGATTGTGTCGGTTACCGTGTAGATGGATCCCCTATTAGGGTAGGGCAAGGTACTTAGACATTGATGTTCTGAGATTAGCTACAATGTATCGGATCTTTACAATCGGGTTATCGATATGAGCAAGCAATGTGCCTCATCCACTTGACGGACGTTCTTATTTTGATTAATTTTAGGGGAAACTGCAGTGGCTACAGGTACCTATAGTTAAGATTTCAGAGTGAAACTGATTACATTCCCTTCAAATTCTTCTCCCTAGAATGAGAAGTTTTGTGAGTAAAATGAAGAAGGCCCTAGCAAAATAAAATATTCTTTCCGTATTATTTGGATCTGGAATTAGATCCTGTAAAACCATCTATTATTCTATTGATTTATCAACTTAGAAAGCTCAAGCTATTATCCAAGTGTAGACAAATTGTGAGAAAGGTGTTTGAAGAAATCTATATTTTAAAGCAGGTGTCTTCAATCTTCTCTATGAAAGCACAAAGAAAAGAATAATGACTAATCATAAATTATTAGAATAATCATAGTTTAGAAGTTGTTGATGAGAAATTGAGAAGAAGGTTCCAAATTTAGAAATAACAATATAAGAAAAATCGAAGTTACCCCCTCAGTAGCAATGTTTAGCCTTTTTTGGTTTTGTGAGAATTAACTGGGATGAGAAAGAACCGAGGTGAGCCCAGGGATCCAAGAGGCGGGCGGTGAAAATATCATGAATGGAATGATTCTTGGTATACGAGGGGGGGAGGCTTCTAGGAACTGATCTCAGAACATATAAGAGGACTTGGGGCGACGTTCCCAGCGTCGTCCTAATACTACTTACATAGTAGGGTCGCGCCAACTCCTCTTGCATAGCTAGGGATATATATATATATATATATATATACACATGATTTTTGGCGAAACTTCAGGGATCGTTTCAGAATGTTCCAAAACGGATTTCAGTGAAAAAATTTTTCGAAAAAGTCGATTCTAAAAATTTTGGAGCCATTGCAATAGCATCATTTTCTTCGAAAATTCGCTAAAAACATAAAATCCAGAAGAGACTTTTCCAAGGATTTCAGAGGGTCTACACAG
The DNA here is from genome assembly GCA_009739505.2 of Apolygus lucorum. NCBI lineage: Eukaryota > Metazoa > Arthropoda > Insecta > Hemiptera > Miridae > Apolygus > Apolygus lucorum. The sequence goes on along the minus strand of CM019182.2, from coordinate 21,416,641 downwards.
TTCAAGGAGAAGGGTAGGAGTCTGGTCGATTTTCAATTTGGTGAGCAGCTCCTATGATCTCGCCCTCATCCTGAAACTGAGCAAGAGGCACATAAATCTCTTGCAAATTAATTGGCGTTTTGTTTTCTCAAGGTGTACCTCTTTAAATTTTGGAACCTACAACCACTTGGTTCAGCACTTGCAGGATGCTCTTAGCCTTCGATTTGTTGAAGTCCACAACGGTAAAAAAAATCTGGAGAACCAACGACGGAATGAGTGAAATAGTTACTTCAGGATATAGAAAATTACTTCGGATTTCCACATGACATGAGGTCTTACTCAGAACAAAGGATTCGTAGCACGAACAATTTCGCCTTCTTGCTTCCAGTAGTTTTGAGAGCCCGAATACAGCAATTTTTCGATCATTCGATGACCGTCCTTCCAGTTTTAAAACGACCACCTTCCAGACAATTTTTAAACAAATTCTCGAGAAGCAGAACAATGAAAATCAGTGATTTAGTGGACGACACCGGGCGGCAGCAACGGAAAAAGTGGAGATCGAAAAAAGAAAGGCCGCTTCCTTTCTTCTTCTTCTGACCTCAATTTAATTTTGTTCCCCTTTACTTACCTCTTCTCTGATAAATTCCGAAATTTATTTCTACAACATTGTAGAATAAGTTATTCATTTATTTAAATTCAAGATATAAAAATAATGCTTCGAGGTTCAAGACCCGGAGATGGCTCGTTCTAGACAATCTGCCGAAATCGCGAAAATTTGAATGAAGCGCGACTCAATCTATTTTTCATGCTAAAGGATTACCTTGCATAACGACCTTTCTTCCTCACCTGGGCGACACCATGAGTATGACAGTCTCACACATTATATTCCGTTATGCCTGTTGTAAGGCTATGCATATGAACAGACAGACAGACGCATGACCAAGTTGTTCGTAGAGCTCCAAAACTAAAAATGCAAGTAGTCAATTTGATTCTAAAACCGTTTTTAGTCATGGAAAAAATGGGTCCAAAAAAAGCTAAGAAGAGAAGCTATAATAGAGAAACGCTCTGAAAACCTATGGAATAATAAATTATCTTTATAGAAAACACGAATAATTTTACTATTGTTACACTTAAACCTTTAAAAAAAGCTACAAATTACTCGTATTACTGTAATGTGAAAAGATTGAGGAGAATGATACAGAACACCAGTTCAGTTATAATTCAAATGATGATTTATTTGTGGCTCCTTGGTCTTTTTATACAACAAGTATTTATACAATGGGGACGATTCCCCACTCCATGCCTTGGAGGTGAGGACCATGATATATCTCCCCTCAGTGTGATTGTAATAATTATGAAATAATTTGTCTTCTTCTTTTTTTGAGCAATTATTATTATGTGAAGTTGTCAGAATACTAACTCAACCACGTGTTAGTAAACCTGTGAGCTTGCCCATGAGAACCTACACTCCTCTCCCATCACCAACCCTGGTCCTTAGAAGGGGCTCCTTACGCGATGTTATGGTTAATAGGTTCCATGAACGGAAAAGCCGTGTTATTCGCAGACAGGTGATCATCACGAGAAAATAGTAAACCGTTGTGTAATAATTTGCAGTTTTTTTTGTTAGATTTAAGTTAAAATGACAAGTTTCAAAAAGTATGGTAAATGTATAGTGTTAGCGCAAAATTTAGTAACGTAGTGTCTCAATGTTTAAGTTCAAAAAATTTCAAGAAAAATTTGATTTTTTTTTTTTTTTAATCGCTCTTGAATTTAATTAGGTTTTATCCCCAATCACTGAAACTTAAAACCTGCGTTATCAACTTTTAATTATAATCAATGTAATCTTGTAATTTTGTTAACCCGTTTGTATAATTTTATCATAATGAACTGGATCCAATCGCGAGACTATTGGGTTGATGCCCTTTCACGAGGTCGGTGAAATTCGTGAAAGAGCAAGAGGAAAGTACGTTGGACTTAAAAGTGTGGTGTACGTGTGTTGCAGACAGATGGCGCTACGAGCTCAGCCTTCGAATCGGCAACGTCTCAACTTTGAGTATCCAGCATCCGGGCCACACCCTCTTCAATTTTCTCGAGAAGCAAGTGAGTACCTGCTTAGACGTTTACTTTAAAATTACGAAATGAATATTCAACGGTTTATTATCAAATACTGTTAAACTGTGTAATTGAGCGTAGGAAATAAAATAAAATGAATAAATAAATAAAAATAAAATAAACCTTTATTTAAATAAAGCAAAAATCATACGTAAATTTCTACAACTAAGTTTTACTCAAATTAATCCTCTATAAGGGCTTAGCCCGAGGTAGGGAGATAAGTCGCCCTTGCAACAAAATACATAACAAACATGCAAAAAAAAGCCTGTGGGCTCCATTTGGGGTCTTTTTGTGCCCCCCGATCATTTTGGTTATCGTCAGTCATTTAATGTGCTATCATATCATCAAAATAATCGTTACCATGATAAAAACACGGATTTAAGAAGAACGTTGTCCATTTCCACGAAAATATTCCTTCTTAACTCCGTTTTTTATTAAAATGGGTTTCCACAATCTCGTCGAAAGTTATTTTATTCGGATCGTTATTATTTTTAAATACTTCAAAAATGTATACAAATTTTAAATTGACCTTCAAATTAAGAACCGACCTCAACTCGAAATTCAGCGAGAAAAAACTTGTTAAAATCATGTTTTATATTTGTTTGTTATTTACTTTTCAAAAACCGATGGTACACTGAAATGTGCGTAAAATTCACTCAAAACTCAACTTCCACAAAATTGGGACGATCAGCCCTATGAACTGTATACTTAGTTCAACGAGTTACTTAGTTCAATAGGTAGTTTGATAACTATCTGTTGGTTTAATAAACTTGATAAATTTAATAATGTCTCTCACATTTATCGTGAAACTATAAAACTAGGCACAAAACGTTTTGGTTGTGTTCTACCACTGTAATTTGAGATTATAGTGATCAACTTCAACAACTGTAAAATGATATAGTTGACAATTTGACAACTTGACAATGTGGGTCAAGTCAACACGTCTTGTTTGGTAAGCGCTTGTTACGAGTAGTGAGCTATTTTGACTCACAAGGGGTTTTTTCCAGTGAAAACCAAGATTGCTTGAGGTAAACGATGTATTGTACACTCTTTTGTGCATAATTGACTATTCGTAATTTTACTGATACATCTTGACTAGAGGCCACTAGACAAGACAAACTAGAGACCATGTGGGCTCGGATAATCTTTTCAAAAATATAAATTCAATTATATAAAATACCAAGTGTATGAATCGACTTAGAGGTAACAGGTATTTTAAGTTAAGAGGTATTTTACGTTTGCTCATGCGCAGAGACTACTGTCAATTTTAAGGCCTTGATTTTCGTCGGGGACCATCTACAATCTAATCCGCATAATCAATGTAAATGTCATCGAAATCGGATAGAAAATGAGGGAGTTATGGCTGTTACAAAGAATTCACATTAGAGCATGCGCAGCGACTACTATCAGTCCGGGGTGATGATTTTCATAGGGGACCATCTACATGCCTACCCGCACAATCCTTAAACGCCTGCCAAGTGGGTGTGGCACATAGCTTCCTCGTATCCATAACCCGATTATATAGATGATCCGATGCATAGTAGTTAATCTCAAAACACCAATCTCTAAGTACCTTTCACTACCCTCATAGGGGACCATCTACACGCTACTCTGGATAATCCTAGAAAATTTCATCAAATTCGGATGAAAAATGTAAGTGAGTCACTACTCAAAAAATCCAAAAATTTCTTGGCACGGCTGGGAATCGTACCGTGACCTTTTTTTTTTTTTTTCTAACTCCCCTCAAAGACAAAATGTCTTTTTTGACGGAGGGGGCACGCCATAAAATAAAAATAAATAAATAAATAATTAAATAATGGGGAGGACGCCCAGGACTCACCCGACGCCGGCCCTAGGGATGAGGGAAGATGAGGAAGGTGGGGGTGGGAGAGAGGGATGAAGGGAAGTGCCTCTATAAAACGACCACCAGTTCAAATATGAGCCGAGCAGGACACGGGTGGTGATACCACGGAGTACGCCTACTGAGATGCCCAACTCACGCAACTCCGTGGCACTTTTCCCGCGCCATGATAAGGTTGCAGCCATCACCCTGATGTTGTTGGGTGCCACTCCTTTTAGCTCCGACACTGCTTGCCGTAAATCATCTCTATCATACTTTCTCATCTTAGCCCGCCAAGTCTGCTCCATGTCCAAGCTGCCATTGACATCTTGGACATCCAGGATAATGCAAGACTGGTCGGGCTTGACGGCAACGATGTCGGGCTTCTTACCCTGGTCACTTGGCATGTGATACAATCTCTCCCTCTCAACATCCCAGCCGCTAGATGACAAAGCACCTGCTATCTGCTTGGCGACCGCATCATGACGTAAAATGCGGCCCCCATGAGTCTGAGGACATTGCTGCACTACATGATACAGGTGTTCATTTCCACTCCGACAGGCGCGGCAAAGGGGTAGAGTTGTCCCACGACTACCTCTCGAACACCGTACCACAGTTGGCAGAGTTGCCATGCGGACGGCGTGGAAGTGTCGGTAGTCGCGGGCCCCAATGCCCTCCGAAGCCCAATCTACCCATTGGGAAGAGACAGGGCTTTCGGAGCACTGTCGGAGTTCTTTACCATCTACTGACTCATGCAGCGCAGCAGCGAACTCAGCAGACGAACTGGGTTTCGGAGCAGATGGTGTTGCTCGGTCGCACCATGCTAACTGCTGCCTGACAAAATCAAGATCAGCAGCCGCACGGGCGACCTCCCAGCTCGACCCTTGAAGGGCTAGCAGGCGCTGGCGGCGCAATGAAGGGATACATGCCGAGAGAGACACAATGCCAAGCCCACCGGATTTGACCGGTGCGTGAACATAGGCACTTGGGACACCAGGTGGGAACCTCAGCCAAGAGCGCACAGCAGAGCGAACTTGTCGATCTAACTTTTGCAGCCTCCCCTCCGTAAGCCTGCCAAAGACTAACCCATAGGTCAGCTTTGGCAGTAAGTACGTGCGGAGGAGGCGCAGCTTCTGCTGTGGCTTCAATGGAGCCTTGGTAACGCGAGCTAGCGCTCTACCAAGGTCAACACGGCTGGCACTAATGGTGGCCACCCCCATGAAGTCGACTCCAAGGTTCCGCCAAACCTCCAACACGGATCGAGATGGGATGGGGGATTGTCCCATGACAAAACCCCCATCCACAACTTTCACCTTATGTTGGCGACCCGACGGGACCAAGGAGACCGACCCACACTTATCGGGGTTAACCACAAGTCCACACCTGGCTAGCTGCTTAGCAAATGCATTGAGGGCGATCTGCAAGCCCTCACGGGTTTCTGCGAGTAGGATAACATCATCGGCAAAAGCCAATGCTCCTACTCGCACCCCAGGGGCGAGATCAAACCCTACTTCTGTGGGTAGCTTACCCAAGGCCGTGTCCACGACCATGTTGAAGAGGAGTGGTGATAGGGGATCCCCCTGGCGTACCCCACGCCCGATCTGTACATCCCCTGACACCTCACCTCCTGCCTCCAGGACCGTCACGCCTTCCTGGTACAGACAGGCCACATACTCGATTAACCGAGATGGGGCCCCGACACCACGAAGGCAATCGGTCAGGGCAAGGTGACTGACTGTATCAAAGGCCTTAGCGACGTCCAGAGCAGCCAGATGGAGTTGGCGGCGCTTCATACGGGCCAGCGAGATGACAGTTTGGAGAACTGTAAGGTTCTCCGCCGTGCCATTTGCTGGCCAAAACGCTCTCTGGACGTCACCAATGATACCAGCCACCTGGAGGCGAGATGCCAGTACTTTCTGGAAGTGGCGGAAGACTACCGAGGACACAGAGATCGGTCGATAGCCTCCAGGCCCACTTCCCCCTTTCTTTGGGATGAACACCGTTCGGGCTCGGGTTAACGCTTTCGGGGGTCTTCCCGCAAGGAGGAGTAGGTTGAGGACGAGCAGCTTAATTGTCTTAGGTGCTTTATTCCAGCGACGGGCGGAAATACCATGAGGTCCAGCGGAAGTGGAGTTCTTGACACGGCACTTATGTGCCTCGTCAGACAGCACCGGCGAACACATGATGCCGCGCAAGGAATCCCTGGTAGAGACTGGGGGAACCACACGCTCTCCAGGGTCGTGACTGGGAGCACTCAGAAGTGGCTCCCAGAAATCCACAAACTCCTGGAGAGTGGGTTGAACTTGATTTTCCCCAGGCTCTTCCAGTACCACCGCAGCCACACGCGCCGGATGCTTCCTCCACAAACTCTGAACCCGGTGGTACTCCCGCCATCTTGCTTGTTTGGCTGCTCTGCGACCTCCACGCAACACCACTCCAGGAGGAGGTCCCCCCTGGTGCTGCGTCACGGTTGCGTCCCCAACCCGCGGGAAGATTCTCCCTAAATAGGCTGCCACCTCATTTTCCAGGTTATCCAGCCCTTCAGCAGCCCGCCTCGCCAGACCCTGCAGGTAGGTGCTTTCATAGCCTTTAATACGACCTACCTGCCCCCCGAGCCTCAAGACTTCGGTCTTCAGATCGGCAAGAAGACCGGAGGTCCCGGGGGAGGGATACTGAATGGCAGGCTGCTGCTCCACGTCAGCAACAGGAGATGCGGGAGAAGCCCCACTGCTATTTGCCAGGATCGCTTCCTGGACAAGCTGCTTATAGTGGGGCTTCAGGCGGATGGTCTTGATGGCAATGACTGTGCGCATGGGAAAACGTTCGCTTAAATAGACATTGATATTTCATACCCCATCGCGCACAGCCACCACCTCATCTGCCGCCATCCTGCGCAATTCCTCGGAAGCATACCTGTGCTGTACTCGTTCAATATCAATAGCAGCATTAGCAGCAACAGGATGCTTCCGTCTGACGTGGAGACCAAGGCTGGACCTGGTAGTGAAAGCTCGCTCACAATGGGCACACTGGTGGTTCAAAGAGGCAGTGGAAGAGGAAGAGGGTAGGGATGATGAGGAAGAGGAGGAAGGTGAGGATGGCCGACGCCTGGGGCGCCTCTGAGCGCCTCCCCTAGAACCCCGCGTGCCAATGGGCAGGCGGGGGTTATGAGGCTGCTCTTGGGTGTTCTCCATAGCGGGGGGGCGCTTAAAATGAAGGGTCAGGGAACCCGTTGACAGGGGTTCCCTCCCTAGTCGCCAGAGGGTCATTGAGCCACCCCTGGAATTTCAAGAGGGGTTCACCAGGGAAACCTAATGGGACCACCTCTGTCCATCCCAGGGGGCCCGGGTTGCGCGACGGGGACGCATGACCTTGACTTGGGTAGGGATAAGAAGGGCTCCAAGGAGATAAAAACACCCTCTATTACCCTACCCCAGCAACCCAAATCTTACATGTCAAATTGACTCGCTGCACATGTGCTACGGGCGCCAGACGATAGTGTAGAATTTGGGGTTGTGACGTACGCACGGCTGTTACACGGATTTTACGTTCGCGCATGCGCATCGGCTACTATAAGTCCGGGGGTGATGATTTTCATAGAGGACCATTTAAAATCTAATCCGCATAATCCCTGAGAATTTCATTGAAATCGGATGGAAAATGTAGAAGTTATGACCGTTTCAAGGAAATTCACGTTTGCGCATGCGCAGTGGCTTCTATCAGTCCGGGGATGATGATTTTCATAGGGGACCATCTAAATACTAATCTGTAACATCTCAGAAATTTTCATTGAAATCGGATGGAAAATGTAGAAGTTATGGCCGTTACAAGGAATTCACGTTTGCGCATGCGCAGTCGCTTCTATCAGTCCGGGGATGATGATTTTCATAGGGGACCGTCTAAACACCAACCCGCACAATCCCTGAAAATTTCATCGAAATCGGACAATAACTTCTTATAGTTATGCGCGTTACAAGGAAATCATGACAGACGGACAGACACACAGACAGACAGACAGACAGACACACAGACACGGAACCAAAATTGTTCAGAAAGGTCTGAAACGCAAAACGCGAGTGAAAATTTTGATTTTGGAGAACTTTTTTTTTTTCATCCTTGAAAAGTGAAAACAAAGCTTCCGCTACCTTGGTAGACTCGGAAGCAAAAATGTCATCAACATCGGATGAGAAATATAGAAGTTATAGCTGTGGCAAGGATTTCATGACAGACAGACAGACACATGGACAGACAGACATGTAACCAAAATTGTTCAGGAAGGTGTGAAACGTAAAACGCGAATAGAAATTATGATTTTGGGGAACTTTTTTTTTCAACCTTGAAAAGTGAAAACGAAGCTTCCGCTACCTTGGTACACTCGGAAGCAAAATCGCAACAAATTATTACACAAAGGTTTATTATTTTTCTATACAGATCACTCGTCTGCAAAGAACACGGCTTTGCCATTATTACCACCAACCAACTTGAAGAAAAACATCGAATAATAATCCAAAGTAATAAGGTAAAACTTAATGCGAGTCGCATTTCGGTCAGCTAAAATTTGAACGGAGATTCGGCCTCTTTTGTGAATTCACACTCGTGTTTCTGTTTTATCGTAAATCCAACCCTTAAATTCTCGTAGGGAACGAACGGTTAGTCCTACAGGGCTCCGCGTGGTCTCGAAAAATTCAATACTATTTTAAATTGATGGAAAAACAATACCTTTATATCAACATTTTTTGAGTTAGGGCGTTTTCAAAATTAATTTTTAGGACGTCCCACAGTAAGACTTGGGCGTCCTTATGCGATCGATCTGGGGTGAAGGAGGACAACACTCATTAGAAAAAAAAATAACCACACAGTAATCCGTTTTAGACCATTCTGAATCCAAATCCGCGAAAAAAACCATAGGTGTATGTCTGTGTGTGTAGGTGTGTGTGTGTGTGTAACAAAATCTTGTGTACTCTGCCCAGGCCTTAGTTCTCAACCGATTTTCCTGGTTCCTTTTTTGTTCGGCGCGGAAAACTATCTAGTTGTGCACTACGTCGCCGGAATTTCGAATTTTGCCTTTTAAGGAGGGGAAAGGGGGGGGGTTAATTCTCAAAAAACGTTTGTTTTTGGCATAATCTTGTGTCGTCTGCCCAGGCCTTAGTTCTCAACCGATTTTCGTGGTTCTTTTTTTCTTCGACGCGGAAAACTATCTAGTTGTGCACTACGGCGCCGGAATTTCGAAGTTTGCCTTTTAAGGAGGGGAAAGGGGGGGGTTAATTCTCAAAAAACGTTTGTTTTTGGCATAATCTTGTGTCGTCTGCCCAGGCCTTAGTTCTCAACCGATTTTCGTGGTTCTTTTTTTCTTCGACGCGAAAAACTATCTAGTTGTGCACTACGGCGCCGGAATTTCGAAGTTTGCCTTTTAAGGAGGGGAAAGGGGGGGGTTAATTCTCAAAAAACGTTTGTTTTTGGCATAATCTTGTGTCGTCTGCCCAGGCCTTAGTTCTCAACCGATTTTCGTGGTTCTTTTTTTCTTCGACGCGGAAAACTATCTACTTAGTTGTGCACTACGGCGTCGGAATTTCGAATTTCGCTTTTTAAGGGGGGTAAAAGAGGGGAATGCTGGAAAAACGTACGTTTGTGGGCATAATCTTATAAACTCTGCCCAGGCCTCAATTTCCAACCGATTTGTGTGTTTCTTTTTTTGTTTGACTAAAATAACTTCCAAGTTGTACATGATTTCCCCAGAGTACCAAAATTTGCAAGAGGAGGGGATGGGTGGGGGGATAATATTCACAAAATATCCAATTTTTCAATATTTCGGTTCCTTTACTGCTTACTAATTGTATCCAAGCATTGAAATTGACGAAAAATTCTCATTATACCTTAGGATTTGCATGAATTACTTTCTGTACCACCATGGAAATAAAAGTGGTGCCACCATGGTGCCAGGGCACCATAAACCTCATATTTCTTGGGTTTTTTGGTGTTTCGCCTTGAATACGGACGTGAACTTCGACGGACTACCTACTAAAACTAATAGATGAAAGTTCAATGTTACGACGTATTTCCGCTTTGGTGCCAGACTGGCACCCATGGTGGTGGTGGAACTCGAATTCGCATGTTGGGTGTCGTAGATCATGGATTTTAAAATGCTATTCAGATTCGAGGCTATCATGCCGCTAGAAGTGTTATGGTTTATAATGGTGGGGGGGGGGTTACTATTTCTTCCCTAAAGTAATAAATAAATTACATCGAAAGAAACAGTCTTATCGCTTAACAACTGGTTAAACTGATCCAATACTTATCCAATGGGACGTCCCCTGGAATGCATGCATTACTAAACAATATGTTTGAACCCTTAGAAGTGACCTACATCAATCAAAATCTTTGGGGCACAACTAGACCCCAAATGGAGCCTACATACCAAATTTCATCAAAATCGGTCAATGCTAACTGAGGAAAGTGCCGCGTACGGCGGACGGACGGCCAAATTTTAATTCGATTTTTGGATTCCACGTACCTTGAAACGTAAACCAACAAATTTTGAGGGGGTGTTAAAAAAAATTTGTATTGGTCGATTCCAAAGGTTCATTATTGAAAATAATAAACCAAAACGACAGACTGACAGACACACTATCGGAAATTGAATAGTAAAGGGGAAAGCAAGCTATTTCTTTACATCCCAAAGAAGTGGACAGAAGTAGTCACAAATTAGTAAATCCTTCATTTCTAGGAGATCCGCTGAATATCCTTGATTGTAGTACGAATTCATTCACGAGAATTTTTTTTCAAAAGCGTTCATACGACAGGAACGTCGAATGCAACCCAGTTGATGGTCAAATTGAGTCTTTTGTTCTTCTGCCCAGTCGAACAATCTCCGTTATTGACATTTTCATCTTCAATAGTCGCTTTTTTTCACCGTTGAACCTCGAGTTTAATATCCCAAAACCTCATACTGGTTTTTGAACTATCAGGGTTCACAGAGTAACCAACTACCCAACAGGAAACTCCATAGTTCATGACCGTATTCATCAAACGGTGTCGAAACCCGTTTGCTTCAAACGAGCGAAAACCCAATTTGCTCGGCTGGCGGTGCTCAAACAAGCGACGCTATTGGAAAGACGAGGGTTGACGGGGTCGGATAATATCGTCGAAAGACAAACAGAAGTCTCTTCGGAATAATTTGGAGATCAAATAAATGTAATTAACTGGGAGACCGCGTCTCAATTTTACGAAATGACTATCAAAGACCTGTTTGCTATCTTAGCCAGTAAAGGGATGGTGATTTCTCCCTCGAATGACGTACCAACTTGAAGGCTGTCTGTATCTCTGTAGTGAGGAAATTCGTCCAGAGAGACTCGGATTAAGTTTTACCTTACTACTTTTGGATTATTATTCGATGTTTTTCTTCATGTTGATGGGTGGTTACTAATATAAATTATATTTTCAAACAGAGCACGCCGTCAAAATCTTCATCAAGAGTGTATTTTAAATTTCTGGAACATATTGTTGTCAACATTATTAATCATATTGTTTCAAACAATCTAAACAAAACAGGAATGGAGTTGCTTCCAATTTGGAATCTCACACTTCCCCTCGAATTGATTCGCCAACTCCAATGCCGAGTGCTTGTGTAATTTTGTCAACTTTACTTCTTGGTAACGGTTTTGTAAATATGTCTGCTGGAATTTCCGAAGTCTGTAAATATTTGAATTGGATCACGTTTTCTGTAATGAATTTTCGAATGAAGTGGTGTCGAACGTCTATGTGTTTTGTTCTTGAATGATGTGCTGAATTCTTTCCTAGTTTTTGTGCTCCTTGGTTATTGTTGTGATTGTGTTAGGTCGAATAGCTTGCAGCTCTCCAAGGAATTGGCGTAGGTAGAGCGCCTCCTTGGTAGCTTCCCCTAGAGCAAGGTTTTCTGCCTCTACACTGGATAGGGCAATGGTCCGCTGCTTCCGGGCTTCCCAGGATATAGCAGCTCCTGCCAGCTTGAAAAAATACCCAGAGTAGGAACGACGGTCCTCAGCACAATTTGCCCAATCAGCATATTCTTCCAAGGGTTTTCCGGACTTCTTGAATAGGATCCCGTGGTTTGGGGTCCCCTTGAGATATCGCAGAACTCGCTTTGCAGCTTGCCAGTGTTCTTCCGCGTAGTTGTTGTTGAACTGTCTTAGAGAATTTACGGCATAACTGATGTCTGGACGAGTGGACACTGCCAGGTACATCAACGATCCTATGAGTCGTTGGAACGGATACTTTGACATTTCATTTGCGTCAGCTTGTTCTGGTATCCTCAAATTCTGTCCAATTTCGAGTGGTGTTGCCGCGGGTCTTGAGTTTTCCATCCACGCTTCCAGCACGCAGTGGAAGCGTGCTGGGCCCATAACCTAATATAAATTATATTTTCAAACAGAACACGCCGTCAAAATCTTCATCAAGAGAGTATTTTAAATTTCTGGAACATATTGTTCTCAACATTATTAATTAATCATATTGTTTCCAACAATATAAACAACAGGAATGGAGATGCTTCCAATTTGGAATCTCACAGTTACAATGGCAAAGCCGTGTTCTTTGCAGACGAGTGATCTATATAAAAAATAATAAACCTTTGTGTAATAATTTGCAACGTTTTTCACTTACCTAGGTTACTGGTTAGAGGCCTCTCTGCTCTACATTCTTCCATATTACCTTTGCAGGACTTCAATAGGCTAAAAACCAAGTTTGTAGTAAAAGAGTACTTCTGGGTTTGTTGTTTCAAAACATTTTCAACTTAATTTTATCACTCAATTCCTATGAGATCTTAAAGATTGTCGCATCATTTTTTTAATAAAAATTTTTGATAAGATTTAACATTATGAATTTTACTGGGAAAAGCTCAATTAGGGTGTTAATCGTACTCGTACTAGCCTCTCGATTTTCAATGTTGAAACTCGTACTCGTAAAAATTAAAAGTTAAAGTAAAGGTGAAAGTGGGTGGCCTCGACATTTTCACTCGATTGAAGGCGAAAACAAGGTTTTGAAGATGTCTCGTCTCTCCAGGCATCCTACGAGTTTCGATGGTTTCGACCTTCTTTCTATACTTTTTCACTCGATTGAAGGTGAAAACAAGGTTTTGAAGATGTCTTGTCTCGCTAGTGAACAGACTAGTTTCTTTAGTTTCGGCCGTCTTTCTCGACTTTTTCACTCGATGGAAGGTGAAAACAAGGTTTTAAAGATGTCTTGTTTCTCGAGGCATCCAACGAGTTTCGATGGTCTCGACCTTCTTTCTCGACATTTTCACTCGATTGTAGGTGAAAACAAGATTTTGAAGATGTCTTGTCTCTCGAGTCAACCAACGAGTTTCGATGGTTTCGACCTTTTTTCTCGACATTTTCACTCAATTAAGGGTAAAAACAAGGTTTTGGAGAAGTTTTGTCTCTCGAGGTATCCAACGAGTTTCGATGGTTTCGACCTTCTTTCTCGACATTATTACTCAATTGAAGGTGAAAACAAGGTTTTGAAGATGTCTTGTCTCTCGAGGCATCCAACGAGTTTCGATGGTTTCGACCTTCTTTCTCGACTTTTTCACTCGATTGAAGGTGAAAACAAGCTTTGAAGGTGTCTTGTCGAGTCAACCAACGAGTTCTGATGGTTTCAACCCTTTCTCTCGAGTTTCTTTCGACGATCTGAGGCAGCTCGCTTCTATTTGTACGACGTTCGATTCTTAATATGACCCAATTTTATCACAATTGCGAACTTATTTCTGATTTACTAGATAAAAATGATCAACGCAACGGCTATATATCGTGTTGTGGTGAGGTTTAAGAAATGGGGACAGATGGATGGGAGTTGAGGAGTTCGCAAACAATATAAAGCGGCAAAGGGACAAACGCCGTCCCAGCACTGTTGTTTCTAGGATTACGACCGCGACGTTCGCTTGCCTGGGGAGCAGGTTCTCTGGGTTCACGATGGGACGCATGATGTCCCATCCATGGAGCTTGTAAACATCATTGTTAATGTTGATACGTCGGTGTGGGATCAATATGCGTCTCTTATTAGGGTGTTCCATGGTGTTTTACAACATTTTTCACCTATTAAGGACATCTTTTGAGAACAATTTTTCCCGAAAAAGCGCATTCAGCTTCAGCAAATCTGTTGCACTATTTGTCTCGCAAAATGTAAAGAAACTGTTCGGATTCCCACTTTCGCGATCTGGTTCGTTAAAATTTAATTCGAATGTCGAAAAACGATGTGATCAATTTTATTCTTCATTAACGTGAATGAAAAGTCGCGTTTAAAGTCCGGGATTGTTGTCAGAGGTTTTTCTCAGGGAGATTTTTAGTAGTCGGTATTCTGTGTTCGATTTTACTTTGATTATAAATACGATTTCACTTTCTAATTATTTGCTTTTTTATTGTTGATTGCAACTTCTGTGTTCATAAGATCACAGAGAAGAGATAAAAACCTTTCCTGAGGGTGACCTAGGTAACCTACCAAGAATCTCTTGGATACTACAAAATACTACACACACACGCCCGCGACGTAATTCTATGTCCTAATTGGACCGTGATCGCTCGTACGAACGAAAATCAAAACTATGGAAACAAATGAAGGTGTCCGAATTAAACCGAACGGACGCTCGTGCGATGGGTGAGAACGAACGGATGGTTTGATCTGTGAACGCGTCGTCCAGTTCGTACGAACTCCGCATGGACGCATGAAAACAAACCTTTTCACAGATGGGATGTGTCCTAATTGGTCTAGGAACAAAAAACGATGAACGCACGCGATCAAACCAGTTTGATTTTATTCGTACGAACTTGTGATTCATTGACACTTCTTGCCTTTGCTGTTCGGGTTTTCAATAATTTTCCAGTAAAATTTCAAGAAAAATAAATTTTGAAGAGGAGTCAATTAAGGAATAAGATATTAAATAATATATTGTGGGATAAAAGGTGCAAGGGATACCAAAATCGGGTGAAAATGGATCAAGCATGGGAGGCTTTAGCGGAGAAATTAAACAAAGCAAATAAGTAAAACAATATTATATTCATTACTTTTTTCTTTAAAATATTTCTTTCATTTTCTTTTTCATTTTCTTTAAAATATCCCATGATGTTGTAAGCCCATTTATTTATATCTTCACTTGTCACTGAGCTTCTGGAGCTTGTGAGATTTTGGGGTGTCCTCACGGAAACGGTTGGATTTCTTCTCATGAATGAGTTATACCATGATCGTCCTGGTCGGCCATCTGTGAATTTATTTTCCCTTTTCATATCCCTAAGTAGTTTTTGTACACTGTCTAGGAGGTCAGCTTTACACACTGGGAGACCCACCCTAGCAGATACAATGATCCATTTAGTCAATATTTCTTCTTCCTTCTTGCTAAGAATAGAATCAGGACCCATTTTAATTTTTGTGGGACGAAGACACTTTGCTTTATAAAGTAGAGATGTCCTCGGAATATTACACTAGATTACAAAATTTAGGGTTGGTCTGTCTGCCTCGTTCTTTCACCACTTTTCTTAAGGTATTTGGTGCGCTGAATCCGAATCTGACGTTAGTTTTTTTTGTTTACGTCGGATTTTCAAGATATAGCTAGTTTAAAGATTTTCTAGTTCTCACTTTTCTTCATTTTTTAGTGAGCACTCATCTTGCTCAAATCTCCTCAGAAAGTACTCAGACTTATTGGAAATTTCATGTAGAATCCGAATATGTACTTAGTTTATAAGTAATTTTGTGTTAAACCCCCTATTTTCCACAAAACGTATCAAAAAACACCGGTTCTCAACGTTTTTTCTTCGGGTTTTCCCTTACATTTTGCCACTTGAAAAAAAAATTAACGCTAAAAAAAATTTTTCGGGCTTTTACTTTGTAAGGGGGACACCCCAGAGGAGAATGAGACCAATCGCAGCCTCCTAAACCCATTAACATCGAAGGAATGAGCTTTTTCATGGCACTGAGATGAAAATTCACAAAAACCCTTAATTAATTTTTCGAGATAAGAATGTGCGTTCCTAAATCTGTTTTCCTCAAATGGATTTTCCTTTCTTCTAAATTTTTTACACTTGTCACCAATTAAGAGTAAGATCGAAACTAGGTACTCATAGGGGGAGTAAATCATAATTGGGAAACTCTTGTTTTGTTGAGTGATTTTAATTCAGTTTTACAAACGAAACACAATAAACTGCAGAAAAGTTAACGGTGTAAATCTGTTTCATGAAGGCTCAGATGAATCAATAGTTGGTACAATGTTTGGTTATTCCTCCACCTCAGAGTTTTTATAGCCGGCATCTATGTAGAGAAAACTTCGCCGCCTGAGGTAAAGTTCTCTTTTTAAGGTCCAACAATAGTCCGCCATCATGTGAACGTCCCAATACCCTTTGTACCGTTCTTCCATGGTTTTCATATCATGGTGGAACCTCTGAGGTGGAGGGATAACCAAACATTGTACCAACTTTTGATTCATCTGAGCCTTCATGAAACAGATTTACACCGTTAACTTTTCTGCAGCTTATTGTGTTTCGTTTGTAAAACTGAATTAAAATCACTTAACAAAACAAGAGTTTCCCCATTATGATTTACTCCCCCTTCGAGTACATATTTTCGATCTTACTCTTAATAGGTGACAAGTATAAAAAATGTAGAAGAAAGGAAAATCCATTTGAGGAAAACAGATTTAGGAACGCACATACTTATCTCGAAAAATTAATTAACGGTTTTTGTGAATTTTCATCTCAGTGCCATGAAAAAGCTCATTCCTTCGATATTAATGGGTTTAGGAGGCTGCGATTGGTCTCATTCTCCTCTGGGGTCCCCCCCCCCCTACAAAGTAAAAACCCGAGAATATTTTTTTAGCCTTAATTTTTTTTTCAAGTGGCAAAATGTAAGGGAAAACCCGAAGAAAAAACGTTGAGAACCGGTGTTTTTGATACGTTTTGTGGAAAATAGGGGGTTTAACACAACATTACTTATAAACTAAGTACATATTCGGATTCTACATGAAATTTCCAATAAGTCTGAGTACTTTCTGAGGAGATTTGAGCAAGATGAGTGCTCACTAAAAAATGAAGAAAAGTGAGAACTAGAAAAATCTTAAAACTAGCTATATCTTGAAAATCCGACATAAACAAAAAAAACTAACGTCAGATTCGGATTCAGCGCACCAAATACCTTAAGAAAAGTGGTGAAAGAACGAGGCAGCCAGACCACCCCTAAATTTTGTAATCTAGTGTTATTTTTCCCTGCGGCAGCGGCAGTCGACATTCCTTGGTGTACATCCCTTATCGCCTGATCTAATTGTTCTTGGGAGTATTTTTGAATTTTCTCTTTTCGCATCCCTCCTCCTCTTTTCTTCTGTGCTTCATTTTTGCTATGGAAGAAAGTAAAAATAAACAATCAATAGAAAATCCCAAAAACTCGGCGCTTTGCGCCTCGGCGGGGGGCTCCGCCCCCCTGCACCCCCCGGTTTATTTCTTTTTCCATACTCTGTATGAAATCATAGGAACACAGAATGTGTTTTTTGCGATGCTAGTCATCCGTTAAATAAAAAACGCTGCAAATCATTGCTCAAAGGTTTATTATTTTCTGTATAGATCACTCTTCTGTATAGATCACTGGTTCTCCATCGATAGCACCTACCACCATCTGTATTCTCCCTTGACCTTCCCTCTCAAATTTCAGCTTCCTGCGTTCAATAGGATTGAAATTGGCTTCGGAGCTCACTCAGCTGATCAGTGATCTGAAGAGTGAAGAAGATCTCCTCGAATGCTGGAGACGCCTGGAAGAGCACTTCCATTTAATAGGAGTAAAAATGGTTTTGGAGCTCACTCAGCTGATCAGTGATCTGAAGAGTGAAGAAGATCTTCTCGAATGCTGGAGACGCCTGGAAGAGCACTTCCATTCAATAGGAGTAAAAATGGTTTTGGAGCTCACTCAGCTGATCAGTGATCTGAAGAGTGAAGAAGATCTTCTCGAATGCTGGAGACGCCTGGAAGAGCACTTCCATTCAATAGGAGTAAAAATGGTTTTGGAGCTCACTCAGCTGATCAGTGATCTGAAGAGTGAAGAAGATCTTCTCGAATGCTGGAGAAGCCTGGAAGAGCACTTCCATACAATAGGAGTAAAAATAGCTTCGGAGCTCACTCAGCTGATCAGTGATCTGAAGAGTGAAGAAGCCTTTGAGCAATGATTTGCAGCGTTTTTTACCCATCAATATTTTTTTTACCTACCAACTTTTTGTTACCTACCAGCTAGGTACTACCTACCACACCATACTGGCTTCACACCTTCACAATCAAGTTTATTAGAAAGAACTAAACGCTTCACACTCGATTCGAAAAATAGAAAGCTTCATAATATGAAATTTCATATTATGGAAATTTGATTACTGGTTACGCAGAAGGCAAAACTGTATACAAATCGAAGAAATGAACAGCGATCGCATTTCAGTCAGAAAAAATTTCAACGGAGATTAGACCTCTTTTGCGATTCACACTCATGATTCTGTTTTATCGAAAGAAAACCTTCAAGTACTCGTAGGGACCGAACGGTTTGTCCTACAGAGCTCCGGGTGGTCTCAAAAATTTTTTAAAATTCTGTACTATTTAAAATTGGTGAAAAAACGATACCTTTATTTCGAGAGTTTTCGAGCTAGGGCACTCTTGAAAATTTCAACCCTTAATTTTCACCCCTTAGAAGTGACCTACATCAACCAAAAGCTTCGCGGCACAACTAGACCCCAAATGGAGCCCATATACCAAATTTGAACCAAATCGGTCCAGTGTTGCTAAGAAAAGTGCCGCGTACGGCGTACGGCGTACGGCGGACGGACGGAAATTTTTTTTATTCGATTTTCGTATTCTACGTACCTTGAAATGTAAAACATCAAATTTTGAGGGGGGGTTAGAATTTTTTTTTCTTGCTCGAATTATTATTGAAAATAATAAACCAAAACAACAATAATAAATGTGGAGTCTTTGGCAATAATAAAATAAATAATTGTTAGACATTTAATTTGGTCTAAAACCCTATAAATGTTATATAAATAAATATGTAACTACAAGAAAAATACTATATAAATTGAGAGCTTTCCAACGAATGGTGAACAATTTCTGTGCAATGAACACTGCGGGAGTTCTATTTCCTTACCAACGGCTTGGTTGCACGTGAAAATCATTATAAAAGGCGCGTAACGGTTTTTTCTGTCGCTTTTTCGTGACGATTTTTTTTCGGTAGGTCATCGCAAAAACACATTCTGTGTTAAATGCCATTCAAATAGAAGAATAAAGTAAGCACTAGTAGAGGACAGTTCATGTACTAGTAGAGGATACCTCTGTACTGGTAGTGGACATCTCTTGTACTAGTAGAGGACACCCCCTGTCCGCCTCTGGTCCGCAACATTAGATTCATTCGAAAATCGTATCGTGAGCTAGTTGCAATGTAAATGAATAAGTGGCAAATAAAAAAAATAACGTCTCTCGAAAAGGGAAGATGCGCCAGTAGTGAACAGGGGTGTCCACTACTAGAGCATCCAACATTTTTGCTGCACTAGAAGCGGACATGCTTAAAAAGCCCAGTTTACCAACATAAACGAAGTTAAGCGGCCGGAAAATCATCTAATTAGTTACTGAAGTGATTATTCAAACCAATGGGCACAAATATTTGAAGATTATATATGAATATTTCTTAAAACTTACCTTCTTTTCCTTAGCATTTTCCACAAAGTCCTGCACGAAATCACTACACTCACTGACTGGTTTTTTTTTATGCTGAGTCATTGTTTTTCACCTTAACCCTAACGTCTTCTTCTTGTTTTGCACGTTTAAATGGATATTACTTTAGTGAATCCAAAAAGGATCAAGTGCCCAGCTCAACCCAAATCCTTATTCTACAACTTTTTTTCCAAAGTGTCCACTACTGGTACAGTGTCCACTATTGATGCTTTTCCCTAATGGTAAATTAAGCGGTGTTGTTAGAAAAATAAGTCATGATTTCTACATCTTTGTGTACTGGTAGAAAACTTTCTCTGTACTCCGTAGCTCGCGATAAAGATGGTGAAATTCGCCGAGCCTCCCCCGAGTTTTGTAAATTTCATTTTACTGGTTTTCTAATTCTCGTTGGAGGCTCTAATTCAACCGTATTCACATAAATGTTTCTTTCACTTTCCGCATGAACGCATGAACTGCTCGTATGATCGGCGTTCGTGCGAATAGGTGTTCGCAGTTAGGACACACATTTTCATCGGACGAACATGCGTCCGACCAACGCTGAACGCACGCTCGCACGAACACGTCCCAATTAGGACTAGGTGTAAGTGAGTGTGCGTTCAGGGAGGCCCGCCTTTTTGGTTTATTATTTTCAATAATGAACCTTTGGAATCGACCAAGAAAAAAAAAATTTTAACACACCCTCAAAATTTGATGGTTTACGTTTCAAGGTACGTAGAATCCAAAAATCGAATACAAATTTGGCCGTCCGTCCGCCGTCCGCCGTACGCGGCACTTTTGCCACTTAGCATTGACCGATTTTGATGAAATTTGGTATGTAGGCTCCATTTGGGGTCTAGTTGTGCCCCGAAGCTTTTGGTTGATGTAGGTCAGTTCTAAGGGTTCCAAAATCAATTTTGAAATTTTGAAAACGCCCTAACTTTATAATTTTGAAATAAAGGTATTGTTTTTCTTTCAATTTAAGATTCTATAGATTTTTTAGAATTTTTTGAGACCACGCGGAGCTCTGTAGGTCAAACCGTTCGCTCTCTACGAAAATTTAAGGGTTTATATTGAAATATATATATATAAATCAAAACACGAGTGTGAATCGCAAAAGAGGCCTAATCTCCGTTCAAATTAGAGCTGACCAAAATGCGATCAATGGTTGGTGATTTTGATTTATTTTTTAATTTTTTTTTTGTTTTTTTTTTTTTTTTGATTTTTTTTTTTTTTTCTTCATATTGGATGGTTGGTGATTTTGTAGACGAGTGATCTATATAGAAAAATAATAAACCATTGTGTAATAATTTGCAGCGTTTTTTCAAACGTATTTAATTTTTCTACCACATGTTATTGTAACATTGGCCAAAAAGTTGGAGCATATAGGTTTTCAATGGTGCTGAATCCGAAATTGATGTCAAAAACATGAATTTCCGACTCACCAAAATACCCCATTGTAAATTTTGTGAACCTAAAATATATTCCTATCTTCGGAAATGAGGAAGAAAAAGTGTGTTTAATGTACCCTTTCATACCCCCTACCTATAATTATTCCTTGTCAATTCTTGTTTCGTTGCACGGGTGAATCGGACTTTGACATCCCCCATTTCACGGCTCCCCTAAGCAAACTGTGTCGTTAAACGGGCGAATCCGAGTTAATGAAAAGCCCCCGAAGTTAATCCGAAAGCCACAATCCCGCCGAGGCTAATGATGAGCGATGAGCCGCAATTTGCTTCCCATCCAGTCGACGAAAGAACCCAAAAACGGCTCCTCTCTGAGCAATATATTTTGCGGCGATCCCACGTTTTAACTGCTACCGTATACAAACAGCATCACATCAAGTTGAATGGATTTTTCGGTAGGAAATTTGGCTCGAGGGGGTATCTTCCGAAAACAACATCTGTTGTTTCAAACTTTTTTAAGGCGTTTTTTTTTATCTTCCCCGTGTCGGCCAGCCTAATGAAAACGCCGAAATTCATTATTTCGCGAGTTTTTCTGGGATGGTTGCTGCCGTTTTTCGTATTTTTTCTCATCCAAGGACCCCTTCCAAGTTCCTAATGGGGTCGGTCTCTCGAGGACAATGAAGTCGTCCCTAATTAATCAGGCGTCGGATGGACTGTCGGCGACAGACGGGGGATTGCAAGTCGGCATCCGTTAGAGAAAAAATGTCCCCTGGAACAGCGTGAAACATCTTGACCTTTTTTCGAAGTTATAATGACGAGTATGTGGTTGGAAGCCACTCGACTTGATCATTATGAAAATACAGCGTACGGACGGATTTTCGTATTTTACATACTTTGAAACGTAAACCAACAAATTTTGAGGGGGGAGGGGGGTATTAAACACTTTTTGGTTTTATTATTTTCAATAATGAGCCTTTGGAATTGACCAAGAAAATAAAGTTTATCCCCCTCGAAATTTGTTGGTTTACGTTTCAAGATACGTAGAATACAAAAATCGAACAAAAAACTCGGCGCTACCTACTTGCTATCTACTTAAAGCCTACGGCGTAAATTATAAAAAACATGGAACATGTTTCAGCCAAATTCAGTGCAGATCCTTTAGTCGTAGGTATAGGTACAAAAGTTTTTATCCTTAGTAACGTAATCTAAAATACATTTAAAAAAACTCGGCGCTTCGCACTTCGAAAACCGGAGTGTTGAAAAAAGAGCGCGATCGGGGAGTTGGAAAAGGCGGATGATCGGTGAGTTTAAAACGCTCGTGACCGTTTTCTTCCCCCTTTCGCGCAACGTTTTTCGGATAGCTACCCTATAGACCGGGAGCCGAGGCCAAAAACGGTGACTTACGAGTTGAAAGCTACAAACCAATTTTTATTAAAATGTCCTCCAAGGTGAGTAAAAAAATGGATTGCTGCCACTCCAAAGCCCCGTCTTTCAAAAATGGCGGCCGTTTGAAATTGTCAAATTTAGAGAAATGATGACTTACGTGGTTGATGGCTGGAAATCAATTCACTTGCAAGAACTAATTATCTAAAGGTGGAAAATACATCTCTGCCACCCTAGTTCCCCGCCCCTGTACAGGCAGAGTCGATCAAATTTTGTCAAACTTTTGACCATTTTTTGACTTATTAGTTGACGGCTGAAATTTTTGTAGTAGGTTGGTATCCACGAGAAAGAAACAAAAAACTATCTCTGCCCTCCCCACCCCCCGTCTTCCACTCAGCAGAATCGATTCAAAATAGTCAAATTTTGACTCAAATTTTGATTTATTAGTTGACGCGTGAATTTTTGTTTACTAGTTCTCTATGCATGTCTGGTGAATAAAAACCATCTCTGCCGTTTTGATTCCGCGTCGTTCGTTCAGCAGAGATGGTCCAAAATTTGACCAAATTTGGTCCCAAAATTGACTTATCGAGTTGATGGCTGAAATTTATTTTGCGAGTAGCTAATTATTAGTTTTTTCGAAATTCTTTACTCTGCCATTCTGAATCCGCGTCGTTCATTCAGCAGAGATGGTCCAAATTGGTAAAATTTTGGTCCAAAAATGGACTTATTAGTTCATGGCTGGAAATTGCATAATTATCTCCTACATGCTACTGTAAGACAATAAAACACACTCTGCCATCTTGGAAACGCGTCGTTTGTGGAGCAGAAGCCAATATGTGTGTAAAATCTGCAGGGTGAAATTCAGCACCGAAAAATTGACTTATGAGTTGATGGCTGGAATTCATTTTGCGAGTAGGTAATTATTAGTTCTTTCGAAATTCCTTGCTCTGCCATTCTGATTCCGCGTCGTTCATTCAGCAGAGATGGTCCAAATTGGTAAAATTTTGGTCCAAAAATGGACTTATTAGTTGATGGCTGGAATTTGCTAAATTAACTCCTACATGCTGCTAGAAGACAATAAAATACAATCTGCCATCTTGGAAACTCGTCATTTGTAGAGCAGAACTCAATATGTACAATGTGTGTAAAATCTGCAGGGTGAAATTCAGCACCGAAAAATTGACTTATGAGTTGATGGCTGGAATTTTACGGTAACATCTATCAAATCAACAAATATGAGTCATTTTTAGTTCATCAGCCTTTCTTATTTTGCGTCATTGCACCAGCAGAAGTCATATTCCATCAAATTTGCTAATTTCTGTTCCAAAAAGAATTTTTATCAGACCGTTGTCGATAGTGCGAAATTCTTCTCGAATGACAACCGGAAGTCAATGAAATACCTCCTGTTATCTTGATAATAAAGCGTCCTTAGAACATGACACTAAAACATAAATGATAATTTGTGCCAACATTAACACGTAGTTCATAGGATGGACATTTCGGGATTACCTAGGTACCTACCTTCAGTACCGATGAGTGAGCCCACATCGGTTCAATACCTTATTACTATTACTATTATTTTTTTTCTTTTGACTGTTCAAAAATATCTTGATACAATAAATTAGACCTTGGTTCCAGTTATTTTGTTCCAATCAAGTACCTACCCAACTATTTCTTCAACTTATTCTTTAAAAACATTTGATAGCCTCGCATACCTATACTAAATTTTACAATCCACTATTTGATTGTACGCAAATATTTCGAGGGGTATCCTTTCTATGTAGATGGTTGTGGCTCGTTAATTAATATCATGCATAATATACATGTTTGGAAATCCTGAGGAATGAGCACACAATACTATTTGACCGAACTGACAGCATTTAATTTCTAAATCACCTATCTAAACAATAACTTCGTGGATGTGAGAAGAGCATTCTATAACTATCTATAACTATCACTTAGTTAGACCTAAATACCTTTTTTAAACCGATTTTATGGAATTAGTAGGACAAATTCCTTCGCGCTCATAGTATTGACACTCTTCTAAAATACTGGGAAAACCACAGTAGGCCCTCATAAACAAATTGTACAAGTTCATCATAATTATGAGTACTTATCTATGTAAAACTATTCCTAGTAAGTATAGGTACAAACTAAAACAGCTCTAGTTGACGTATTTTTCATGCTTTGCATAAGTAGGAAACCTAGAGGGTAATTTTTACGCAGAGGTTTACCATTTTTCGAATTCCCAAACAAGTAGGTTGCTTTCGCCTGGTTTAGTTGGGAACAAATAAATTGGATATACTCACATTCATAATACTAGTTCATCATAATTGGGTATCCTTGTAAAAAAAATATTCCTAGTTCACGTAGGAACTATTCAAGGACTAAACCATACAAGTACCTGCTGCAATTTCAATCCTCAACAAACGATAAATTAATCAGGCACCTACTTACCTTCGAGAAAGATGACCGTAGAGAACTTTTTGAGTAATCCAAACTCTAACAGCTCGAATCAAATACGTAATCAGAAAACGAACAAATTTATAGATAGGTACGTACCCACTTCAATAAGAAACGAAACCAAGTCATTCGACATTGTCTACCCTGATGGATCGAATTCAAAGCTGCATTTTGTTTTTGGAATCTACTTAACTATTATCTACCTGCATTTTATTTTTGGAATCTACTAAACTTTTGAATCAGTGTTGTAAATCTTACTTATATTCACTTCTAGTTACAAATAACACAGGTACACGACCAAAAAACTGCCTCCAGTTTTGCAACTGATTCCTATGGATTTTGGAACGCTGAATCCAGGAAAAATAGCCAAAATGCTCTATCACATCACGTTTTCTTGCAAAATTTGATTTCTTACCCATATAAGGAATGTTCAGATAATTTCTTCTCGGCTGACGGCAATTCATTTCCATGGCTCAAAATGAAGGTTGTAATGCTTGAAACACTCCCTCATGATATTTTGAGAGGTTTCGTATTCATTTTAAACATTAAACTGGACGATGGAGAGGGGCGGGGGGTTCAATCCAGTACTCGAGCTAGTGCATGTTCTATCCGGTATGCCTAATCCTGGCGATGAAAATGTTCTTCATGAGAGCTTGGTACCCTCGTGATAAAGTTCTGTTACCACCTCTCCACATCAAGTTGGGCCTCATCAAGCAATTCATCAAGTCCCTTCCAAAAGATGGAGAGTGCTTCCGGTATCTGTGCACCAAGTTCCCTCGACTTTCTGAAGCCAAGCTGAAGGAAGGAGTGTTCGTAGGCCCTGATATAAGGAAAATGATCGCAGATGGATCATTTACTACAACAATGTCTGAGAAGGAAAAAGAAGCCTGGGACTCCTTCAAGGATGCAGTTCTCAAATTCTCGGGGAACAGGCGGAATGACAACTACAAGGATATTGTTGCCAGGATGCTCACTGCCTTCAAAGAACAAGGCTGTAATATGAGCCTGAAAGTGCATTTCATGCACTCCCATGTCAACTACTTTCCCGATAACCTGGGGGCGTACAGTGAAGAGCAGGGTGAGCGGTTCCACCAGGACATCAAGGACGCAGAGAGAAGGTACCTACCAAGGAAGATGGAACTATAATATGGTGGCCGATTTCTGCTGGTTGCTGCTACTGGAAACCCCTGATGAAAAATACGCCAAGCAACGCACCAAAAGGAGCATTCAGGGGAAGAAGAAACCGGCCCACAAAAAGATTCTTTGAATTTTCATGTGAACTGCGTTGTTTTCTTCTGTTTCCAAATAAATTTAAATATTTTTTTTTTTTTTTCGTGTAGGTACCTCTGTAATTAAATATACACTACTGTTCGATACCTTTCAATTCCCGTCCTCAACGGACTGATTATAAATAATATTCATGACATAAACTTTTATTTTACGTTCATTACATTTTTGAGATAGATAGAGAGAAAAACATTTTTTTAACATGTTACGAGTAAAATATTAATTACATAAATAATATTAAATGACTTGATACAAAAAATCTTTGGTATTCACGCGGCAGTAATTAATCGAATTTAATAAAATGCAGGTTGCTGGCTCATTATTTTCCAAAAATGAACATTTGCAATTATAAAAGAAAACAATTTTAACCTCCCCCCCCCCCAATATCTGTAGGTTTACGTTTAAAGATTTTTCGTATCAAGTCATTTAATATTATTTATGTCATTAATATTTTACTCGAACTAGTATTATGAATGTGTGTCCAATTTATTTGTTCCCAACTAAACCAGGCGAAAGCAACCTACTTGTTTGGGAATTCGAAAAATGGTAAACCTCTGCGTAAAAATTACCCTCTAGGTTTCCTACTTATGCAAAGCATGAAAAATACGTCAACTAGAGCTGTTTTAGTTTGTACCTATACTTACTAGGAATAGTTTTACATAGATAAGTACTCATAATTATGATGAACTTGTACAATTTGTTTATGAGGGCCTACTGTGGTTTTCCCAGTATTTTAGAAGAGTGTCAATACTATGAGCGCGAAGGAATTTGTCCTACTAATTCCATAAAATCGGTTTAAAAAAGGTATTTAGGTCTAACTAAGTGATAGTTATAGATAGTTATAGAATGCTCTTCTCACATCCACGAAGTTATTGTTTAGATAGGTGATTTAGAAATTAAATGCTGTCAGTTCGGTCAAATAGTATTGTGTGCTCATTCCTCAGGATTTCCAAACATGTATATTATGCATGATATTAATTAACGAGCCACAACCATCTACATAGAAAGGATACCCCTCGAAATATTTGCGTACAATCAAATAGTGGATTGTAAAATTTAGTATAGGTATGCGAGGCTATCAAATGTTTTTAAAGAATAAGTTGAAGAAATAGTTGGGTAGGTACTTGACTGGAACAAAATAACTGGAACCAAGGTCTAATTTATTGTATCAAGATATTTTTGAACAGTCAAAAGAAAAAAAATAATAGTAATAGTAATAAGGTATTGAACCGATGTGGGCTCACTCATCGGTACTGAAGGTAGGTACCTAGGTAATCCCGAAATGTCCATCCTATGAACTACGTGTTAATGTTGGCACAAATTATCATTTATGTTTTAGTGACATGTTCTAAGGACGCTTTATTATCAAGATAACAGGAGGTATTTCATTGACTTCCGGTTGTCATTCGAGAAGAATTTCGCACTATCGACAACGGTCTGATAAAAATCCTTTTTGGAACAGAAATTAGCAAATTTGATGGAATATGACTTCTGCTGGTGCAATGACGCAAAATAAGAAAGGCTGATGAACTAAAAATGACTCATATTTGTTGATTTGATAGATGTTACCGTAAAATTCCAGCCATCAACTCATAAGTCAATTTTTCGGTGCTGAATTTCACCCTGCAGATTTTACACACATTGTACATATTGAGTTCTGCTCTACAAATGACGAGTTTCCAAGATGGCAGATTGTATTTTATTGTCTTCTAGCAGCATGTAGGAGTTAATTTAGCAAATTCCAGCCATCAACTAATAAGTCCATTTTTGGACAAACATTTTACCAATTTGGACCATCTCTGCTGAATGAACGACGCGGAATCAGAATGGCAGAGCAAGGAATTTCGAAAGAACTAATAATTACCTACTCGCAAAATGAATTCCAGCCATCAACTCATAAGTCAATTTTTCGGTGCTGAATTTCACCCTGCAGATTTTACACACATATTGGCTTCTGCTCCACAAACGACGCGTTTCCAAGATGGCAGAGTGTGTTTTATTGTCTTACAGTAGCATGTAGGAGATAATTATGCAATTTCCAGCCATGAACTAATAAGTCCATTTTTGGACCAAAATTTTACCAATTTGGACCATCTCTGCTGAATGAACGACGCGGATTCAGAATGGCAGAGTAATGAATTTCGAAAAAACTAATAATTAGCTACTCGCAAAATAAATTTCAGCCATCAACTCGATAAGTCAATTTTGGGACCAAATTTGGTCAAATTTTGGACCATCTCTGCTGAACGAACGACGCGGAATCAAAACGGCAGAGATGGTTTTCATTCACCAGACATGCATAGAGAACTAGTAAACAAAAATTCACGCGTCAACTAATAAATCAAAATTTGAGTCAAAATTTGACTATTTTGAATCGATTCTGCTGAGCGGAAGACGGGGGGTGGGGAGGGCAGAGATAGTTTTTTGTTTCTTTCTCGTGGATACCAACCTACTACAAAAATTTCAGCCGTCAACTAATAAGTCAAAAAATGGTCAAAAGTTTGACAAAATTTGATCGACTCTGCCTGTACAGGGGCGGGGAACTAGGGTGGCAGAGATGTATTTTCCACCTTTAGATAATTAGTTCTTGCAAGTGAATTGATTTCCAGCCATCAACCACGTAAGTCATCATTTCTCTAAATTTGACAATTTCAAACGGCCGCCATTTTTGAAAGACGGGGCTTTGGAGTGGCAGCAATCCATTTTTTTACTCACCTTGGAGGACATTTTAATAAAAATTGGTTTGTAGCTTTCAACTCGTAAGTCACCATTTTTGGCCTCGGCTCCCGGTCTACTAGGTCAATAACATATTCCATGTTAAAAATTTTCCGTTCGTCAGCCATACGCCGTACGTTACCATTGACCGATTTTGTCCGTCTACACACCGACCCGCACAATCCCTGAAAATTTCATAGAAATCGGACAATAACTTCGTATAGTTATGCGCGTTACAAGGAATTCATGACAGTCACACAGACAGACAGACACACAGACAGACAGACACACAGACAGACAGACAGACAGACACGGAACCAAAATTGTTCAGAAAGGTCTAAAACGCAAAACGCGAGTGGAAATTTTGATTTTGGAGAACTTTTTTTTTCGTCCTTGAAAAGTGAAAACAAAGCTTCCGCTACCTTGGTAGACTCGGAAGCAATAAGCGCGATCGGAGTGTTGGAAAAGGCGTATGATCGGGGAGTTCGAAAAGGCGGATGATCGGTGTGTTTAAAACGCTCGTGACCGTTTTCGTCCCCGCAACGTTTTTTGGATAGCTACCCTAGGCCAATAACATGATCCATGTTAAAAATTTTCCGTTCGTCAGCCATACGCCGTACGTTAGCATGGACCGATTTTGATGAAATTCGGTCTAGCCACTGGGCTCCATTTGGGGTCTAGTTGTGCCCCGAAGCTTTTGGTTGATGTCAGTCACTTCTAAGGGTTGAAAAATAAGGGCTAAAATTCCAAAAACGCCCTAGCTCAAAACATTTTGATGTAAAGTTATTGCTTTTTCTTTAATTTGAAATAGTATTGAATTTTTAGAATCAAATCAGAGACCACCCAGAGCTCTGTAGAATCAACCCATTCACTCCCCATGAGAACTTAAGGGTTGGACTTATGATAAATCAGAAACACTAGTGTGAATCGTAGAACAGGCCTAATCTCCGTTCAAATTTTAGCTGACCGAAATTCGTTCCTCTGGGATTGATCTCAGTTTTGCATCCTTAGCAACCAGTAATCAAATTTCCTAATGAAGGGACCCACAACTCACTATTTCTTCGAATGAATGAAATGAGTTTGAAGTAGTGACAATGTCAAAGTTGTGTTCTTTGCAGGCGAGTGATCTATACAGAAAAAAATGAACCTTTGTGTAATAATTTGCAGCGTTTTCTTGCTCGATTCCAAAGGTTCATTATTGAAATGAACCAAAATCAAGAAATTTTTCCTAAAAACGCTTCCAATTATTACACAACGGTTTATTATTATTCTGTATAAACCACCCGCCTGCAAAGAACTCGATTTTCTATTAATTATTGTACCTACCAGAGAACAAAGGTCGCGATGGATCAGCTGACATTTGAACAAATATTAGGCCAATTTCCGTCTATGAACATTCTTTTGGGCTTTTTCCAACGCCTCCTGCGATCTGCCTAGAGATCTCAATAATCTGTCGAACAATGACTCTGTTTATTTACCCAAACTTTTTGCATTGTTGAAATAATTCTTTTCTTTGAAATTTAATTGACTTTGTTGTGTTTCGGGTCACTACTATTGCGAATTTTGTACTAGTGAAAGATCTGACTCTAAAATTGATGACTGATAAATTTACGGGAAGTAGGTATATACTCTAAATTTGATAGATGTTGTGTCTGAAAGTTTTTGAGGGAGTTGTTGAATAGTTTAGCCCCGGGCTATAATAGAAACCGGCTTACTAAACTATTGAGGGAAAAGGCTCCTGGTTTATGGGAAACCAGATTACCTTGAATTGACTTTACTTTAACGAGAATTTAAATGGATTGGAGATTGCAGAAGTGTAGCCCTGGTTTTTGGGAAACCAGATTACTACTTAGGTTTATTTCCTAAGTGTTGAAGTTTTGGTTTGAGATTTTTAAGGTTTGAGTCGGTGGTTTGAAATGAGGACAGCAGTTTGAGATTTGGAATCGAAGTGTGTAGCTTTTCCTCGGGAAACAGGCTTATATAGCGTCCCCCCTACTCTCCGGGCTCTATTCTTCCCGGGAGAGCGGACTTGGCGTCCGTTGAGGTTTTTGTCTGGTGACCTGGTTTCCGAGGGAAAGGTACCGTTGGTTTATTTGGAAAATACGACGTTCCTGAGAGACACAACAGACTTGTTTGGCATCAATGACCGTAGTGGTTGAACGCACCTAATAGAGGGGAAAGAAGGGATTCACGCTCCTGTTTCTGATTTATTGTATGACCAACCTTTAAATCCTTAAGGGCGACGAACGGTACCTATATTATTCATAGTGTACTGTTTTCTGACTGCGTTATAACTTTGTTATGTTTTGACGTTGAGAAAATAGCAACTGGAGTACCCCAGGGAAGTGTGCTTGGACCGGTTTTGTACCTTTTGTTCATAAGGGGTCTTCCAGAACCAACAGAAGTAGTCACAGCAACATTTGCAGACGACACAGCAATCCTAGCTGTAGGAACACAATTGAGGAAGCCTCAACAAAACTGCTGAATTCAGTGAACTACATCCTTAAATGGACCAAACTGTAAAGAATTAAACTAAATGAAACAAAGTCAACGCATGTAAAATTAATACGCATTTGAAATTAATTCTCATGATATACCATATTATGCAAACACAGCTAAGTACTTAGATATGACCTTTTATACCAAACTGAGATGGAAAGAACATGTGAAGAATAAGAAAGAAGAAATCAATCTGAAATTTAGAAAAATGTTCTGGATGTTGGGAAGAAACTCCCAACTCCCTGTGCACAATAAAGTGCTACTCTACGAGCAAGCGATAAAGCCAGTATGGGGTCCCATATGGGGATGCACCAAAAAGAGCAACGTGAAAATCATGCAAACGGTGCAGAACACAATATTCAGAAGCCTAGTTAATGCCCCCCGGTACATTAGTGCAAATGACCTCCACCGCGACCTCAAAGTTGAGATGGTGAATGAGGTCGGAAAAAGAAGAGCTGTGGACCACGAAACTCGGCTCCGCAAACATCCAAACGTCGAAGTGTAGAATCTGCTGGAGAACAGCCGGCACATACGACGATTAACCCTCCAACGCCGAGCATTGGTGTTTTCTATCTTCCATTCTAGGTATCTATGGAGAGGATACCCATTCTCTTCCGCCTATCTACCACCCGGTGGTGGTAGCTGGGGGAGAGGGGGTTGGAAGTTACAAACATCCCAAATTTACTATTTTTGTGTTTAAAACTTCACGTTCCATCAACAGTCACATGAGGGAAGAAATACGTACAGGTACTTTAACCATGTGCCATCCGTAGGTATTCGAAGCAAGTATAAGGTAGGCTCTGATAGGATGGACCAGGACGTCATCGAACCGTAGAGCGCTCAAAAAAATGCTATGGAGTGAGTTTCACGTGGCCAATTGATGGAACTAAATTATTTTTTATGAGTAATATTGATATTCTGTGTCTTTTATAGTTTAATTCTTGAATAAATACGAACATTCTGATGAAAATCTTCGTTTCGATACTTACTCTCATTTGGACTGTGTTCATATGGATACGACCCTTTGCGACGCCCAAAAGCTTCGGGGATTTTTTACTTTATTTTTCTAGGCTCATTTAGAAGCTCAATGGTCAGAAAATCGTAAGGATTTCAAAATCCGCGAACGAAAAAAATTCTCGGTGTTGCAGGGTTAAAGAGGACCAAGCCCTTGGACTTTTTCACCAACCACTAGAAGATAAGTGTGCAATGTGAAGTGGAAGTAGGTAGTGATCTATGAACAACAAAACTGCGTTTAACAGTACATATTAAAGAGAAATTACTAGATGTATTGTATACCTACGGTTAAACAGATTTTTTTTTAATGTACTTATAGAATACATGTCTTCTCTCTATCATCCATTTATCTGCCAGTCGTTCAAACAAACTTCAACAAAACTAGAGAACTGGGGTAGCAA
The DNA here is from genome assembly GCA_009739505.2 of Apolygus lucorum. NCBI lineage: Eukaryota > Metazoa > Arthropoda > Insecta > Hemiptera > Miridae > Apolygus > Apolygus lucorum. The sequence continues at coordinate 21,383,862 of CM019182.2, read as the reverse complement.
ATTTACGCAACCAATGTGTTCTCAATTGTTATTGAAGATTCGAAATAATAAGTAATAAAGTGAATTTCAAGCTATCGTGCGATGTATTTGGCGTACACGGGTGATAATCCAATTTGAAACAGCGCCAATTCTGAGCCTTATAATTCCCACGGGAATAGGCATTCGAAAGTGGATCCTTTTCCCTCGAAAATCACAGTACAACTTCCTGGCTGGCCACCTTAGCAACAAGCCGTTACTCACTTTACTTCTGAGACTTCACTTTTCGAAGAGATGGAGAAAAAATGTCCCTAATGCCCCAAATTAAGAGTGCTGAGGTGAATAAATACCGGGACCTACGTCTCCTCTCCCCCCGTCCGTGGCTCCCCATCGAAAACCCCTTTTGCCCGTAAATTTTGAACGTTTTCGATTAGCCGAGCGCATTTGTCATCCGAAGCTATCCGTCCATTAATCGGAGTGGCGAAGGAGGGGGCATCGTTTTCTTTCTCGTTTTCCACTCGACGACTCGTCTGGAGCCTCCACTAATGGAGTGTGATCCATTTCTCATTCCAACGGTTTTCCCACTTTTCACACCCATCCGTGACCGATGAAAGGAAAATCTGAAAAGACTTTTACCAAAAAATATCTTTGGCAAATATCTTGGCATCCATGCGTACACCTAATTTGTGACTACAATCTTATTGTATCATTTGCGAGTAGCAAAACCTCGGATTTGAATTCTACAAGTGATTTATTACAAAACGTTCCTCTTTTCAGTTTTCGTTTAACCGTTTGTTTTCGTGTTTTTCTAACTTTCCAGAACCCAGAGAGACCAGAACCCAGCTCAGATTATACTTGAAAAACTTGTATCTCGGCTATTGAAGATAATTAAGAAACTCTTACTATAACCTTGTTACCTTTGAGGACCAAGAAATTCAATCAGCCTGTCACCATTCAAGAGCTAAAGTATAATAATTATATCATAATTATTATGATCAATCTCAGTCGTAAAACATCTCTAGGCAATGAGCTCAGAACAGAAAAAATTTTCAAAGCACTGCCGGAAAAAGTTCTGTAAAAACTTCTACACCTAATCAATGCGTCGTTCAGGCTACAATAAGTTTCACTGATGCAAAGGGAGTAGCCGAGGAAATCATGATTGCCAAACCTGGTAAACTGACACACCGACCTATATCCATTTTACCAGTTGTATACAAGCTCTCAGAGATATTCCTCTTGAAATAGTTAAAACCTATAATCGAAGGTCGAAAATAAGAATATTTGCTCTGCAGTATTCTTGGACGTGACTCAGGCGTTTGATAAAGTTTGGCACACTGGACTACAAGCAAAACTACACAGAGATCTCCCTAACCAGTAGGTACCATAGGATTCTTGTCCTCCATCAATTAGACAGGCACTTCAGAGTTAAACGAAAAGATAAATACTCCCTACTCCGGAGAATAAAAGTAGGAGTACCCCAAGGTAGCGTTCTTGGACAATTATTGCTCTATTTACTATACTCAAGGGACCTTCCTAAATCACCGGAAGCTAACACGTCATAATCAGAGTACGACACAGCAATGCTAGCAGAATAGAAATGCATGCATTACTAAACAATATGTTTTAAACCAGTTTTCGTTGTACCCGCCACCCCTTACTAGGGTAGGGTTATCAAACACCATGGAACAATGAAAAAGAAAAAAAAATCTTACTGTACCAGTTCTTACAGTTTTCCAGCGTTATTGCTACTATTATTCCATGCACCTAGCTGGTTTATGGAATCATTGTCTTTATGAGTTTATAATGTCAATACCATTGCTAAAATAACTATTGTTAAATTTAAAATAATGATTATGTGAAAAAAGCGTTATTTGGACACCCATTTTGGTTTATTATCTTCAATAATGAACCATTGGACTCGACCAACAAAAAATTTGTAAACCCCCCTCAAAATTTGTTGGTTTACGTTTCAAGGTACCTAGAATCCAAAAATCGAATAAAAAATGTTCCGCCCGTCCGGCCGTACGCTGCACTTTCCTTAGTCACCATGGACCGATTTTGATGAAATTTGGTTTATGGGCTCCATTTGGGGTCTAGTTGTGCCCCGAAGCTTTTGGTTGATGTCAGTCACTTCTTAGGGGTGAAAATTAAGGGTTGAAATGTTCAATAGTGACCTAGCTCGAAAACTCTCGAAATAAAAGTATCATTTTTCACCAATTTTAAATAGTATTGAATTTATAGAATTTTTTGAGACCCTTCGGAGCTGTGTAGGACAGACGGTTCGCTCCCTACGAGAACTTGAGGGTCGGACTTACGATAAATCAGAAACACGAGTGTGAATCGCAAAAGAGGGATAATTTCCGTTCAAGTTTCAGCTGACCAAAATGCGATCGTTGTTCGTTTTTTTCGAGTTGTACTCAGTTTTGGTCCTTAGCAACCAGTATCTTCGAGTTGTATTTAGTTTTGCGTCCTTAGCAACCAGTAATAAATTTCCTAAACAAGGTACCCACAACTCCATATTTCTTCAAATTGAGTGTGAAGCGTTTATTTCGCCAAAATAAACTTGATTGTGAAGCAAAAATATGATTGGTAGGTAGTGGAAATTGCGATTGATCTATACAAAAAAATAATAAAACTTTGTTTTATAATTTGCAGCGTTTCGTGTTGATAATTTTGGTTTATTATTTTCAATAATGAACCTTTGGAATCGACCAAGAAAAAAAATTTTTAACACCCCCTCAAAATTTGATGGTTTACGTTTCAAGGTACGTAGAATCCAAAAATCGAATAAAAATTTGGCCGTCCGTCCGCTGTCCGCCGTACGCCGTCCGCCGTACGCGGCACTTTTGCCACTTAGCATTGACCGATTTTGATGAAATTTGGTATGTAGGCTCCATTTGGGGTCTAGTTGTGCCCCGAAGCTTTTGGTTGATGTAGGTCACTTCTAAGGGTTCCAAAATCAATTTTGAAATTTTGAAAACGCCCTAACTCAAAAAGTTTTGATATAAAGGTATTCTTTTTCCTTCAATTTAAGATTCTATAGAATTTTTTGAGACCTCGCGGAGCTCTGTAGGACAAACCGTTCGCTCCCTACGAAAATTTAAGGGTTTATATTGAAATATATATATATATAAATCAAAACACGATTGTGAATCGCAAAAGAGGCCTAATCTCCGTTTAAATTAGAGCTGACCAAAATGCAATCAATGGTTGGTGATTTTGATTTTTTTTATTTTTTTTTGATTTTTTTTTAATTTTTTTTTTTTTTCTTCATATTGGATGGTTGATGATTTTGTAGACGAGTGATCTAGATAGAAAAATAATAAACCATTGTGTAATAATTTGCAGCGTTTTCTAGATACATAGTGAAATATTTGACGCAATCCTCCCTCAATGCTGCAGGTCAGAACTTTATAGATGGTTCAAAATTTGTAATACAAATTATTTATAAATATGTATTAAAAAACTCGTTTCATCTCCACTAATCAGCTGAACAAAATACGATCGTTGTTCGTTTCTTCGAATTGTTCTCAGTTTTGCGTCCTTAGCAACTAGTAATCAAATGTCAGGTAGCTATGTTGTTAGGTAGGTATGTGGTTGGTAGGTAGTATCTATAGTTGGTAGATGGTGACAATGGCAAAGCCGTGTTCTTTGCAGACAAGTGATCTATATAGAAAAATAATACCTAAATCTTTATATAATAATTTGCAGATTTTTTGCCATATAACTCAAATTATGTTCCCACCTTGCCTACCCTGATCACGCGTCTCTACCAATTGTAATGGTATTTATAGTAATTATATATTACTATAATGTATAAATATTATTATTTATTATGTTGTAGTTATGTAATAATGGTATTATTATTTTGGTTTTTTGAACTTTTGAGGTCGTCATCGTACTGGTAACCCAATAGTATTAAAGTACTTTCCGATAATCCTATAGACGGAGTGTCGAATTTGATGACCTGGATAGAGACGTCCTCTGCGCTGTTATGAGGTACCTACCACGACCAAGGCTATCGGTGGAACTTGGACGATTCCTCCGCAAATAACGGGAAGTCGGCTTGATTTAAATTGCCCGCCGAGCTCGACAGTCTCCTTTACTTTGCGAGCGCAACTTCGTCCATTTGCAAAGGCCGAAGCGACTCCCAGCACCAGCATATCAGCGTTTATTCTGCCCCATTCTCTCAGTTAATGTTCCCGCATTAAGTGTCCCCCAGCCAACTTCAAGTCGGATTATGGGAGCCCGCGATGTACGATTTGTCTGGTGAAATGTGATCGCACAATTTGTAAGAGTTTACGCCCGCACAGTGAGCGGAAATGACTACTTTTTGCCATAACTCTGAAACCCTCTGGTCTTAAAGAACATTTTTAACGGGTTACGAATAGACCATCAAACGAGACGAAAGTCTTGATTTCCCAGTAGACCCCAAAGAAATTTCTTCGTTCATTTGTGGCGTGGCAAGTCTTCTAAGTAGCCTGGTATCAGAAATTCGGAATAAGTACCTTCAAAACCTCTCAACTGAAAGCTTCGGAACGCGTGTTTTAGGTCTTCCATTTCATCTCCCTCATTGGATTTTTTAACCAGCCACCTCCATCTTCTAAATCAAGTTCGAACAACTCATTTGTCTTTTGGAAGTTTTGATCAACTGGGTGAGCTATCTAGCACATAGTTATAAAAAGTTATTCTGTCCATTCTGGTGCTAAAATGTAGTATTCTTTTATGTAGTATTCTAGTATGTAGTATTCTTGATGGACACCGAAAGTGGTTGGAAGCAATTCAGTGAGACAGATTTAACTTCCCATCAGACTGTTCTACCATCCACATTTTCATGTAACTCACATAAATCTATCAGAATCCGCAACCGGTAAAATTCTATTTTACGGATTTGGTAGTGAAGTAAAAATTGCATCAAATCTCCTCTATTATTAGTAAGGTGTTTATTTTATGATCGTCTCTAAGTAAGGTCGAAAGAGAAAGTTTAGAACATCCTTTAACCCTAATTGGACCATGTCACCCTAATGTGTCACCAGTGTCACCGAAAATATATTTGGAATTCCACCGATGTCGCAAAGTACCACCGGAGTAACCAAAATTAAATAGCAATTTTAAAATTGACGGCAGAGCCGAATTTTATAAATATTATTGTGAGCTATTGGAAGTCTAGTAATGAAATTACGAGAAAACTTTCCAGTGAAATCAATGAATAAATTTTCATCATAACATACCTAATTACTTTTAGAATGCCAATATCTCACGATAAATAATTCAAAAAATTCAACTCTGCCCATTCAATTTTAGAATGCTACTTAATTTTGGTTACTCCGGTTGTATCTTTGGTCAGGTGCGGAATTGTTAAGATTTTTTCGGTGACACCATGGTCCAATGAGGAATTTCACCATGTCGGAATTTCCTATTTTTGACCCCAAAATCAGATTCAGCACCTCGAAAAACCCCCTAAGGCAAACTTTCAGCCCGAACTTCCTTATTTACGAATAAACAAAACAGTGTAGAAAATACGAATGTTTAAAAAAACCGGGAAAATTACGTCATCCTGGAATAGTTCATTTATGGCCGCTTGAAGCGCTGAGATTGAGAAATCCATAGTCCTCAGATGCAAAATTTCACGAAACAGTAAAGTTCGAAATCGAAAAACTGAAGAAAAAAATAGAAAAAGCAAGATGGGGAAAATTAGGTTTCCCCTGTTTTTGTTTGATAACTTTTCTCTTAGAAAACACGATTTCGCCGTCTCAATGGGCAACACTGGGAGGAGACTATGATCCGAACAGCCCAATCAGCGAGCGTTCCCGCTTCACGTCCGTTTTGAAATCAAAAATTTTGATTGTCTCCCAAAAATAACAAGAGACTTGTTTTCCGAAATCAGCCCGATTTTCATCAATCCCACACCATTAACTATTCAGGAAAAATGCAAAGAGAATTCGGTGAAATTCCTCATTAGGGTTAACCTTCCTAGAAACATTTCCATCGTACTGCAAAAAACTCGTGTTGGGGTTTAGTTGTTCCTCGAAGCATTTTGTTTGTGTAGATCACTTCTAAGGGTTGAAATTTTAAAAACGCCTCAACTCAAAACATTTTGATATAGAGGTACTGTTTTTCCATCAATTTAGGATACTATTGAATTTATAGAATTTTTAGAAACCACGTGGAGCCCTGTAGGGCAAACCGTTCGCTCCCTACGAGAGCTTGACCGTTGGAGTTACGATAAATCAGAAACACGAGTGTGAATCGCAAAAGGGCCTAATCTCCGTTCAAATTTTAGCTGACCGAAATGCGATAGATGTTTTCCTTCGTGTTGGTTGGTGGTAACATTGGCAAAGCCGTTTTTTGCAGACGAGTGGTCTATACAGGGTGTTTCACGAAAAGGTTACATCCCCCTTCATTTTCGCAAAATACGGCGTAAAAAAATTCCGACCAACGCAATTCTTCATGATTTTTTGTGAGGATCTCAGGAAAAATACTTTTGCGCAAAAAAGTTGCGCGCAATCGTGCGCAATTGACACTAACTTCATTTTTTCAAATGGAACCCCCCCCTTTTTTTATTAAAAATTCGGATTCTACGTCAAATTTCATGAAAAATTCATACCCGAACCGATTTTTTTATTGCGCGCAACTTGGCTTTTTGAACGCTCTAAGTTGCGCAACTCCACAATAGCACAAATATTAGGTTTTGGAGAACCCTAAGTGTGGCACATGTTTTTTCATCATTTTTTACGCTAAATCACAGGGTGTCATCCGTTTTTCAATTTGACTGGAATTTTTCTAAATGGCGGCAAAAAACTCGGTTGTTATTAGCGAAAAAATAGCTCTTTTTAAATCGTTATGAGTTTTTAGGCAATTTTATTCAGTTCAAGCGTGATCGTGCTGCCAGTTTTCATGTTCAACTCCACCGTAGACGGCCCCAAGCCTGCGGTTCAAAAGGAGGAGAGAAAATTAAAAACAAACATGATTTCGACAACAAAACTGATGTTTTCGTGAAAGAAATGTTAATTTTTCCTCTTGAAATCTTGGTCTTCCTCAAAACGGATGACACCCTGTGATTCAGCGTCAAAAAATGATGAAAAAAACATGTGCCACACTTAGGGTTCTCCAAAACCTAATTTTTGCGCAATTGTGGAGTTGCGCAACTTAGAGCGTTCAAAAAGTCAGGTTGCGCGCTATAAAATAAATCGATTCGGGTATGAATTTTTCATAAAATTTGACGTAGAATCCGAATCTGTAATAAAAAAGGGGGAGTTCCATTTGAAAAAATGAAGTTAGTGTCAATTGCGCACGATTGCGCGCAACTTTTTTGCGCAAAAGTATTTTTCCTGAGATCCTCACAAAAAATCATGAAGAATTGCGTTAATCGGAATTTTTTACGATGTATAAGTATTGTGGAAATGAAGGGGGGTGTAACCTTTTCGTGAAACACCCTGTAGGGTGGAGTGGGGCAATTGCGACCCAAAATGTCAATAGTTCAACTTTGATCCTCTGTAACTTTCCTTTGAAAACGCTATTTTCACTTTTTTTTTGTTTTAATGAGTAGCTTATTTTACGTAGATTACGATACACTCTTCAAATTGTACAAAAGATTTATTTCTCATGGTCCAAACTGTGTTTTTAAAAATTCTGACCGACTTCCGCATTTGCCCCACTAATCGGGGCAAATGCGGAAACGGCCTGCGAATCCCATAAAAACCTTTAGTTACATTAATGGGGTAAATGCACACAAAGCCCATTTCAATACGAACAGAACGCTACATTCAATTTTTTTCTCCTCCACTTTTTTATGACCAAAATGAACTTTCCTGCACCAACTGGTTTGCACTTTATCTTTCAAATGACTCTTTCTTGAGTGAATAATTTTCCCTTGAGGCCTGATTTCGAAAGTGGCGCTCAAATGGCGCCATTTTCAAAACCATTTCCGCATTTGCCCCATTTCCACATTTACCCCACTCCACCCTATATAAAAATAATAAACCTTTGTGTAATAATTTGCAGCCCTCCTACCAAATTTCATCTAAATCGATCAATGCTAACTGAGGAAAGTGTCGCGTACGGCGGAACTGACGGACGGCCAAATTTTTATTCGATTTTTGGATTCTAAGTACCTTGAAACGTAAACCAAAAAATTTTGAGGGGGGGTTAAACAAATTTTCTTCTTGGTCGATTCCAAAGGTTCATTATTGAAAATAATAAACCAAAAACTCGTGATTCAGTATTGGACCCGACATTTATATGATACGAGATGATAAACATGACTGGATATTAACCGTCAAAGGTGTTCACTCCTTGTTTGCTCACGTAGAAACACGCCGAGATGAGCTTTAAATTATTGAGCATTTAAATCATGTAGGCAACCTTCAACCTCAGGGAACACGTCGTGCTCTCGCTTATATACCCAGAGAAAGTGCTGACGACCGCTGCAATTGACGTGAGCATATTGACGTAGAAAGCCTGTCTGGACTTTGCTCGTCACGTCTCGCCTGCATCTCTCTCTATCCGATCCTAGTTTTTCAGGAACGTCCTCCGTGCGCTTTTAAACAACAAGGGTGTTATACATCCTCGTGTCTCTCGAGGGAATCACTCAATAAATACGAAGAAAAGTAAATACGAAAATGGCAGCGATGTTTTTATACAGAAACACCGAGGAATTGAGGTTGCGTGAAAAAGGGGGCAAAGGGGCTGTCGGCAAAGGGAATCTCGTCAAGATAGTTGAATTCAAGGGAGGCTCTACCTTCCAGGTACGACAGAAAACGTCAAGCTCTTGTAGAAATGTTCTTGATGGTGTTGTTATTTTAATGGGAACGATCTCACGGTGCCTAAACTATCTGCCGTCGAAATTCCAAATGTAGGATTAGACGAGTTACTCTACCTGTTAGCAGTACTCTTGGTTGTTTTATACTGTCAATCTTCTTGGTACACTCTACCTGTCACCCTTGGCAATCTATGATCATTCCAGACCAATCGTCGAAGTTAAGGCTGGAGATTGATTTGGAGATCACGCCATGATCTGGGACACGCCATTAATGAAGAATTTAAAAAAAAGTCAAATATTAATGGGGAGGACGCCCAGGACTCACCCGACGCCGCGGCGCACCGGCCCTAGGGATGAGGGATGATGAAGAAGGTAGAGATAGGAAAGAAGGATGAAGGGAAGTGGCTCTATAAAACGACCACCAGTTCGAATATTAGTCGAGCAGTACGCATCTGGTGACAGTATGGAGTACTCCTACTGAGATGCCCAATTTGCCCTACTCCGAGGCACTTTTCCCGCATCACACTCCGCGCCTTGACAAGGTTGCAGCCATCAACCTGATGTTGTTGGATGCCACTCCTTTTAGCTCCGACACCGCTTGTCGTAAATCATTTCTGTCGTACTTTCTTATCTTAGCCCGCCAGGTCTGCTCCATTCGAAGCTGGTCTGGAAATACCTGAATACCCTCAAAACGGTGGCCCAGAAAAATTGGGTCACCCTTCTCTGGATTCCCGGACATGAAGGTAATGAGGGTAATGAAACTGCTGATCGTCTTGCCTAAAGAGGATCAGAGTCCCTGCCCATAGGGCCGGAACCGATCCTGGGAACCACCAAAAGCTGTTTGCAGAACAAAAGCTAACAACTGGGAAAGGAATGAGCGAGTAAGATACTGGCAGAACCTCCCAGGTCTAAGACAGGCAAAACTATTTGTGACGTTCTCAAGAGACGGGCTGACGAACTCATCGCTATGCCTAAAAAGGACGTCAGAATACTTGTGGGTCTGTTAACAGGCCACTTCCCACTTCGATATTACCTAAAGAAAATGGGCAAACTAACAACGGACATCTGCCGCTTCTGCGATTTGGAAACGGAGGACGCCGAACATATCATATGCTACTGTGAAGCATTGGGTCGAGCTAGATTCACAACCTTCGGAAGTGATGTCCTAGTTCCTGACACCATCTCTAAGGTGACCTACACCGACCTTCTCTACTTCGCCAAAAAGTGGGGAGAAGGGGTGTTTAGTAAACCCTTCTTAGTAGGCTAATATAGCCTGGAGGCACTCCACAACAGACCTCGTTAGGTCGCAGTGGAAGGAGTTTGTGAATCAACTCATTAAAGACCTCCTACTCAACATTTAACAAAAAATGTCCATGTCCAAGCTGCCATTGACTTCTTGGACATCCTGTCAGGCTTGACTACAATGTCAGGCTTCTTACTCTAGTCGCTCGGCATGTGGTATAATCTCTCCCTCTCAACATCCCAGCCGCTAGATGGCAAGGTACCTGCTATCTGCTTAGCGACTGCATCATGACGTAGGATGCGGCCCTCATGAGTCCCCATCCTTTTACTCTCCTAATATGCGCACTTGATAAAGCTATTTGATGAAAAGCTTACTGAATCTAGTCTGCAGTCGGTCTCTTCTGTAATACTTGGGTTGCTCCCTGAATCAATATTTTCAGATCGCAGCATTGCAGTATGTCAGGTTGGTGAATCACGCTCAGGTTGTGATTTCGACCTTGACGTAGTTACTACTGTTGCGAGTAATTCTGACATAGATATATGGATATTGATACGAGTGGTTCATGTAACGTTGCAAAAATTGCTTCAATCCAATTTGATACAGTAGAGTCTTGTTCCCAACTTTCGGACTACTACTCTACGAAACGTCTTGGTTCTTGATGTCCAGGAGAGCTTTTTATTGCTCGATTCGATGCAAAATGTACAGGTTGAATGTCAGCACGAAATGTAACTGTAATTCTCTATTCCTGAATCCTCAGTTTAAGTAGAGTTCAGCAGAAGTTTTTCCACAAGCCAGCGATGTGACTGAGTATCAAAATACGATTTTCCTGACTTATTTGCGTGGGATTTGATTCCTCTTTTAAGGTTTTGAACATTCGTTCATCGAGACGTGTCGTGGTGTTCTGGGGCAATAATTTTTTGAAAATACCATTAGAAATCACACGTTATTCATGTTATTTCAGCAAATTGGGTGATTTAGGCTCGAAGTCAGATTTGTTAATAAAGTAGGTAGTGTTTTGGTTGAGGGCCGTTTTCGTTTCCAATCAAACATAATTACATACTTTACCCTGAAGTTATTCGACGCAGAATTTAATTAATTGGACACCTCCATTCCTGTTTTTAAGTAATTACATAATTTGCCAATACTGTAAAGGCAATGGGCAGAAATACTCTCCGTCGGTTTCACGTTGAACCTAATGACATACCTTTATATTGGTATGTTTGATTGAGTTTTGGAAGCAGTAGAGCGATATTAACCAAATATTGAAAGTTCACAATCGAACCTTCGAGTTTCATTCTCATCTCCATCGATTTCCCTTTCAATAAAATTCTGTACCGCGGCCATGTTGTTCGCGATGAAAATTACGTTTGCTGTACATGCGTTTTGGATTGATACGAAATTTGTTGTTCTTTGTTGTACCCTGGATATAGGTGTTGTGGAAAGTAGTGGATTTTCAGGTTCAATGAGTGCTTTTTCCACCGTCGGAAAGCAGTCGAATCGCTGTAGATTTAACAATCCTGCGATTGTTATGCGAATCCTGTATTACTGAAGGCATCGATTTCAGCTTCACTCCCTCTCTCAGAGAGAGTAGAATCCAGTAGTACCTACTTTAGGCATTTCACTATAAGGGCTCTCATCTGCATCGTTCTCCAGCTAGGGATTGCAATCTCGGGATCTCGAATAATCTGCCCTGAGGGTCAGTAGGACAATTGAGTACCGCCAGGAGTGATTGCTAGGAAGTCTTATCAATTGTTGGCGATGAATATATCCTCTCTTGTTCATCCTAGGCACTTGGAATTTAGGAAAAGCATCTTTGATTGCTCTTTGAATGATATCGAAAGTGATTGAGAGGTTGTCTGATTGGCTGTGCGAGCAATAATCCTTACTTCTTCCTTATTCATCCCCGATAATGGAACCCAGCATCTTGGGGAATGTAGAAATCTTTTTTCTTCAATAAAAAACACTGTACGCGATTGGGAGAAAGTCAGATGAGCTGTGTAACCAATAAATATATTGCTAGTAACATGCATTTCAGGAGACGTCCCTTGCAATTGTAAATATATAATTTTCAAACATCGCACTCACTCTGGCTAGTAAGTAGTAGGTAACTCAATGTATTTTGATTTGGGGGTTCGACAACAAATTTTTTTTCGATTTTTGGTTTTTTAATTTTTTATTGAAATTCAAAATATTCTGAACATTAAAAAAAACGCAAAATTCCAATTGGAAGACCTTTTTCTAACCTTCCAAACATAGGTTTGAATCCGCCTGGAACGTAGGATGTTGTGTCAACTTATTCCTACTGCCACTGATCTTCCAATCTTCTCATAGCTCATAGATCTCTTCTGTCTAGACTCTTTCTCTTTCGTCATCTCTAGAGCTGTTTTACGGGATTTATTCAACCTCTCTGTCTTTTTCGTTGCATTATTCCTAGCAGAATTGACCTGGCTGCTAACCCCTAAGCCAAAAACAACTTGCATTTTCCAATATTTCCCTCGTATAATTTTAGGACAGCTTCGTCAGCCTCATACGTCAATGTCTTGATGTCAACGAAGAATTGCTTTGTTAATTTTTGCTTTGTTAAGTTTTTGAGAAATAAAACCTGTTCAGAAACTCGAATCACAATACAGAACAACCAGAACCGAAACAAAACATTTACCAGCTCAAAATCAAAACATCCCCCAATTCTTCTTCAATGTTACCTACCGATTTTGAAACATGAACACTATAAGAATGAAAGTAGCAATAGTAGTAGTAGTAATGAACTAAATAGAACAATAAATATCTACACATAGAATGGATGAAAAATTATACTTGTGCGTGGAGCCGAAACTCGCTAGGTAGCAAATGCATGATTTGCCGCGCCTCCAGAAAATCGGCTGCCCAGGAAAGTTGTGTTTTTCGACATTCAGGAACACAAATATCGGAAACTACTGGAGGTATCCACTTGGTTTAGTCTTTGCTCAAAATCCGGCGCGGCTAGATTTTCAAAATAGAGACTTATATGGCCGTCTGAATCCATGAAAAGAAAGATTTATAGAGCGATATACAGGGTGTCCCCGAAAACGTTCTCCCCCCTGCTAAAATCGTCCAGTTAGTGGTAAAAAACAAATTTTTTTTGAATCTTCATGATTTTTCCCAAGGATCTCAAATATGACCACGGTGCGCATTGCGCACGTGCGCAATCGTGCGCAACGCAACACCAACTTCGTTTTTTCAAATGAGACCCCCCATTTTTTATTGCAGATTCGGATTCTACGTGACATTTCATGAACATTTCACCCCTCAACCGATTTTTTTCGTTGCGCGCAACCCGCTTAGTGCGCGCTCAAAGATGCGCAACCGCAAGGTTGTGTCAAAATGTGCATGTACGAAGTACCTAAGTGGGATACATGATAATATCATTATTATTTTAGTATTTTTTTACGCTGAATCACGTGGTGATGTTAGTTTCTTGATTTTACTGCATTTTTATCAAATTATTGACGAAGAATGAACTTTTTAAAAAGGAAAATTGCATTTATTAAGGGCAAAACCACCCTGTCTACTTAAAAACTTTTTTCCAAGATAATCGAAAAAAGATTTTCAAGTAGACAGAACTGGTTTTTCACGAGAAATTACAAGTAGAGAGTCCTTGTGAAATTACTAGTGAAGAGTCCAGTTTGATAAACAATCGTTTTGACATGGATATGTCTTTTGGCTTGGGGTCAAGGAATTTTTCGCGGCACTTTTTTTTTATAGCTACTTAATAATCTTCATAGCTACCTATCGGTAGCTATGAAGCAAGATTCTCTAGAATACTGCAATAAATTACGTGCGATCGGAGAGTTTTTTCTTTATGTCAAAACATAAATTTCAACATGTCCCACAATTTATCAACAAGGATGAAGTTAACGGATGGACACAGAAGATGAATAATGAGTAAAAATACAATTTTCCTTTTAAAAAAAGTTCATTTTTCGCCGATAATTTGATAAAAATGCAGTAAAATCAAGAAACTAACATCACCACGTGATTCAGCGTAAAAAATACTAAAATATCATGTATCAAACTTAGGTACTTCGTACATGCATCTTTGAGCGCGCACTGAGCGGGTTGCGCGCAACGAAAAAAATCGGTTGAGGGGTGAAATGTTCATGAAATTTCATGTAGAATCCGAATCTGTAATAAAAAATGGGGGTCTTATTTGAAAAAACGAAGTTGGTGTGCGTTGCGCACGATTGCGCACGTGCGCACTGCGCACCGTGGTCATATTTGAGATCCTTGGGAAAAATCATGAAGATTCAAAAAAAAGAAATTTGTTTTTTACCACTACCTGGACGAATTTAGCAGGGGGGGGGGAACGTTTTCGGGGACACCCTGTATAGCGAAGATGTAGATATAGAGACTTATATATATAGAGAGAGAGATATGGCCGTTTAAATCCATGAAAAAAGCGAATAATTCGATAATTTAGATAATTTATGGTCCCTTGCCACCAGAATTGTTTTCGTCAAACTAACTGCGCCAATCTTTTCTTTATTCGCCAATCTTTTCTTTATTTCAAAACACAGTTTTACTGGCTTGCATAGTTTCAGAGAAAAGGTGCTCCAAAGTATTGAATTCTGCAGTTTGGAAATAAGATTTTCCAGATTTTTATTATGTTTGTTTCTGAAAATGACTTTTTCAAATTTTTACGGCATCTAAATACAGTAGAGTAGATTATATTTTAATAGTTTGAAAATGATAGAGGCGATACTTTTTGAATGGCAATCAAATGAAGATGTGGATTGCCATCCGGGCTAATGTTGCGGCCGTATTGGTTATTGGTTATTAAAACTTGAATATAAACTTATTGTTTTGAAATTTTCATGTCTTTGCCCTGGCACATAGCACAAAAAACTGTCACGAAATTGTGTTACAGTGCCTTTATAATGATTTCCGCTTACAACGACCCCGTTGTTAGGTTTGTTCCTTTTCTACACTTTTTAACCCACAAAAATCGTTCACCACTCGTTGGAAAGCTCTCGATTTAACGAACATTTTCATGTTCTCCATAACATATTGACTATACGAATAGCGGAGCTATGGGCATAACTGTTCTCATATTTTGTTTACTAACTAATGATCGTGAGTATAGAAGATAATTAATCCGGAATCGTCTATTTTATTGAAATTAGGTACCTACCTCTTAATATTAATAATTGTGTCAATTTGTAACATAATATATCTATGTTATTATGTTAATGATTCGTTTCACATTCTGACAACAACGGACGGTGGGTTATAAAATCCTATACTGAGGTAAAAAGCAATAGGTAAAGACATGAAAATGTGCAACTGAAGGGTCCCTTGCTGTCCTGTTGGTGACTGCAACCATGGAATTGCTGACCAAGGCTTGTGAGAGCTCTATGCCTAAGAAGAGATGTATGAATAACCGCCGCCCTGTCTACTGGTGGAACCAGAATATTGCTGAACTTAGGAGGACATGTTTACGGCTCAGAAGACTATCGCAAAGAACTAGAAGGGACTCCTTGGAGTTCCAACTGAGAAAAGACCAATACAGGATGGCAAGACGGACTCTGAAGATTGCCATAGCCAGGAGCAAAGCTAAAAAGTGGAGAGAGTTATGTGACGATGTAGACAACGATCCTTGGGGACTTGGATACAAGATTGTGCTAAAAAAGCTCAAGGGAGTGGATACATCCACGGAGATGTCAACAGCAGTAAAGGACAGAATTGTATCAGAACTCTTTCCTGATCATGAGATAGAGGAGAGACCACCGATTGCAATATCAGGTGATATATCTCTCTTCACTCTAGATGAATTGGCACAAGCGGTGAAGTCAATGCGCAATAAAAAAGCCCCAGGCCCAGATAGAATCCCTGTGGAAATATTGAAAGCAATAGCAGATACACATCCAGAAATTATGTTAGACATGTACAATACATGTCTCAAAGAAGGTATATTCCCAGAGCGATGGAAGTTAGCAAGACTCGTACTGATTGGGAAAGGCAAAGGAGATCCCAATACAGCTTCAGCACACAGGCCTCTGTGCCTATTAGACACAGCAGGAAAGCTGTATGAGAAGTTGTTGAAAAGAAGGATGCTGACTGCCATTGCTGAAGCTGGAGGCCTGTCACCGAGGCAATTTGGATTTAGACCTGGCAGATCCACCATTGATGCTGTTAGCAGAGTGGTAGGAATAGCAAAGGAAACTCAGCTGGGGAACCACAAGACCAGGGACATGTGCATGGCGGTTACCCTCGATGTCAGAAATGCTTTCAATTCTGCCAGATGGAAAGACATCTTGGAGGCTTTGATGGTTCAGTTTCATGTTCCATCATACCTCTTACGAGTCCTGCAGAACTACCTAGCTGACCGTTGGCTGATTTATGATACAAAAGAGGGCATCAAAAAGAGAAGAATTACCTCAGGAGCGGCACAAGGTTCAGTCTTGGGAGCCGATCTGTGGAACATCAACTATGATGGGATTCTTCGGGTAGAGATGCCCGAAGGAATTACACTGATTGGCTACGCTGATGACTTGGTGGTGGTGATAAGAGCTCGAAGGATGGAACACCTCCAGTTTAAGCTGAATCAGGCAATGCGCAGAGTGATGGAGGGGATGGAAGCACACACACTGTCACTGGCGATCCAAAAAACGGAAATTGTACTGCTAACCACAGCGAGAATTGAGAGATCTATACCTATGAATGTGGATGGACAGGAAATCATCACCTCTCCAGCCATTCGCTACCTTGGTGTGATGCTGGACGGGAAACTAAGCTTCTGGAAGCACATCAGTGGAGCAGCAGATAAGGCTGCAGGTATTGTAAATAAGCTGAGCCGACTGATGGCAAATCTAGGGGGCCCATCAGCCGCTAAGAGGAGACTCCTTATGCGAACTGCAGATTCAATTATGCTGTATGGAGCAGAAGTGTGGGCAGACTCCCTTAGGTACCAAAATTACCGGGCACGTATGGAAGCTGTACAGAGGAGAGGAGCTCTGAGAATCAGTAGTGCATTTAGAACTGTCTCAGGTCCAGCATCACAAGTGAGCGGGAACTATCCCAATATACCACCAGGCACTGGAGCGCAAAAGGATAAGAATGAGGAAGGCAGAGACAATTACCATAGTAAAGAGGGAAGAGCGGGAGGAGACCATCCGTAGGTGGCAAGCAGACCTTGTCTGTGAAACCCGTGGAAGGTGTACAGCCCTCATAATCGACGATCTAAGGTCTTGGTTGGAGAGAAAACACGGAGAGGTGAACTATTACCTGACTCAATTCCTCTCAGGGCATGGATACTTCCGCTCCTTCTTAGTAAAGATCGGAAAAGTCACTGACCCAGAGTGCAGATACTGTGGGATAGAGGAGGATGATGTCTGCCACACCTTCTTCACATGTCCTCAATGGGAGGGTATGAGGGGGTGTGCTGAGGAGGTCATTGGAACATTGCGTCCACAGACAATCATACATGAGATGATTAAGAACAAGTCGAGCTGGGACGCAATGGCAGTATTTGTCACATCAGTCCTAAAAGCAAAAAAGCTGGATGGAAGATGGGAGGAAGAAGATGAGGAATAGAATTGAAGAAGACCAGAAGTAGGAGCAGCCATTTGGCACAAAAAAAGGGCTCACCCTGAAGTAAAACTGTACAAGTGGTCCCGGGGTGAGTCCTAAGCAGAGGGAGTGGGGTTTTAGTTGGTAGCCCCAATTCATGGGGAGTCCAACACTGTTGGGGTGAACTTCCCCTTCGCTCTTAAAGAGTTTCCCCACTTCCGTAAAAAAAAAAAAAAAAAAAAAAACATGAAAATGTCCCAATGCGTTGCAGACTCGTATGCAAGCGTTTTTCTTCCAAAATGCCCAAAATCATAGATCAGGTTCAAAACCTTTCTTTTTTACGCCTCCTGAAAATTTTGTTTTTTCTTTTCATCTTACGCGGTTTTTTCATTAATTCAAATTAGAGAAGAATCTTAAGAATTTAATGGCATCAACCAGAGCTAGTAATGAAAAAAGTCTGACAAGTGGGCTACTTTCAACCGGAGGCGATGATTTTCCCCCCGATGAAATTTTTTTAAATTTTGGTTGGAGAATAAGGCCTGGGCAGAGTACACAAGATTTTTTCACACAATCACAGACAAACACCTATGGAGGTTTTCATGGTTTTGGATTCAGAATGGTCTAAGACGGATTTTAATGTGGTTATTTTGGTCATCTACTATAATGAACCTTTGGAATCGACCAGGAAAATCCCCCCCCCCCCCCCTATTTTTTGTTGGTTTACGTTTCAAAGTATGGAGAATTCGGAATCGAATAAAAATGTTGCCGTCCGTCCACCGTACGCCGCACTTTCCCTAGTTCCCATGGACCGATTTTGATGAAATTTGGTATATGGGCTCCAATTGGGTCTAGTTGTGCCCAGAAGCTTTTGGTTGATGTCAGTCATTTCTAAGGGTTGAAAAATAAGGGCTGAAATTTTGAAAACGGCCTAGCTCAAAAACTTTCGATATGAAGGTATTGTTTTTTCGTAAATTTTTAATTGTATTGAATTTTTAGAATTTTTAGAGACCACCCGGAGCTCTGTAGGACAAACCGTTCGCTCTCTACTAGAACTTAAGTGTTAGACTTAGAATCAAAAACACGAGTGTGACTCTCCGTTCAAATTTTAGCTCACCAAAATACGATCATTGTTCGTATATTTGCTCAATTTGTTGTACTCAGTTTTGCATCTTCAGCAACCAGTAATCAAATTTCCTAATGAAGGCACTCACAACTCTTTATTTCTCCGAATTGAGTGTGAAGCAAAAATATGGTTGGTAGGTACTGACAATAGCAAAGCAGTATTCTTCGCTTAGCTGTATTATCTATACAGAAAAATAATATACCTTTGTGTAATTATTTGCCGCGTTTTTTTTTAAAATCTCCGTTGAGTGTTCTCCTCTTTCACTCATATTCGCATAAGGACGCCCAAGTCTTACTGTGGGACATCCTAAAAACCAACTCTAGTTCATCCTGGAGTCATAGATCAGCTGTGTGATCTATGAAGGTAATTTCTCCACCTGAATTGGTTGAAAGGGAGTGAATAACAGGTCATATCAGCTGTGTGAGCGATACAGGTAACTTCTCTTCGAGTTTGAATCACAACGTCTTAACCCACCCAATGAAATTAATTGAATTTATGAATTCATGAATTCATATTCATGAATTCATTTTTTTTACCAATGAAATTAATTGAACAGGAGTCAAATTAGCAGTGTAAGCTGACTTCTCTTCTACTTCCTCTTTGTTCCAGTTTCTAACCATCGATTCCCATTTGACATTCAATGGAGATCGATGATCGTCAATTTTATCCGTTCGAGTATAATAAACCGGTGAAGGAATGGGAGAGTGTAGGAACTTTTCTACGAGCAGTGAATCTCCGATTTCTCTTCTGTAAATTCGTCCTTCTGGACCACCATGGATTTTCGCCCCGCTTTCAATTCATCACGTAACGTCCTAATATCCCGAGGTCGCGGTTTGCCGCCTCACAAAGAAAGGGGCTGCACTCCGAAGGGCAATCCGGCACGTTTCCATTACTTTACAGTAGAAGCGAACCTTCATGGCGGTGATAACAGACGGGGAGGTAACAGCGGCGTAGAGACGGGTGGAACCTGCCCTTCAGACAGAACCCTTCTTCTCTTATTCACGTTGCGACCTTGCCTTCATTTTGTACGAAAGTTCTCTCTCTTTTGATGCTTCCTAGGTTGAGACTTGTAAGCATGGAATACATCAAGTAGCTGACAAGAACATACGTATTTATTGTATAATTCTAGCGTACATCTCATTCTGTAATACCTTACGGTATTCTATCTCTAGTGTTTCTCCAACCACATGTATAATTTATCATTTTTACGAATCATGATAGCAATTATAATTTCTTAGATAGCAGAGTTGAGAATAATGAGGTTCTCCTGCCTAAAATATGCTACCTCACTGAAACAAAATGTTTTAACGATTTATGATATCTTGCTACTCAGCAAAACATAGTATGCCACTACCATGCTTTTCGCAGATTTTATAAATATTTTTTCCCGTAAGTTACCAGAACTTGGAGGTATTTTGTGGTGGTGAGTAAAATATATGAAGATGAAACGAGCTTTTTAAATATATATTTATAAATAATTTGTAGGAGACCGCCAACGTGATTTGAAGCTGGGTGGTATTTTGAACCATCTATAAAGTTCTGACCTGCAGCATTGAGGGATGATTACGTCAAATATTCCAATATGTATCTAGAAAATTATCAACACGATACCTACATTTTGAAGGTGACAAATCCGTTAAATATTCAATATTATGTGATCGCAGATTCTGGAATAACGTTATTTTGACTTTTCACTGGCGATTTTGTTTAAGGTTAACAAGATAAGAGGATTTTGGGGCAAAATCTTTTCTAATTCCGAGCGTGAAGTGTATGAGAGATTTTCAAGTCAATAGAACCTTCCATGACAAGTTTATGAGGGGGTCATTCCCAAAAATATTGACGTGATTTATTATATTTATGTCTCATTAAGTAATAATAAATCGTAACTATTCATATTGTATGATATTTTATTGTTACAGATAGGTATATTAGAACTTGCTGATCAACATTGAATGAATGTGGAGATGATGAATAAGAATGGCTTATTTAAGTGGACTGATGATACCAGCTGTTGAGTGGAGCTGGCGTAGGTAGTGCATTTTAAGTTGCATTATTCTACTCGTGTCATCTTTCCCTTGTTTTGTGATGAGAATCTTCAATTGTGGAACCAATTCGGTGGGTTGACGATTCTTGATGACCTTCGTAGTTCTTGTGAACCATTGATTGGGTGGGAAGGCCGACCCACGCTCTTGTGACCTTTTCCTTATAAACCACGAATTTCCCCTGTACCGTTTACAGTTTTGACCTTCGATTATAAATGACATTATTTGTTCTTTTTCGTTAATCTTAGCAGATTACGTTTTTCGAAGTTCCTTATCTCCTTCTTCAAAATCAACAGTTGCTTATTTCGCCGATCCGCATACCTAATGTATTTTTTCAGGAGGAGCTTCACTTCTTGGACTAGTCTTTCCGCGAGACCATTGAAACGTCTGAATATATAGTTGGAGATTCTTTGATTGGATGCCATCGTCTTACAAACTGCGAATGTTCAATCTTCATGTTCCATGGTTCATTCTGAATCATGCTCCGAACAAGAAATGCTAAAAACCCGGACACAAAACAGTTCATAGACAAATCTGGGCTAAAATCAAATTTCTAGGCCACATTCTAACAAGACTTCTACCCGATCTTTCAAGAATTGAATGCTACACAACGTTCAAACTACGATTTGGTGGTACCGTAGATATGGTGGTGGATTCACTTCATAAACATATCCATGTTCCTTAGAACTTTAATGAAGTGGAAGAACGTTTAAAAAGCCTCCAGCCTTCTATTCTGTCGTTCGTCAAACTTTATATTATTTATACAAATACAGGGTTGTAAAAAATAATAAACACGATTTTATTTATCGGAATTTTCAGGTAAGCAGACGAAATTTTTTAACGATTTTCGGATTCTCCAAACTACATTGAAACAGTTTGAACTCAATTTCAAGATTTCAAAAATCAAGATCAAAAAATCAAATATTTCAAAAATAATGAACCATTACCTATTTTATCAAAAACTGACCTCAAATGATAATTAAATGCTTGCATACGAGTCTGCAACACATTGGGACATTTTCATGTCAACCACTACACAACAAGTTTGTTGACAACACTACGCATCAAAGTTTTCGTGACGATTTTGGTTTATTATTTTCAATAATAAGCCTTTTTTCAGTTCATGTGCCAAAGCAAAATGTAAGGTTGTTGATTGTTCTCTACGCAACACAGTGAGTCTATTTTATTTATTGGTCGCGTGAGCAAGATTTGCTTAGTTTTCGTGACGATTTTTCAGTTTATGTGCCAAAGCAAAGACATGAAAATGTCAAAAAATCGAAAGAAATACCATTATTTTATCAAAAATAATGAACCATAAGCGCGTACTACCTTAAGTACTGACGTAATAAAAAACAAATGAGATTCGAAATTCCAACGAATTTTTTTGCTAAGTACAACAAATAAGAGGTAAGTTTGGAAGGTAACCTTGACCTGACACAAATGTCTAGGCGTAACATAGAAAGACGAGAGATGAAATATGATTTCATAAAATACAGAAAAGTATTATCGACAATCCCGACTCTTGAAGGCGTCCCGAAAAGAGGAATAAAGTTTCTATAGGGAATTCGCCTGGTGCTCCAGCGGGTCACAACTGGAATTCCTTGGGGAACGTGAGTTTGTCTGCGAACTAGAATGATATTTCTCCGAGTAAACTTGGAGCGACAGTCTCTATACACGGGTTTTCCGCTACACGGACAAACCTG
The DNA here is from genome assembly GCA_009739505.2 of Apolygus lucorum. Taxonomy (NCBI): domain Eukaryota; kingdom Metazoa; phylum Arthropoda; class Insecta; order Hemiptera; family Miridae; genus Apolygus; species Apolygus lucorum. The sequence goes on along the minus strand of CM019182.2, from coordinate 21,361,469 downwards.
GTAGAAGATTTTTAAACTTGGAGTGTTGAATTTGAAAGATGCAGGTTTGCAAATGTGTATTCTATTTGTAATATAAGTAAGAATGTGATTGTATACCTGAGCAAACTCGTGAAACATCCGTCGTAGCAGGTAAAGTAGTCTAGGAACCAGGAAACGTAGGACAATAACCCAATCTGTTCACCCACGGTAGAGCTTACTATTCTCATGTGCTTCCGAAATTTAGCGCATTGCCTCTCTATAACGCCAACTGATTGGAAGTAAGTCAGGGAAGTCAGATGAAGTGTGTGAGCAATACAACTCACCGCTTCTATTCTGATAATTCCAAAGCTCTGAAATTTATTATTTCCTCTTAGAAACTACTGAAAGCGTACCCAGCTTCATACAATCATGTAGTAATGTACTGGGGCCATTTCAAGTAATTTCGAGGGAGCAAGGTACGTTAGTTCAGCTGGACCAGTGGCCCTATAAGTACCGTATTAATTCATTCACACCCAAGATATAGAAAACTTTTCAGTTGATGGATTTTATTGATTATTTTTTCTATCGGCTCTATGAGCAACTTTCGTAGTGACACGAAAAATTTCCGATGAACGGCCCAGAAAATTAATCATTATTTTTCAATTCTCTAAAGCAGATTTTTGTTAGGCCGGGTAGAAAGCCCTCAGGAAGAACATAGTTGATTATGAACCAACCATTTCAGGTTGGATTTTCGTCCGACTGCCAGTCCTGGCGTCGCGGACGTCATCAGCTGTCTTTCAAAGGGAAGGTCAGAATTTGTTCTGATGATTTCGCTCATGGCTTCCCATTGCCTCACCGCGCTGGGTTGGGACAAAAAGGGCGATGAGAGCGCCGGCCGCCAAAAAACGCACTCTGCCGGCGATGGGCCTTGAACCCACGATCCCCGCAGAGGTCGGTTCAAAGTCCACCGCCAAACAACGACCCCCCAACGACCGTAGCCACAACGCTGTCCCTATCGATAGTGCTGATCCATCGACTATCGCCCATTCCTAGGAACCTGTGACTGAGCGCTCTAGTGGACAACTAGTGTCAACTTCGCCCACATTACCACGGGCTGATATACGCCCACTGTCGAGTGAAATCTAGTATACATTACACTGGTTCTTTTTAACTTCAATACAAGTGATTGATTTGGTTTTTTCAAGTGTTAATTCTAAGGACTAAGACGTTTTGAGAACTTTGATAGAGGTACTAAAAGGACCGGCACTTTTTCTACTTTATAAATATCAATGAACTCATGAACATTGATTTTAGTGGCAGAATGTTTGGATTCGTAGATGACACTGCTATGATTTTGGTTCATTATTTTCTATGATGAACTTTTGGAATCGACCAAAAAAAATTGTTTCAACCTCCCCTCAAAATTTGTTGGTTTACGTTTCAGGGTACGTAGAATCCAAAGATCGAAAACAACGACTTTGAGTGGTAAAATAATTTTAATGTTAATATTCATTCGTATAGTAGGAAGAAGGATAATATTATTATTATAATAAATTTTTTTTATTATAATAATAATAACAGGAGAGAAAATGGCCTCGGAGGTCACTCAGCTGATCAGTGACCACTCAGGCGCCTTCAGCATTCTCCATTGACCCTGCTTCTCAAATTTCAGCTTCCTGCGTTCAACAGGAGAGAAAATGGCCTTGGAGCTCACTCAGCTGATCAGTCACCCTTCAGGCGCCTTCAGCATTCTCCATTGACCCTGCTTCTCAAATTTTAGCTTCCTGCGTTCAACAGGAGAGAAAATGGCCTTGGAGCTCACTCAGCTGATCAGTCACCCTTCAGGCGCCTTCAGCATTCTCCATTGACCCTGCTTCTCAAATTTTAGCTTCCTGCGTTCAACAGGAGAGAAAATGGCCTTGGAGCTCACTCAGCTGATCAGTGACCACTCAGGCGCCTTCAGCATTCTCCATTGACCCTGCTTCTCAAATTTTAGCTTCCTGCGTTCAACAGGAGAGAAAATGGCCTTGGAGCTCACTCAGCTGATCAGTGACCACTCAGGCGCCTTCAGCATTCTCCATTGACCCTGCTTCTCAAATTTTAGCTTCCTGCGTTCAACAGGAGAGAAAATGGCCTTGGAGCTCACTCAGCTGATCAGTCACCCTTCAGGCGCCTTCAGCATTCTCCATTGACCCTGCTTCTCAAATTTTAGCTTCCTGCGTTCAACAGGAGAGAAAATGGCCTTGGAGCTCACTCAGCTGATCAGTGACCACTCAGGCGCCTTCAGCATTCTCCATTGACCCTGCCTCTCAAATTTCAGCTTCCTGCGATGAATAGGAGAGAAAATGGCTTTGGAACTCATTCACCCTCTCACTCGCTCTCATTGTGAGCGCATAACGTGAGCGGAGCGTAACGCAGTTTCTTGAAGTGTCACCCGGCAAACCAATTTATAAGACGTTGTCACGTCAAAATTTGGCCGTCCGTCTGCCGTACGCGGCACTTTCCTCAGTTAGCATTGACCGATTTTGATGGAATTTGGTTTACAGGCTCCATTGGGGTCTAGTTGTGCCCCGAAGCTTTTGGTTGATGTAGGTCACTTCTAAGGGTTGAAAATAAGGTTTGAAATTTTGAAAACGCCCCTAACTCAAAAAATTGATATAATGGTATTGTTTTTCCACCAATTTAAGATAGTATTGAATTTTTAGACTTTTTAAAGACCACACGGAGCCTTGTAGGACACACCATTCGCTCCCTACGAGAACTTAAGGGTGGCCTTACGATAAATCAGAAACACGAGTTGTGAATCGCAAAAGAGGCCTAATCTCCGTTCAAATTATAGCTGACTGAAATGCAATCGATGTTTTCCTTCATGTTGGTTGATGTTAACAATGGCAAAGCCGTGCTCTGCAAAGCAGTGATTTATACAGAAAAATAATAAACCATTGTGTAATAATTTGCGTTTTTGGAATGTGTCCTTTGATGGTTTGGTAGCCACTGCGAGTACAGATTTTCAGTTAGTAAGGACTTGGTTGGACTTGAATTATTTACGTCTCAGTTTGAGCAAGACCTCAGCAATGAGGTTCTCTGCTTCTGATGGAGGGAATATCTCCAATCGACCTTTGAAGATCCACGATTATAATTATGTTGGACTTCCAGAGTGCTGTGGTGTTCTGACATTTGTAAACCAATCAACATTTGGATGCAAGGGTTAAAAGATTAAGAAAACTTTTCTACGTGTTTAAAATTTTAAGAGGTTTGCTAATATAAATTTGTTAGATATTATTTATTTTGGTTTATGCTATTCTCTGATTACATACGGTATCTTGATATGGGGAGGGGGATGTAAAAAGTTCGATACGCTCAGTGCAAGTTGTGCAAATACAATTTTTACGTATGATTTTTAAATAAGTCATTTAGATATCCCTCAGCTTTACTCTAAAAGGAATTGGATTTATTGAAAATTAGGGATATTTTTTCTGAAGGAATCATGTTTTTATGTATTTAAAACTGGTATTGACGACAGTAATTTATCCCAGTTGGATTACCCGAGAACCGCAAATAGGTCCCACATTAGACTTCCAAAATAAATCTGGAAATTTACAAAAGAAGTGCATATGTTGTGGCTTTATATTTTGTTCATAGGCATACGATTGATATCAGACAGTTTGGGCAAATTTAAGATATTTAAAAAGCATATACTTGTTAAAATTGCGGAATGCGACATAAACAACTTATTATTTCTATTCTAAGAAGATTTTTCCATATTTGTTTTTATTTTAGTTTTATAATGATTTGTTTTTGACATAATCATGATGGATAATTGAGACGCCACGGGAGGACACAAATTCCTTGAATTTAAGCCTCTGTGAGCACAAGTTTATATTTGCATTGGTTAAGTTTTTTTTTTACTTTTATCATTTTATTTATGAGTATGTTTCCTTGTGTTTATTTTCTTGTAGTGCCAATAAAAGAATCTTGAATAAGGCGTAGTATTCACGGTGTGCCAACCAAATACTCCTCTGTCTCTATCCCTCCTGACCAAACTAGTGTAGCTCTAACACAGCAATGTAGCTAGAAAGTAGCTACATGTAACATGCCATGATTCTTTCCAGTTAGAAAACTACATGGATCACTGGCATTGTCTCAACACTTATATTACATTCGCCCTCATCAACATCTCGTCGCGTTACTTTAAGCCCCAGTTAGTTTCCCCGTATTGGAACTTGGTGTCACGGCGGTAGGGTCCCCGTGAAATATTCATATCCCCCCAGGGTGTGACGTCCCTCACTCCGGCGCCCTTCATGTTAAATTCATGTTGCTTTAATATTGAATAAGACAAAGCTCGGCCGTAGGCGTTTGATGTCGGTTCTGCACTCGAAAAGCAACTTACTCACTTAATTTGTTCAGTTCAGACAAGAAAGTATAATTATTACTAATAATGAATTTTATTTCGTTTGTTACAGATTTCTAGATACATCCGTGGCATCTCTCTGAGCCGAATGGAGGAGTTGAAAGTTCTCAGCATCAAGTGAGTTGCATAAAACGTCCAATCTCGAATACTTTCTGTATTCAGGTATTGTTTTTTCATTAATTTAAAATAGCGACGAATTTTAAGAATTTTTTCGACACTACTCAGAGCTCTGTGGGACTAACTGTTTGCCTAATGAGGATAATTAATTGCCTAGTTAATGAGTGTTCATTATGTTTTTTTTCATCAATTTAAGATAGAGTTCTATTTTTAGAAACGAATGATACCACCCAGACGATCAAAAATATTAAATACGCGTTGATTGTGAAATTATCTTCTTGCTATACAAGCCAACGAAAATTGTTATTGATATTTATTTTGCTAACTCTGAATTTCAACAACTTCGCTAATCAATAAGCATGGGCACAACTTCTACCAATAATCCTGAGGTATCCCGGCAGGTTTCGAAGTCTCTCTGAAATACAATTACCTATTCCATTCGCCCCTGAATGACAGTGGAATGAACTAAGTTCATAGTCTAAAGTCTAAGGCTTAGTCTAAAGACTAAGTCTTAGTATTTTCAGAAATTCGGCGGTATCTTTTGGGTCGGCGGGACCTTAAGGTATTCACAGTTTGGGGCAAATAGCTGTTGGTAAGGTAAAATTACAGTCTTCAACAGTTAAGAAATGGACCCTCAGGTATTCATATTTTTATTTTACCCTTTCGAGCTTACAAAGAAAGTCTCTCTACCTACCAGAGACCAAGGGAGGGGAATTCAATATCCAACCAAATACCAAAGTACCAAACTCAAGGTGGGTGACCATATTAGAAAGATTAGATTATTTTTTTCTACGTAATTTTTCTACGTAATTGTTCAAAACTAATGTGAATTGGGATATCTAAGTATCTCCCTTCAAAAGTGAAGGTCGATTGAGGGATGCCTGGAGATCAACTCTATAGTTCCCCCCTCACTGCTAGCAATGAGGGAAAAATTCCTCCTGAGAAGGATTGTTCATACAATCAGACTTGCAGTGTCCGTGCATATGCAAGTACCTGTTCTAACCTATGTACAGGTTGAGGCTCACGTCTAGCTTGCACTTCCGACTATGCAGGTCGGCTCCCGAGTTTTTGATAATTCGCAAAACTCACATGCCGGGATCCGTGTACCAGGGCTATTGTCTCGACCTGCCAGAGATAAGGGAGGGGAATCCATATCCTTCCCTCTTACCATCCCAACGTCTTACCACCAACCGTCTATATACCAACTCAAGGTGGGTGACCTTTGTTAGAAAGGTTAGACATATTTTTCTACGTAATTGATCAAAACTGGTGTGATTGAGATTTTGGCATTGACACAACATGATTATGAGTTTTGGGCGAAGTTGTTTCTCAGTGGATGTCACTTGAACTGAGTTCTCAAAATGTGTCGCTAGATAGGGAGGGTTGTTGGTTCAAACTGAAGTTTCTGTTTTCGGAGGAGTAAAGGTTCATTTGAAAAAATACCCAATGTGTGCATTATTTCTTCATTTCTTAGCCTATGAGATCTCTTATGATCTTCTAAATTTGATCGTTCTTCCACTAAAACAACTCCACTGTAAAGGATGGATTGTGTTACCACTATTCCAGCCAACCTCTCACCCATTATTTTATTCAAATATTGTATTTATCAAATGTTGGATTTTTTTTCTAGAATTCAAGAAAAACAAAAAATTTTTCTGTAAATAAAGCGTGTTGTCTTATTTGTGTCTTCCTCTGTTCTCAGCGAGTCTGGAGACGTGGTATTTCACTTCTTCGGGAGCGGACATGACAAAAACCGAGTGAGAGAGGCGGGTGTGAAAACTGATAGAACGAGGTCCTCTGGGAGACATCACGCTACTGCCGTCCGAACCTGCCTTCCTTCTAGAGCCTGCCCTACCACTTGAATGTGAGAATAACTGGGAGTTTTTTCAACTCCGTACTCACGTGATTCCCTTCGCAGAATTATCCATTCCTATCGTCTAATATATTGTACTCGAGTACTTCCAAGATCATTCCAAGTCAGAAAACTCAAAAAATTATCACATTTCTTCTCTTTTCAACGATCACATCCGAAGTGTTCGGCATCATCACCTCAAGCCTAGGCTAGGGCCTTCAACATCCCCAGTCCGTCTGTTGAGGAGGTGTGTTATTGGCTCCAAAAAACCAGGCATATGAGTGGATACACAGCCTCACTAAACGGAAATCAAAGTAATAGTCCCAGAACTGAAGCCGTTATATTCACACAAAAAACTCAACATAGAAACTAAAATCAAACACGTCTCCTCGTCATTAAAACACCAAGGACTCCACCTTGACAAACACATCAGAGAATACATACATAAAAAAATAACAAAGCCTTTCGAAAACTCAGTAGATTCTATCCTTTTTCAAGTCCCCCACAGCCTAAATCAAGAAATGAAATTTCTCATTTATAAAGTTACATCCCCCTACACCACGACCCTACCGCTCACGCAGCATGTTTTACACAATACTACCACAAATTTACCTTATCATCACCCCCAAGATCTCTCTTACACCCTTGGGTATCAATCAAACTCCATTGGGGAACACTAGGGCAATGCTAACTTAAACTTCCCCCCCCCCCCCCCTGTAAATACTTGTACGTAAATTTTGAATTATTCTAAGAAAATCTATTGTTACTGTAAATAGTTTTAAATAGTCTATCAAAACTATTGTATATAATATTACCCTGCCCCTAGTTTCAAGTAGCAATGTTTAAATTCTTAATTAAGATGCGAGGTTTTCTGTTTCATTTCCCTTGAAAAATCACATTCAGTCAGTGTACTGAGAAATTTACTGTCGATCTGGCTGAGTGGATTTAAATTTAAAACTGATTGACTTGAAAAAATGAATAATATGCTGAAAGTGAGAGGAAATTTGGTTTCAGGTCTGCTATAACCAGGTTACCGGAGAGGCAATGATTCTAGACTTTTCTAGAAGATTGAGAGAGGTTTATTAAGACGTAGTCGCTTGGATGTTTACATGCCATACGGGTACCGGTGAGTCTTTGACATGGGGTTACACTCCTCTAATCTTGTGGTCGAGTACCATATTTTGGTTCTGGTACTCGGTAGGAGAGTAGTTCATG
>CM019182.2:21124499-21353816 GCA_009739505.2 Apolygus lucorum | reverse complement strand
CGCCGTACGCGGCACTTTTCTTAGTTACCATGGACCGATTTCGATGAAATTTGGTATATGGGCTCCATTTGGGGTCTAGTTGTGCGCCGAAGCTTTTGGTTGATGTAGGTCACTTCTAAGGGGTGAAAATTAAGGGTTGAAATTTTCAAGAGTGCCCTAAGCCGAAAACCACTCTCGAAATAAAGGGTATCGGTTTTTCATCACTAATTTAAATAGTACTGAATTTTTTAAAAAAATTTTTGAGACCACCCGGAGCTCTGTAGGGCAAAACCGTTCGGTCCCTACGAGTACTTGAAGCTTTTCCTTCGATAAAACAGAATCATGAGTGTGAATCGCAAAAAGAGGTCTAATCTCCGTTGAAATTTTTCTGATTAAAATGCGATCGCTGTTCATTTTCTTCGATTTGTATACAGTTTTGCCTTCTGCGTAACCAACCAGTAATCAAATTTCCATAATCAAAAGTCAATGGAGAATACTGAAGGCGCCTGAGTGGGTCACTGATCAGCTGAGTGAGCTCCAAGGGCCATTTCCTCCTCTCTCCTGTTCAACGCAGGAACCTGAAATTTGAGGAGGGCGGGTCAATTGAGAATGCTGAAGGAGCCTGAGTGGTCACTGATCAGCGAGTGAGCTCCAAGGCCATTTCCTCTCCTGTTGAACGCAGGAACCTGAAATTTGAGAGGGGCGGGTCAATTGAGAATGCTGAAGGCGCCTGAGTGGTCACTGATCAGCTGAGTTAGCTCCAAGGCCAATTTCCTCTCCTGTTGAACGCAGGAACCTGAAATTTGAGAGGGCGGGTCAATGGAGAATGCTGAAGGCGCATTGAGTGGTCACTGATCAGCTGAAGTGAGCTCCAAAGCCATATCCTCTCCTGTTGAACGCAGGAACCTGAAATTTGAGAGGGCGGGTCAATGGAGAATGCTGAAGGCCGCATGAGTGGTCACTGATCAGCTGAGTGAGCTCCAAGGCCATTTTCTCTCCTGTTGAACGCAGGAAGCTGAATTTTAGAGGGCGGGTCAATGGAGAATGCTGGAGGTGCCTGAGTGGTCACTGTTCAGCTGAGTGAGCTCCAAGGCCATTTCCTCTCCTGTTGAACGCAGGAACCTGAAATTTGAGAGGCAGGGTCAAAGGAGAATGCTGAAGGCACCTGAGTGGTCACTGATCAGCTGAGTGAGCTCCAAGGCCATTTCCTCTCCTGTTGAACGCAGGAACCTGAAATTTGAGAGGACGGGTCAATGGAGAATGCTGAAGGCGCATGAGTGGTCACTGATCAGCTGAGTGAGCTCCAAGGCCATTTCCTCTCCTGTTGAACGCAGGAACCTGAAATTTGAGAGGGCGGATCAATGGAGAATACAGATGGTGTTAGGTGCTATTGATGGAGAACCAGTGATCTATACAGAAGGGTGATCTATACAGAAAATAATAAACCTTTGAGCAATGATTTGCAGCGTTTTTTTACCTACCAGGTAGGTACTACCTACCATACCATACTGGCTTCACACCTTCACAATCAAGTTTATTAGAAAGAACTAAACGCTTCACACTCGATTGGAAAAATAGAAAGCTTCATATGGAAATTTGATTACTGGTTACGCAGAAGGCAAAACTGTATACAAATCGAAGAAATGAACAGCGATCGCATTTTAGTCCGATAAAATTTGAATGGAGATTAGACCTCTTTTGCGATTCACACTCATGATTCTGTTTTATCGAAGGAAAACCTTCAAGTACTCGTAGGGACCAAACGGTTTGTCCTACAGAGCTCCGGGTGGTCTCAAAAATTTTTAAAAATTCAATACTATTTAAAATTGGTGAAAAAACGATACCTTTATTTCGAGAGTTTTTCGAGCTAGGGCACTCTTGAAAATTTCAACCCTTAATTTCACCCCTTAGAAGTGACCTACATCAACCAAAAGCTTCGCGGCACAGCTAGACCCCAAATGGAGCCCATATACCAAATTTGAACCAAATCGGTCCAGTGTTGCTAAGAAAAGTGCCGCGTACGGCGTACGGCGGACGGACGGAAATTTTTTTATTCGATTTTCGTATTCTACGTACCTTGAAACGTAAAACATCAAATTTTGAGGGGGGGTTAAACATTTTTTTTTTCTTGCTCGATTCCAAGGCTTATTATTGAAAATAATAAACCAAAATGTTCCGTCCGTCCGGCCGTACGCTGCACTTTCCTTAGTTACCATGGACCGATTTTGATGAAATTTGGTTTATGGGCTCCATTTGGGGTCTAGTTGTGCCCCGAAGCTTTTGGTTGATGTCAGTCACTTCTTAGGGGTGAAAATTAAGGGTTGAAATGTTCAATAGTGCTCTAGCTCAAAAACTCTAGAAATAAAGGTATCGTTTTTTCACCGATTTTAAATACCTAGTATTGAATTTCTAGAGTTTATTGAGACCACCCGGAGCTCTGTAGGACAGACCGTTCGCTCCCTACGAGAATTCAAGGGTTGGACTTACGATAAATCAGAAACACGGTTGTGAATCGCAAAAGAGGCCTCCGTTCAAATTTTAGCTGACCAAAATGCGATCGCTGTTCTTTTCTTCGAATTGTTCTCAGTTTTGCGTCCTTAGCAACCAGTAATCGAATTTTCTAATAATTAGGGCAACCTGAACTCCCTGTTTGTTTGACTGTGAAGCGTTTATTTCCTCCAAATAAACTTGATTGTGAAGTAGGTATGTAGTAGGTAGGTAGTATCTATAGTTGGTAGATGGTGACAATGGCAAAGCCGTGTTCTTTGCAGACAATTGATCTATATAGAAAAATAATACCTAAATCTTTATGTAATAATTTGCAGAATTTTTGCCATGTAACTCAAATTATGTTCCCACCTTGCCTACCCTGATCACGCGTCTCTGCCAATTGTAATGATGGTATTAATAGTAATTACATATTATTATAATGTATAAATATTATTATTTATTATATTGTAGTTATGTAATAATGGTATAATTATAGTTTGTTGAACTTGTGAGGTCGTCATCGTACTGGTAACCCAATGGTATTAAAGTAATTTCCGATAATCCTATAGTCGGAGTGTCGTATTTGATGACCTGGATAGAGACGTCCTCTGCGCTGTTATGAGGTACCTACGACGACAAAGGCTATCGGTGGAACTTGGACGATTCCTCCTCAAATAACGGGAAGTCGGCTTGATTTAAATTGCCCGCCGAGCTCGACAGTCTCCTTTACTTTGCGAGCGCAACTTCGTCCATTTGCAAAGGCCGAAGCGACTCCCAGCACCAGCATATCAGCGTTTATTCTGCCCCATTCTCTCAGTTAATGTTCCCGCATTAAGTGTCCCCCAGCCAACTTCAAGTCGGATTATGGGAGCCCGCGATGTACGATTTGTCTGGTGAAATGTGATCGCACAATTTGTAAGAGTTTACGCCCGCACAGTGAGCGGAAATGACTACTTTTTGCCATAACTCTGAAACCCTCTGGTCTTAAAGAACATTTCTAACGGGTTACGAATAGACCATCAAACGAGACGAAAGTCTTGATTTCCCAGTAGACCCCAAAGAAATTTCTTCGTTCATTTGTGGCGTGGCGAATCTTCTAAGTAGCCGAGTGTCAGAAATTCGGAATAAGTACCCTCAAAACCTCTCAACTGAAAGATTCGGAACGCGTGTTTTAGGTCTTCCATTTCATCTCCCTCATTGGATTTTTTAACCAGCCACCTCCATCTTCTAAATCAAGTTCGAACAACTCATTTGTCTTTTGGAAGTTTCGATCAACGGGGTGAGCTATCTAGCTAATAGTTATAAAAAGTTATTCTGTCCATTCTGGTGCTAAAATTTAGTATGCAGCGTCTTGATGGACACCGAAAGTGGTTGGAAGCAATTCATCAGATTGTTCTACCTGCCACATTTTCATGAAACTCACATAAATTTATCGGAATCCGCTGTAATGGTAAAACTCTATTTTTGACGGATTTGGTAATGAAAAAGTAAAAATTGCATCAAATCTCCTCTATTATGAGTAAGGTGTTTATTTGATGATCGTCTCTAAGTAAGGTCGAAAGAGAAAGTTTAGAGCATCCTTTAACCCAAATTGGACCATGTCACCCTAATGTGTCACCAGTGTCACCCAAAATATCTTAGGAATTCCACCGATGTCACAAAGTACTACCAGAGTAACCAAAATTAAATAGCAATTTTAAAATTGATGGCAGAGCCGAATTTTATAAATATTTTTGTGAGCTATTGGAAGTCTAGTTATGAATTACGAGAAAAATTTCCTAGGAACATTTCCATCGTACTGCAAAAAAACTCTTGTTGGGGTTTAGTTGTGCCCCGAAGCTTTTTGTTGGTGTAGGTCACTTCTAAGGGTTGAAATTTTAAAAACGCCCTAACTCAAAACATTTCGATATAGAGGTACTGTTTATCCATCAATTTAGGATACTATTGAATTTATAGAATTTTTAGAAACCACGTGGAGCCCTGTAGGGCAAACCGTTCGCTCCCTACGAGAGCTCGAAGGTTGGAGTTACGATAAATCAGAAACACGAGTGTGAATCGCAAAAGGGCCTAATCTCCGTTCAAATTTTAGCTGACCGAGATGCGATCGATGTTTTTCTTCATGTTGGTTGGTGGTATCAATGGCAAAGCCGTGTTTTTTGCAGACGAGTGGTCTATATGTAAAAATAATAAACCTCCAATAAAGTAATAATTTGCAGCCCTCCTACCACTAACAATTTATATTTGGAAAAAATACTTCACCGCTACAATTGATGGTATTGTACATAAATATTTACATCACAGTATTGTATCAGCACTTTCAGCACTCAGCAGTCATGTCCATCTGGCTGCTTGGTATCAGGGTCCGAGATCCGACCTCGGACATTGGGGTGAGGGACAAGGTTGAATCACCTTATCCCACAAATGATGGAGGGAGGATTGTGCCTCTTCTGGCTATGCCATCAGTCGACACTTCTCCTCCCCATGGGGTTCGAGTTCAGCTCTAAGTCCCACGGGGCCTACTTGCTCGAGCCGTGGTACGCCGTCGTGTGGCCGTAGCCCTGAATTTAGACCAGATGAATGATCCTCCTGTTGGGACTTGGGTGGTCATCCACTCCAGGATAAACAGTGGGTAACCAGCCCGAATCAGATCCTTCGCTGACTTGCCATGCCATATCCCTCTCCAGGTGATCGTTGCTCCAATCACCTTTAGTTGGTTTCGCTGAATGTTTGCAAGTGCTGCTGCAGCATCTAGTAATGCGTCAACTTCATATTTTTGAATTTTGAAAGCATTGATGTCTGCGAGTGATCTCTGGTCGGAGCCAGAGACCACTGAGACGTCAATAATGAAGGCTCCTTTTGGTGTTACCACAAGAGGTCTGGACGATAACCTCGCTGTTCCAGGTTAAAGTGTGGCTCTAGCCATACTGGCCATCCTTTACGACGAGCGTAGGCTTCCAGTAGGTTCAGGGCAGAATTGTGACGGGCACACCTGGGTCTTACCACGGCTGGGCAAATCTGGAGCACATTCGAGGCTGTTTCGGGTGTTTGACATCCCATTCGGCATAGATGGCTGCTGCCGGTACGCCTGCCTCTTGTCCTCCTCACTCCTGTTGGTAGAGAACCAGAATGGACTTTCACCATACCCAACGACCTCCATCCCCATAGTTTCGCTGAAGGGTTCCTGATCCATGCCGTGCTAGCTCCGTTATCGCGTGATTTTACCAGTTCAGCTCCATCCGTAGTTTGATGGAGACGTTGTGCCCTGGCAATTCGACGGTCGATTCTTGATGTCCCATTTTGTTGTTGGAGACTCGTTCCTCCTTCAAAGAGTTGTGTGTTTGCCGCCCCTACCCTATTAGCTCTTATGGTTGGTATTTGACTGAGTAGTTCCATTACTCCAAGACCACCATCACCCACTGGTCCATGGATGTAGGCATTAGCAGAGTCAAATAGTAGGCGCAACCATTTTCTCACATATCTCCTTACAGATATATCCATCTGTTTTAGAGTTAAGAGCGTGGTACTTCCCAGCACTAGTTGGTGAGTAAGTGAGGGTATGCCGTGGTCTCGCAACATTACTAATTTCTGCAGAGGCTTCAGTGGTGCCCTGTCAATTTTCTCAAGGATTGTAGTCATTTTCATTGGCATGTTACGACATATACCCTGGCTACCAAAGGATACTCCCAGGTATATCCATCGAACATTGTGTGGTGCTGCCCTCAGGCACTGGCCATCAACATCAATGGAAGGCCTTTCAGCTGGGACCACGAGTTGACGCCCTCTTGGCATCAAAGGCAGATAGATGGATTTTTTAGAATTTCTAGAAACCACGTGGAGCCCTGTAGGGCAAACCGTTCGCTCCCTACGAGAGCTTGAGGGTTGGAGTTACGATAAATCAGAAACACGAGTGTGAATCGCAAAAGGCCTAATCTCCGTTCAAATTTTAGCTGACCGAGATGCGATCGATGTTTTTCTTCATGTTGGTTGGTGGTATCAATGGCAAAGCCGTGTTTTTTGCAGACGAGTGGTATATATATAAAAACAATAAACCTCCAATAAAGTAATAATTTGCAGCCCTCCTACCAAATTTCATCTAAATCGGTCAATTCTAACTGAGGAGAGTGTCGCGTACGGCGGAGCTGACGGACGGCCAAATTTTTATTCGATTTATGGATTCTACGTACCTTAAATCGTAAACCAAAAAATTTTGAGGGGGGGTTAAACAAATTTTCTTCTTGGTCGATTCAAAAGGTTCATTATTGAAAATAATAAACCAAAAACTCGTGCTTCAGTATTGGACCTGACATTTATGTGATACAAGATGATAAACATGACTGGATATTAACCGTCACAGATGTTCACTCCTTGTTTGCACCCGTAGAAACACGCCGAGGTGAGCTTTAAATTATTGAGCATTTAACTCATGTAGGCAACCTTCAACCTCAGGGAACACGTCGTGCTCTCGCTTATATACCCAGAGAAAGTGCTGACGACCGCTGCAATTGACGTGAGCATATTGACGTAGAAAGCCTGTCTGGACTTTGCTCGTCACGTCTCGCCTGCATCTCTCTCTATCCGATCCAAGTTTTTCAGGAACGTCCTCCGTGCGCTTTTAAACAACAAGGTGTTATACATCCTCGTGTCTCTCGAGGAAATCACTCAATAAATACGAAGAAAAGTAAATACGAAAATGGCAGCGACGATTTTATACAGAAACACCGAGGAATTGACGTTGCGTGAAAAAGGGGGCAAAGGGGCTGTCGGCAAAGGGAATCTCGTCAAGATAGTTGAATTCAAGGGAGGCTCTACCTTCCAGGTACGACAGAAAATGTCAAGCTCTTGTAGAAATGTTCTTGATGGTGTTGTTATTTTAATGGGAACGATCTCACGGTGCCTAAACTATCTGCCGTCGAAATTCCAAATGTAGGATTAGACGAGTTACTCCGCCTGTTAGCAGTACTCTTGGTTGTTTTATACTGTCAATCTTCTTGGTACACTCTACCTGTCACCCTTGGCAATCTATGATCATTCCAGACCAATCTTCGACGTTAAGGCTGGAGATTGATTTGGAGATCACGCCATGATCTGGGACACGCCATTAATGAAGAATTTAAAAAAAAATCAAATATTAATGGGGAGGACGCCCAGGACTCACCCGACGCCGCGGCGCGCCGGCCCTAGGGATGAGGGATGATGAAGAAGGTAGAGATAGGAAAGAAGGATGAAGGGAAGTGGCTCTATAAAACGACCACCAGTTCAAATATGAGTCGAGCAGTACGCATCTGGTGACAGTATGGAGTACTCCTACTGAAATGCCCAATTCGCCCTGTTCCGAGGCACTTTTCCCGCACCACACTCCGCGCCTTGACAAGGTAGCAGCCATCAACCTGATGTTGTTGGATGCCACTTCTTTTAGCTCCGAAACCGCTTGTCGTAAATCATTTCTGTCGTACTTTCTTATCTTATCCCGCCAGGTCTGCTCCATTCGAATACCCTCAAAACGGTGGCCCCCTTCGGAAAAATTGGGTCACCCTTCTCTGGATTCCCGGACATGAAGGTCATGAGGGTAATGAAACTGCTGATCGTCTTGCCAAAAGAGGATCAAAGTCCCTGCCAATAGGGCCGGAACAGATCCTGGAAACCACCAAAAGCTGTTTGCAGAACAAAAGCTAACAACTGGGAAAGGAATGAGCGAGTAAGATACTGGCAGAACCTCCCAGGTCTAAGACAGGCAAAATTATTTGTGACGTTCTCAAGAGACGGGCTGACGAACTCATCGCTATGCCTAAAAAGGACGTCAGAATACTTGTGGGTCTGTTAACAGGCCACTTCCCACTTCGATTTTACCTAAAGAAGATAGGCAAACTAACAACGGACATCTGCCGCTTCTGCGATTTGGAAACGGAGGATGCCGAACATATCATATGCTACTGTGAAGCATTGGGTCGAGCTAGATTCACAACCTTCGGAAGTGATGTCCTAGTTCCTGACACCATCTCTAAGGTGACCTACACCGACCTTCTCTACTTCGCCAAAAAGTGGGGAGAAGGGGTGTTTAATAAACCCTTCTTAGGGCTAATATAGCCTGGAGGCACTCCACAATAGACCTCGTTAGGTCGCAGTGGAAGGAGTTTGTGAATCAACTCATTAAAGACCTCCTACTCAACATTAAAAAAAAAGTTCCATGTCCAAGCTGCCGTTGACAACTTGGACATCCAGGATAATGTCATCCTGTCAGGCTTCTTACTCTAGTCGCTCGGCATGTGGTATAATCTCTCCCTCTCAACATCCCAGCCGCTAGATGGCAAGATATCTGCTATCTGCTTAGCGATTGCATCATGACGTAGGATGCGGCCCTCATGAGTCCCCTTCCTTTTACTCTCCTAATATGCACACTTGATAAAGCTATTTGATGAAAAGCTTACTGAATCTAGTCTGCAATCGGTCTCTTCTGTAATACTTGGGTTGCTCCGTGAATCAATCTCTTCAGATCGCAGCATTGCAGTATGTCAGGTTGGTGAATCACGATCAGGTAATGATCTTGACCTTGACGTAGTTACTTCCGTTGCGAGTAAGTCTGATATAGATATATGGATATTGATACGAGTGGTTCATATAACGTTGCGAAAATCGCTTCAATCCAATTTGATGCAGTAGAGTCTTGTTCCCAACTTTCGGACTAGGTACTACTCTACGAAACGTCTTTGTTATTGATGTCCAGGAGGGCTTTTTTATTGCTCGACTCGATGCAAAATGTACAGGTTGAATGTCAGCACGAAATGTAACTGTAATTCTCTATTCCTGAATCCTCAGTTTAAGTAGAGTTCAGCAGAAGTTTTTCCACAAGCCAGCGATGTGACTGAGTATCAAAATACGATTTTCCTGACTTATTTGCGTGGGATTTGATTCCTCTTTTAAGGTTTTGAACATTCGTTCATCGAGACGTGTCGTGGTGTTCTGGGGCAATAATTTTTTGAAAATACCATTAGAAATCACACGTTATTCATGTTATTTCAGCAAATTGGGTGATTTAGGCTCGAAGTCAGATTTGTTAATAAAGTAGGTAGTGTTTTGGTTGAGGGCCGTTTTCGTTTCCAATCAAACATAATTACATACTTTACCCTGAAGTTATTCGACGCAGAATTTAATTAATTGGACACCTCCATTCCTGTTTTTAAGTAATTACATAATTTGCCAATACTGTAAAGGCAATGGGCAGAAATACTCTCCGTCGGTTTCACGTTGAACCTAATGACATACCTTTATATTGGTATGTTTGATTGAGTTTTGGAAGCAGTAGAGCGATATTAACCAAATATTGAAAGTTCACAATCGAACCTTCGAGTTTCATTCTCATCTCCATCGATTTCCCTTTCAATAAAATTCTGTACCGCGGCCATGTTGTTCGCGATGAAAATTACGTTTGCTGTACATGCGTTTTGGATTGATGCAAGATTTGTTGTTCTTTGTTGTACCTTGGATATAGGTGTTGTGGAAAGTAGTGGATTTTCAGGTTCAATGAGTGCTTTTTCCACCGTCGGAAAGCAGTCGAATCGCTGTAGATTTAACAATCCTGCGATTGTTATGCGAATCCTGTATTACTGAAGGCATCGATTTCAGCTTCACTCCCTCTCTCAGAGAGAGTAGAATCCAGTAGTACCTACTTTAGGCATTTCACTGTAAGGGCTCTCATCTGCATCGTTCTCCAACTAGGGATTGCAATCTCGGGATCTCGAATAATCTGCCCTGAGGGTCAGTAGGACAATTGAGTACCGCCAGGAGTTATTGCTAGGAAGTCTTATCAATTGTTGGCGATGAATATATCCTCTCTCGTTCATCCTAGGCACTTGGAATTTAGGGAAAGCACCTTTGATTGCTCTTTGAATAATATCGAAAGTGATTGAGAGGTTGTCTGATTGGCTGTGCGAGCAATAATCCTTACTTCTTCCTTATTCATCCCCGATAATGGAACCCAGCATCTTGGGGAATGTAGAAATCTTTTTTCTTGAATAAAAAACACTGTACGCGAATGGGAGAAAGTCAGATGAGCTGTGTAAGCAATAAATATATTGCTAGTAACATGCATTTCAGGAGACGTCCCTTGCAATTGTAAATGTATAATTTTCAAACATCGCACTCACTCTGGCTAGTAAGTAGTAACTCTATGTATTTTGATTTGGCGGTTCGACAGCAAATTTTTTTTCGATTTTTGGTTTTTTAATTTTTTATTGAAATTCAAAATATTCTGAACATTAAAAAAATAAACAACGCAAAATTCCAATTGGAAGACCTTTTTCTAACCTTCCAAACATAGGTTTGAATCCGCCTGGAACGTAGGATGTTGTGTCGACTTTTCCTACTGCCACTGATCTTCCGATCTTCTCATAGCTCTTAGATCTCTTCTGTCTAGACTCTTTCTCTTTCGTCATCTCTAGAGCTGTTTTACGGGATTTATTCAACCTCTCTATCTTTTTCGTTGCATTATTCCTAGCAAATTGACCTGGCTGCTAACCCTTAAGCCAAAAACAACTTGCATTTCCAATGTTTCCCTCGTAGAATGTTAGGACAGCTTCGTGAGCCAAACGTCAATGTCTTGATGTCAACGAAGAATTTCTTTGTTAATTTTGACAACAAGAGACTTTTTCAGAAATAAAAAACCCCGTTCAGAAACTCGAATCACAATACAGAACCGAAACAAAACATTTACTTGCTCAAAATCAAAACATCCCCTAATTCTTCTTCAATTTACCTACCGATTTTAAACATGAACACTATAAGAATGAAAGTAGCAAGTCTTATTAGTCTTATTAGTCTTTGCTCAAATCCGGCGCGGCTAGATTTTCAAAATAGAGACTTATATGGCCGTCTGAATCCATGAAAAGAAAGATTTATAGAGCGATATATAGCGAAGATGTAGCTATAGAGACTTATATAATATATAAGTCTCTATAGCTACATCTCTATATATTATATAGAGATAATGGCCGTTTAAATCCATGAAAAAAGCGAATAATTCGATAATTTAGATAGTTTATGGTCCCTTGCCACCCGAATTGTTTTCGTCAAACTAATTGCGCCAATCTTTTCTTTATTCGCCAATCTTTTCTTTATTTCAAAACACAGTTTTACTAGCTTGCATAGTTTCAGAGAAAAGGTGCTCCAAAGTATCGAATTCTGCAGTTTGGAAATCAGATTTTCCAGATTTTTATTATGTTCGTTTCTGAAAATGACTTTTTCAAATTTTTTACGGTATTTAAATACAGTAGAGTAGGTTATATTGTGAAAGTTTGAAAACGATAGAGGCGATACTTTTTGAATGGCAATCAAATGAAGACGTGGATTGCCATCCGGGCTAATGTTGCGGCCGTATTGGTTATTGGTTATTAAAACTTGAATATAAACGTATTGTTTTTTTTTTTCATTAATTCAAATTAGAGAAGAATCTTAAGAATTTAATGACACCAACCAGAGATAGTAATGAAAAAATTCTGACAAGTGGGCTTTTCCCCCCGATGATTTTTTTTTAAATTTTGGTTGGAAAATAAGGCCTGGTCAGAGTACACAAGATTTTTTTCACACAATCACAGACAAACACCTATGGAGTTTTTCATGGATTTGGATTCAGAATGGTCTAAGACGGATTTTAATGTGGTTATTTTGGTTTGTCATCTACTATAATGAACCTTTGGAATCGACAAGGAAAATTCCCCCCCCCCCCCTTATTTTTTGTTGGTTTACGTTTCAAAGTATGGAGAATTCGAAATCGAATAAAAATTTTGTCGTCCGTCCGCCGTACGCCGCACTTTCCTTAGTTACCATGGACCGATTTTGATGAAATTTGGTATATGGGCTCCAATTGGGTCTAGTTGTGCCCAGAAGAGTTGATGTCAGTCATTTATAAGGGTTGAAAAATAAGGGCTGAAATTTTGAAAACGGCCTAGCTCAAAAACTTTCGATATGAAGGTATTGTTTTTTCGTCAATTTTTAATTGTATTGAATTTTTAGAATTTTTAGAGACCACGCGGAGCTCTGTAGGATAAACCGTTCGCTCTCTACTAGAACTTAAGTGTTAGACTTCAAATCAAAAACACGAGTGTGAATCTCCGTTCAAATTTTAACTCACCAAAATGCGATCATTGTTCGTATCTTTGCTCAGTTTGTTGTACTCAGTTTAGCATCCTCAGCAACCGGTAATCAAATTTCCCTAATGAAGGCACTCACAACTCTTTATTTCTCCGAATTGAGTGTGAAGCAAAAATATGGTTGGTAGGTACTGACAATAGCAAAGCTGTATTATCTATACAGAAAAATAATATACCTTTGTGTAATTATTTGCCGCGTTTTTTTTTTTTTTTTTTTTTTTTTTTTAATTTGCATAAGGACGCCCAAGTCTTACTTTGGGACATCCTAAAAACCAACTCTAGTTCATCCTGGAGTCTTGCATTGATCACATCAGCTGTGTGATCAATGAAGGTAATTTCCCCACCTGGATTGGTTAAAAGGGAGTGAATAACAGGTCATATCAGCTGTGTGAGCGATACAGATAACTTCTCTCCAGGTATGAATCACAACGTCTTAAGGACCAATGAAATTAATTGATAAGGAGTCAAATTAGCAGTGTAAGCTGACGTCTCTCCTACTTCCTCTTTATTCCATTTGCTAACCATCGATTCCCATTTAACGTACAATGGAGATCGATGATCGTCAATTTTATCCTGTAATAAACCTGTGGAGGAATGGGAGAGTGTAGGAACTTTTCTACGAGCAGTGAATCTCCGATTTCTCTTCTGTAAATTCGTCCTTCTGGACCACCATGGATTTTCGCCCCGCTTTCAATTCATCACGTAACGTCCTAATATCCCGAGGTCGCGGTTTGCCGCCTCACAAAGAAAGGGGCTGCACTCCGAAGGGCAATCCGGCACGTTTCCATTACTTTACAGTAGAAGCGAACCTTCGTGGTGGTGATAACAGACGGGGAGGTAACAGCGGTGGAGAGACGGGTGGAACCTGCCCTTCAGACAGAACCCTTCTTCTCTTATTCACGTTGCGACCTTGCCTTCATTTTGTACGAAAGTTCTCTCTCTTTTGATGCTTCCTAGGTTGAGACTTGTAAGCATGGAGTACATCAAGTAGCTGACAAGAACATACGTATTTATTGTATAATTCTAGCGTACATCTCATTCTGTAATACCTTACGGTATTCTATCTCTAGTGTTTCTCCAACCACATGTATAATTTATTATTTTTACGAATCATGATAGCAATTATAATTTCTTAGATAGCAGAGTTAGAATAATGAGGTTCTCCTGCCTAAAATATGCTACCTCACTGAAACAAAAATTCTTAACGATTTATGATATCTTGCTACTCAGCAAAACATAGTATGCCACTACCATGCTTTTCGCAGATTTTATAAATATTATTTCCCGTAAGTTACCAGAACTTGGAGGTATTTTGTGGTGGTGAGTAAAATATTAGTGGAGATAAAACGAGCTTTTTAAATATATATTTATAAATAATTTGTAAGAGAACGCCAACGTGGTTTGAAGCTGGGTGGTATTTTGAACCATCTATAAAGTTCTGACCTGCAGCATTGAGGGATGATTGCGTCAAATATTCCACTATGTATCTAGAAAATTATCAACACGATACCTACATTTTGAAAGTGACAAAGTCGTTAAATATTCAATATTATGTGATCGCAGATTCTGGAATAACGTTATTTTGACTTTTCTACTGGTGATTTTGTTTAAGGTTAACAAGATAAGAGGAGTTTTGGGGCAAAATCCTTTCTAATTCTGAGCGTGAAGTGTATTGGTGAGATTTTCAAGTCAATAGAACCTTCCATGACAAGTTTATGAGGGGGTCATTCCCAAAAATATTGACGTGATTTATTATATTTATGTCTAATTAAGTAATAATAAATCGTAACTATTCATATTGTGTGATACTGTATTGTTACAGATAGGTACATTAGAACTTTCTGATCAACAATGAATGAATGTGGAGATGATGAATAAGAACGGCTAATTTAAGTGGACTGATGATACCAGCTATTGAGTGGAGCTGGCGTAGGTAGTGCATTTTAAGTTGCAGTATTCTACTCGTGTCATCTTTCTCTTGTTTAGTGATGAGAATCTTCAATTGTGGAACCAATTCGGTGGGTTGACGATTCTTGTGACCTTTTCCTTATAAACCACGAATTTCCCCTGTACCGTTTACAGTTTTGACCTTCGATTATAAATGACATTATTTGTCCTTTTTTGTTAATCTTAGCAGATTACGTTTTTCGAAGTTCCTTATCTCCTTTTTCATAATCAACAGTTGCTTATTTCGCCGATCCGCATACCTAATATATTTTTTCAGGAGGAAACGTCAGGAAACGAAAATTTTTTCAGGAAACGTCTGAATATATAGTTGGAGATTCTTTGATTGGATGCCATCGTCTTACAAACTGCGAATGTTCAATCTTCATGTTCCATGGTTCATTCTGAATCATGCTCCGAACATAGAAATGCTAAAAACCCGGACACAAAACAGTTCATAGATAAATCTGGGCTAAAATCAAATTTCTAGACCACATTCTAACAAGACTTCTACCCGATCTTTCAAAAATTGAATGCTACACAACGTTCAAACTACGATTTGGTGGTGCCGTAGATATGGGGGTGTATTCACTTCATAAACATATCCATGTTCCTTAGAACTTTATTGAAGTGGAAGAACGTTTAAAAAGCCACCAGCCTTCTATTCTGTCGTTCGTCAAACTTTATAGAAAATACAGGGTTGTAAAAAATAATAAATACGATTTTGTTTATCGGAATTTTCAGGTAAGCAGACGAAATTTTTTTATTCGATTTTCGGACTCTCCAAACTATATTGAAACAGTTTGAACTCAATTTCAAGATTTCAAAAATCAAGATAAAAAAAAGATTTCAAAAATGATGAATCATTAACTATTTTATCAAAAATTATCAAAAAATCGAAAATTACCAAAGAAAATACCATTATTTTATCAAAAATAATGAACCAAAAGCGCATACTACCTTAAGTACTGACGTAATAAAAAACAAATGAGATTCGAAATTCCAACATAATGTTTTGCTAAGTACAACAAATAAGAGGTAAGTTTGGAAGGTAACCTTGACCTGACACAAATGTCTAGGCGTAACGTAGAAAGACGAGAGATGAAATATGATTTCATAAAATACAGAAAAGTATTATCGACATTCCCGACTCTTGAAGGCGTCCCGAAAAGAGGAAATAAAGTTTCTATAGGGAATTCGTCCGGCGCTCCAGCGGGTCACAACTGGGATTCCTTGGGGAACGTGAGTTTGTCTGCGAACTGGAATGATATTTCTCCGAGTAAACTTGGAGCGACAGTCTCTATACACGGATTTTCCGCTACAAGGACAAACCTGGTAGAAGATTTTCAAACTTGAAGTAGTGAATTTGAAAGATGCAGGTTTACAAATGTGTATTCTATTTCCAATATAAGTAACAATGTGATTTTATACCTGAGCAAACTCGTGAAACATCCTTCGTAGCAGGTAAAGTAGTCTAGGAACCAGGAAAAGTAGGACAATAACCCAATCTGTTCACCCACGGTAGAGCTTACTATTCTCAAGTGCGTCCGAAATTTAGCGCATTGCC
The DNA here is from genome assembly GCA_009739505.2 of Apolygus lucorum. Taxonomy (NCBI): domain Eukaryota; kingdom Metazoa; phylum Arthropoda; class Insecta; order Hemiptera; family Miridae; genus Apolygus; species Apolygus lucorum. The sequence continues at coordinate 21,337,694 of CM019182.2, read as the reverse complement.
TCTCTATAACGCCAACTGATTGGAAGTAAGTCAGGGAAGTCAGATGAAGTGTGTGAGTAATACAACTCACCGCTTCTATTCTGATAATTCCAAAGTTCTGAAATTTATTATTTCCTCTTAGGAACTACTGAAAGCGTACCCAGCTTCATACAATCATGTAGTAATTTACTGGGGCCATTTCAACTAATTTCGAGGGAGCCAGGTACGTTAGTTCAGCTGGACCAGTGGCCCTATAAGTACCGTATTAATTCATTCTAGCCCAAGATATAGACAACTTTTCAGTTGATGGATTTTATTGATTATTTTGCTTCCGAGTCTACCAAGGTAGCGGAAGCTTTGTTTTCACTTTTCAAGGACGAAAAAAAAAAAGTTCTCCAAAATCAAAATTTTCACTCGCGTTTTGCGTTTTAGACCTTTCTGAACAATTTTGGTTCCGTGTCTGTCTGTCTGTCTGTCTGTGTGTCCGTGTGTCTGTGTGTCTGTCCGTCTGTCATCAATTCCTTGTAACGCGCATAACTATACGAAGTTATTGTCCGATTTCGATGAAATTTTCAGGGATTGTGCGGGTTGGTGTGTAGACGGTCCCCTATGAAAATCATCAATTTCCACATTTTCCACTCGATTTCGATGAAATTTTCAGGGATGTTACAGATTAGTATCTAGATGATTCCCTATGAAAATCACCTTCGGATTGATAGTAGCTACTGCGCATGCGCAAACGTGAATTTCCTTCTAACGGCCATAACTTCTACATTTTCAATCCGATTTCAATGAAATTTTCAGGGATGTTACAGATTAGTATTTAGATGGTCCCCTATGAAAATCACCAGCTTCGGACTGATAGTAGCCACTGCGCATGCGCAAACGTGAATTTCCTCATAACGTCCATGACTTCTACATTTTCCATCCGATTTCAATGAAATTTTCAGGGATGTTACAGAGTACCAGTATTGTTTACAGTACAGGTATTGTTTAGATGGTATACGATGAAAATTATAGAGAATTGTTTTTCATAGAGGGATTCATTCATAGAGGGATGGTCTCCTGTGAGAATCTCAAATCTTATACATGACAAGGCTTCAATAGCTCAGAGGACAGAGTCTTGATTTGTGCTCCAGGGATCGCGGGTTAGAATCCCAGCCGAGGCTAAGAATTTTTTTTATCCAATCACATACATCTACTCACTTATTTTTTCATCCGAATTTGATGAAATTTTCTAGGATTGTCCAGATTAGCGTGTAGATGGTCCCCTATGAGGGTAGTGAAAGGTACTTAGAGATTGGTGTTTTGAGATTAACTACTATTCATTGGATCATCTATACAATCGGGTTATGGACACGAGGAAGCTATGTGCCACACCCACTTGGCAGACGTTTTTCTATTAAAATTAAATTTTTTTTTCGTGGTGACACGAAAAATGTCCGATGAATGGCCCAGAAAATTAATCATTATTTTTCAATTCTCTAAAGCAGATTTTTGTTAGGCCGGGTAGAGAGCATTGAGTGTTAATTCTAAGGACTGAGACGTTTTGAGAACTGTTAGAGGTACTCCCGCCAGGAAACATATCTAGCAAAGGACCTGCAGTTTTCTACTTTATATATATCAATGAACTCATGAACATTGATTTTAGTGGCAGAATGTTTGGATTCGCAGATGACACTGCTATGATTTTCGTTTATTATTTTCAATGATGAACCTTTGGAATCGACCAAAAAAAATTGTTTCAACCTCCCCTCAAAATTTGTTGGTTTACGTTTCAAGGTATGGCCAAATTAAAAATTTGGCCGTCCGTCTGCCGTACGCGGCACTTCCCTCAGTTAGCATTGACCGATTTTGATGGAATTTGGTTTACAGGCTCCATTTGGGTCTAGTTGTGCCCCGAAGCTTTTGGTTGATGTAGATCAATTCTAAGGGTTGAAAAATAAGGTTTGAAATTTTGAAAACGCCCTAACTCAAAAAAATTGATATAATGGTATTGTTTTTCCACCAATTTAAGATAGTATTGAATTTTTAGACTTTTTAAAGACCACACGGAGCCTTGTAGGACACATCATTCGCTCCCTACGAGAACTTAAGGGTTGGTCTTACGATAAATCAGAAACACGAGTGTGAATCGCAAAAGAGGCCTAATCGCCGTTCAAATTTTAGCTGACTGAAATGCAATCGATGTTTTTCTTCATGTTGGTTGGTGTTAACAATGGCAAAGCCGTGCTCTGCAAAGCAGTGATCCATATAGAAAAATAATAAACCATTGTGTAATAATTTGCAGTGTTTTTGGAATGAGTCTTTTGATGGTTTGGTAGCCACTGCGAGTACAGATTTTCAGTTAGTAAGGACTTGGTTGGACTTGAATTATTTACGTCTCAGTTTGAGCAAGACCTCAGCAATGAGGTTCTCTGCTTCTGATGGAGGGAATATCTCCAATCGACCTTTGAAGATCCACGATTATAATTGTGTTGGACTTCCAGAGTGCTCCTGTGGTGTTCTGATATTTGTTAACCAATCAACATTTGGGATGCAAGGGTTAAAAGATTAAGAAAACTTTTCTACGTGTTTAAAATTTTAAGAGGTTTTGCTAATATAAATTTGTTAAATATTAATCATTTTGGTTTATGCTATTCTCTGATTACATATGGTATCTTGATATGGGGAGGGGGATGTAAAAGTTCGATACACTCAGTGCAAGTTGTGCAAAATACAATTTTACGTATGATTTTCAATAAGTCATCTATAAAGAATTGGGTTTATTGAAAATTAGGGATATTTTTCTGAGGGAATCATGTTTACATGTATTTAAAACTGGTATTGACGACAGTAATTTATCCCAGTTGGATTACCCGAGAATCGCAAATTGGCCCCATATTAGACTTCCAAAAATTAATCTGGAAATTTACAAAAGAAGTGCATATGTTGTGGCTTTACATTTTGTTCATAGGCATACGATTGATATCAGACAGTTTGGCAAATTTAAGATATTTAAAAAGCATATACTTGTTAAAATTGCGGAATGTGACATAAACAACTTATTATTTCTATTCTAAGAAGATTTTTCCATATTTGTTTTTATTTTAGTTTATAATGATTTGTTTTGTCATAATCATGATGGATAATTGAGACTCCACGGAGGGACACAAATTCCTTGAATTTAAGCCTCTGTGAGCACAAGTTTATATTGCATTGGTTAAGTTTTTTTTTTACTTTTATCATTTTATTTATGAGTATGTTTCCTTGTGTTTATTTTCTTGTAGTGCCAATAAAAGAATCTTGAATAAGGCGTAGTATTCACGGTGTGCCAACCAAATACTCCTCTGTCTCTATCCCTCCTGACCAAACTAGTGTAGCTCTAACACAGCAATGTAGCTAGAAAGTAGCTACATGTAACATGCCATGATTCTTTCCAGTTAGAAAACTACATGGATCACTGGCATTGTCTCAACACTTATATTACATTCGCCCTCATCAACATCTCGTCGCGTTACTTTAAGCCCCAGTTAGTTTCCCCGTATTGGAACTTGGTGTCACGGCGGTAGGGTCCCCGTGAAATATTCATATCCCCCCCAGGTGTGACGTCCTCACTCCGGCGCCCTTCATGTTAAATTCATGTTGCTTTAATATTTAAATAAGACAAAGCTCGGCCGTAGGCGTTTGATGTCGGTTCTGCACTCGAAAAGCAACTTACTCACTTAATTTGTTCAGTTCAGACAAGAAAGTATAATTATTACTAATAATGAATTTTATTTCGTTTGTTACAGATTTCCAGATACATCCGTGGCATCTCTCTGAGCCGAATGGAGGAGTTGAAAGTTCTCAGCATCAAGTGAGTTGCATAAAACGTCCAATCTCGAATACTTTCTGTATTCAGGTATTGTTTTTCCATTAATTTAAAATAGCGACGAATTTTAAGAATTTTTTGACACTACTCAGAGCTCTGTGGGACTAACTGTTTGCCTAATGAGGATAATTAATTGCCTAGTTAATGAGTGTTCATTATGTTTTTTCATCAATTTAAGATAGAGTTCTATTTTTAGAAACGAATGATACCACCCAGACGATCAAAAATAATTAAATACGCGTTGATTGTGAAATTTATCTCCTTGCTATAAAAGCCAACGAAAATTGTTATTGATATTTATTTTGCTAACTCTGAATTTCAACAACTTCGCTAATCAATAAGCATGCTAATGCAATAAGCAATAAGCATTTTACCAATAATCCTGAGGTATCCCGGCAGGTTTCGAAGTCTCTCTGAAATACAATTACCTATTCCATTCGCCCCTGAATGACAGTGGAATGAACTAAGTTCATAGTCTAAAGTCTAAGACTTAGTCTAAAGACTAAGTCTTAGTCTTTTCAGAGAAATTCGGCGGTATCTTTTAGGGTCGGCGGGACCTTAAGGTATTCACAGTATGGGGCAAATAGCTGTTGGTAAGGTAAAATTTCAGTCTTCAACAGTTAAGAAATGGACCCTCAGGTATTCATATTTTTATTTTTACCCTTTCGAGCTACAAAGAAAGTCTCCACCTACCAGAGACCAAGGGAGGGGAATTCAATATCCAACCAAATACCAAAGTACCAACTCAAGGTGGGTGACCATTATTAGAAAGATTAGACTTATTTTTCTACGTAATTGTTCAAAACTGATGTGAATTGGGATATCTAAGTATCTCCCTTCAAAATGAAGGTCGATTGAGGGATGCCTGGAGATCAACTCTATAGTTTCCCCCCTCACTGCAAGTTATGAGGGAAAAACTCCTCCTGAGAGGGATTGTTCATTTAATCAGACCTTCAGTGTCCGTGCATAGTTGCAAGTACCTGTTCTAACCTATGTACAGGTTGAGGCTCACGTCTAGCTTGCACTTCCGACTATGCAGGTCGGCTCCCGAGTTTTTGATAATTCGAAAAACTCACATGCCGGAATCCGTGTACCAGGGGTATTGTCTCGACCTGCCAGAGATCAAGGGAGGGGAATTCCGTATCCATCCCTCTTACCATCCCAACGTCTTACCATTGACCGTCTATACCAACTCAAGGTGGACCTTTATTAGAAAGGTTAGACATATTTTTCTATGTAATTGTTCAAAACTGATGTGAATTTGAGATGTTGGCATTGACATGATTATGAGTTTTGGACGAAGTTGTTTCTCAGTGGATGTCACTTGAACTGAGTTCTCGAATGTGTCGCTAGATAGGGAGGGTTGTGGTTCAAACTGAAGTCTCTGTTTTCGGAGGAGCAAAGGTTCATGTGAAAAAATACCCACTGTGTGCATTATTTCTTCATTTCATTGCCTATGAGATCTCGTATGATCTTCTAAATTTGACCGTTCTTCCCCTAAAACAACTCCACTGTAAAGGATGGATTGTGTTACCATTATTCCAGCCACTCCCTCACCCATTATTTTATTCAAATATTGTATTTATCAAATATTGGATTTTTTTCTAGAATCCAAGAAAAACAAAAAATTGTTCTGTGAATAAAGCGTGTTGTCTTATTTGTGTCTTCCTCTGTTCTCAGCGAGTCTGGAGACGTGGTATTTCACTTCTTCGGGAGCGGTCATGACAAAAACCGAGTGAGAGAGGCTGGTGTCAAACTGATAGAACGAGGTCATCTAGGAGACATCACGCTCCTGCCGTCCGAACCTGCCTTCCTTCTAGAGCCTGCCCTGCATTTGAATGTGAGTAATAATTGGGAGTTTTTTCAACTCCGTACTCACTTAATCCCTTTCGCAGAATTATCCTTCCTATCGTCTAATATCTATGTACTCGAGTACTTCCAAGTTCATTCCAAGTGAGAAAACTCAACAAATTATCACATTTCTTCTCTTTTCAACGATCACATCCGAAGTGTTCGGCATCATCACCTCAAGCCTAGGCTAGGGCCTTCAACATCGCCAGTCCGTCTGTTGAGGAGGTGTATTATAAGGCTCCAAAAACCCAGGCATATGAGTGGATCCACAGCCTCACTAAACGGAAAATCAAAGTAAATACGTCCTGAACTGAAGCCGTTATACTCGCACAAAAACTCAACACAGAAACTAAAATCAAGCACGTCTCCTCGTCATTAAAACATCAAGGACTCCACCTTGACAAACACATACAGAGAATACATACATCAAAAAATAACAAAGCCTTACGAAAACTCAGTAGATTCTATCCTTTTTCAAGTCCCACAGCTTAAATCAGAACATGAAATTTCTAATTTATGAAGTTACATTCCCCTCAAGACCTACCGCTGACACAGCATGTTTTACACAATACTCTTACACCCTTGGGTATCAATCAAACTCCATTGGGGACACTAGGGCAATCTTAACTCGCCTCCCCTGTAAATACTCGTACGTAAATTTTGAATGATTCTAAGAAAATCTATTGTTATTGTAAATAATTTTAAATAGTCTATAAAACTATTGTATATAATATATACATATATTATATGTCCCTAGTTTCAAGTAGCAATGTTCAAATTCTTAATTAAGATGCGAGGTTTTCTGTTTCATTTCCCTTGAAAAAGCACATTTAGTCAGTGTACTGAGAAATTTACTGTCGATCTGGCTGAGTGGATTTAAATTTATAACTGACTTTATTTTAAAAAGTGAATAATATGCTGAAAGTGAGGAGGAAATTTGGTTCCAGGTCTGCTATAACCAGGTTACCGGAGAGGATTCTAGACTTTTCTAGAAGACTGAGAGAGGTTTATTAAGAAGTAGTCGCTTGGATGTTTATATGCCATACGGGTACCGGTGGGTCCTTGACATGGGGTTACGTACTCCTCTAGTCTCGTTGCCGAGTACCATATTTTGGTTCTGGTACTCGGTAGGAGAGTAGTTCATGCGTCCGTAAAGGGCCTCTCAAACATGGCCGTTAAAATGGTAGCTTCATTGTTAAGACACGACCACATGGAGTTGATCGGTGATTAAATTAAAGTCACTATTCAGAAATTCAAGATATCAAACTGCATAATATCCGAATTATTGCTGTTATCCTAAAATGAACTATCTTTCTGTCGTATCTCGAAATTTCCTACCTGGAAGGAGCGTATGACCTTGCAGCCTCATACTGATGAAAATAACGTTTCTAGAGTTCGAATCTCAGACTACATCTCGAGTACTATTTTCGCTCTTCACATTAATGTAATCCTAGCCTCACAATCTTTATCATATCACTATCCGAAGATCCAATTTCCTCCAATCGTTGAAGTAGTAAATCATTATAGTCCTCCAAAATCAAAATTGTTATTCTGATTATGCGATTTAGAGCTCATTTGGACAATGAGGAATTTCACCGAATTCTGTTTGCATTTTTCCTGAATAGTTAATGGTGTGGGATAGATGAAAATCGGGCTGATTTCGGAAAATAAGTCTCCTGTTATTTTTGGGAGACAATCAAAATTTTTGATTTCAAAACTAACCGGGAAAACGGACGTGAAGCGGGAACGTTCGCTGATTGGGCTGTTCGGATCGCCGTCTCCTCCCAGTTTAGCCCATTGGGACGACGAAATCGTGTTTTCTAAGAGAAAAGTTATCAAACAAAAACAGGGGAAACCTAATTTTCCCCATCTTGCTTTTTCTATTTTTTTCTTCAGTTTTTCGATTTCGAACTTTACTGTTTCGTGAAATTTTGCATCTGGGGACTATAGATATCTCGATCTCAGCGCTTCAAGCGGCCATAAATGAACTATTCCAGGATGAAGTCATTTTCTCGGTTTTTTAAACATTCGTATTTTTTACACTGTTTTGTTTGTTCGTAAATTAGGAAGTTCGGGCTGAAAGTTTGCCTTAGGAGGTTTTTCGAGGTGCTGAATCCGATTTTGAGGTCAAAAATAGGAAATTCCGACATGGTGAAATTCCTCATTATGTTACAATTGTCCAAATTTACAATCGTTACAAGTTACTATTATGTTGTTTGGACATTTATGTTATTATGTAATTTACAATAAATTATGTTGAACAATCATCAATTATGTTAATTATGAGTTAAATAGTTTTTCTATCGTTTGCAATACTGTTCCATCTGATTAATACAATAAAAATTCATCATCGATGCAAAGTTTTTACGATCAGCATGAAAATTTTATTCGTTATCCGAATACGATTTCATCGTTCTTTGAAAATCACCATGCATTTTCTCTGATGAATTTTACTAAAGCATTGATATGATGAATTGCAACCAATGTTTAGCGGAGGTAGTCTTTGAATAGAGCTTTTTTTAAACCAAGCAAACAAGTTGTTACTGCGTCTTCGTTAGAAAAGTAAAAAATTCAGTACCTATCAGGATTTTGACTTGTTTTGATTAATTCAAACCCTTGAGCATCGCAGCATCCATAATTGAAAAGTTAATCAGACTGGGTCTCTTCTGAGAGCTAACTTACGACCGGTAGAATATTTAAATAACTCCAAAACATCATTATCAAACTTTTACTAAACGCTTTGTTTTAGGGGGTAAGACAATTTTAAAATAACTCTTTTTTGTGTGTTAAAACTCAAGTGATGCCACGTTGCAGGAGCTCTTTAGTTTTAGGATTCAGAATTTCTCAAAAAAATGACTGAGCACGGTACTCGACCCAATGTGCCCTCAGGGCAGACAACCCACAGTTGGTGGAGAAAATTAGAACAGTAATTGAAATACATGTTGGTATACACAACCCATGTCCCATTTGCACGACGAACCCTCAACGCTAGTTCCAATCTTGACCAACTTCTAATGGTCTGTACGACCAGCCGCCGTCCGTAGTTAATTATCCAAGATAATTTTCTATCTAAGGATTATTCACCTGCTGTTTGATGCAATAGGTTCGATACTCATTATTACAGCAAGGTCACGGGTGTTCTCTATTTATAGCACCAAAATAGTATGGCTGACAATCAGAAGGAACGTAATCCAATCATAGTGGAATCATGTCACAACGTTTGATTTTAATGTAAAGTAACAGAGAATAGTTCAAGGGGGTCTCAGTCGATCGCCGTTCGTTCCTCGTTCCGGGTTAGTATTTCCCGAGATTACCGGCACTCAAACTTTAAAAGTTGTACCTAAATTTGAAATTTTCAAGGATTTTCGAAATTCATTAGTGTAGTAGTATAGAGATTTGAAAAACTAAAACATTGCCGCTGGAATAATAAAAATCGATCAATAATATTGCCAGAGAAAAATTGGAGATCAACAGACATAGGTGATGAAGCTTGATTGAAGGTAAGAGTAGTGAAAACTTCATTGAACTCGGTAGAATCCAATAAAATGCGAATGTGACTTTCCGGAACCGTTTCACGGCGCTCAGGTTATATCTCGCCATCAAGACCGAGCGGTCTTGCGGGCTTTGCCTACTCGTTCATCTGTTGAGGTGTATAATACCGCAGTTGAACGCCGCAGTTGCAGAGAATTGGCAACAACACAAGTCAGGCACGTATCTGCTCGGTGCACGACGTGTATTAGATTGTGTTTATTGTTGGTTTATTTCCGAGTTTCTCTGCACAATTAATGTCCCCAAGTTATCGGCGCCTACTTAGCTATCATGTGGATAAAGACATGTCAAAACGCTGCGAATTATTACACACAGGTTTATTATTTCTGTATATTAGATCGCTCGCCTACAAAGAACTTAGCTTTGTCGTTGTAAGTACCTACTGTACCATATATTTTCGCGCGAGATTCTTTGAAACGGAAAGAAGCTACCAGTAAGGCATGGTTATTTGGTTATTGGTTGCTAGTGAAGCACAACTGAGTGACACTCAATTCGAAGAAATAAACAATAAATTAGGTAAATCTAATGAACATCTGAAATTTGAATGGAAATTAGGCCTATTTTCGTCAGTGAACAATCTTTTGCGACTCACACTACCACCGTCTTTTGCGACCACCGAAAACTCTGGCATATAAAAAAAAGATGTACTTCCATGGAGCTCTTCGAGTAGGACAGAAGTACTTAATGACGGAACAATAACTATTCTCGAAGAGAGGAAGTTATTCTTACACGGCTACGGATTGGACACACACGACTTACGCACGGTTATTTGATGACTTCCCAGCCACGACAACCTCCTCCTGTTTGTGAAGTCTGCGATTGTCAACTGACAATCCATCATCTTCTGGTTGAATGCCCATTGTTCATTGCTCCAACCTCAACCGAAATGCCACGAAATCTAAGCGAACTATTGGGCAATGATTCAACACATTACAAAAAACTGTTCGTTACATTGAAGTCCACATCATTGTATCATCGAATTTGAATTTTGTATGTGAAATGATACCATTTTGGTTTATTATTTTCAATAATAAGCCTTTGGAATCGAGCAAGAAAAAAAAATTTTTAACCCCCCCCTCAAAATTTGATGTTTTACGTTTCAAGGTACGTAGAATACGAAAATCGAATAAAAAAATTTCCGTCCGTCCGCCGTACGCCGTACGCCGTCCGCCGTACGCCGTCCGCCGTCCGCCGTACGCGGCACTTTTCTTAGCAACACTGGACCGATTTGGTTCAAATTTGGTATATGGGCTCCATTTGGGGTCTAGTTGTGCCGCGAAGCTTTTGGTTGGTGTAGGTCACTTCTAAGGGGTGAAAATTAAGGGTTGAAATTTTCAAGAGTGCCCTAGCTCGAAAACTCTCGAAATAAAGGTATCGTTTTTTCACCAATTTTAAATAGTATTGAATTTTTAAAAATTTTTGAGACCACCCGGAGCTCTGTAGGACAAACCGTTCGGTCCCTACGAGTACTTGAAGGTTTTCCTTCGATAAAACAGAATCATGAGTGTGAATCGCAAAAGAGGTCTAATCTCCATTCAAATTTTATCGGACTAAAATGCGATCGCTGTTCATTTCTTCGATTTGTATACAGTTTTGCCCTCTGCGTAACCAGTAATCAAATTTCCATATGAAGCTTTCTATTTTCCATTCGAGTGTGAAGCGTTTAGTTCTTTCTAATAAACTTGATTGTGAAGGTGTGAAGCCAGTATGGTGTGGTAGGTAGTACCTAGCTGGTAGGTAAAAAAAAGTTGGTAGGTAAAAAAAATGTTGGTGGGTAAAAAACGCTGCAAATCATTGCTAAAAGGCTTCTTCACTCTTCAGATCACTGTTCAGCTGAGTGAGCTCCAAAGCCATTTTCAATCCTATTGAACGCAGGAAGCTGAAATTTGAGAGGGAAGGTCAAGGGAGATTACAGATGGTGGTAGGTGCTATTGATGGAGAACCAGTGATCTATACAGAAGGGTGATCTATACAGAAAATAATAAACCGTTGAGCAATGATTTGCAGCGTTTTTTAAATTTGTAAAACACACATAAATGTTTGGCGTCAATAACTATAACGGTTGAACACTCCTATTAAAGGGAAAAAAAAGCGACTCACACTAGTGTTTCTGATTTATTTTAAGTAAACTCTTGGGATAGGGAGCGAAAGGTTGGTCCTACAGAGCTCTGGGTCGTCTTATTCGATTCTAAAAATTATATTATATTTAGAATTAGTGAAAAACAATACCTTTATATCGGGATTTTTCAATATAAGGAGATTGGAAAATTACAATCCCTATTTCTAACCCCATAGAAGTGACAGACGCTTCGGGGCACAACTAGACCCATTTTCTTGCTCGATTCCAAAGGTTTATTTTTTGAAAATACTTAACCAAAAACTCTGCTAATTAATACAATACGGTTTATTATTTTCTTTTACCTCTGATTGGTCTCATTCGGTTCGAACATCGTTATTGAGAGTTTTGGGTGCCTTCATAACGAAATTTGCTCATTCGTTGCCCAGGAAGCTCGACTAGATGAAGTCTGCCTAGTTGGTGAGGCACTTTGCTTTCTCATAACCGTAACAGGATTAATTATGAACCGATACGTAGTAGATAATCTCTAAACTTCAGTCATACCTGTCAACCAAATCATCCAAATTTGATCAGATTACGATGGCATTCATAGCAACCTCTGAAAACCTCATCAAGTTGCGAATTTTCAAACCTTCCAGACAGCCAGATCGAGACATTTCGTTGATTCTAAAGAATTTTGTGCTCGGAGTATGTCTATATGTAGTGTGCCCACTTTATCCCCCCAATACTAATCTCATTTCGTTCTGAATTCTTTGTTTCCATTCACAGAGTGTTCAAATAAGCAAGAAAGACCGACGAGAAGGCGACGTGCGGATCGGGGACCAAGTGATTCTGTCCTGCGTGGCTCAGGGCACGTCCTACATGGAGTTCACATGGTTCAAAGATGGAGACCCCATAAACGTATCGAAATCGACTGGGTGAGTAACGAGCGGATGAGCTCTCGGTTAGTTTTGACAACATTTTTTGTCGGTATAATTGTAGTTGGTTCGCTATTAATAACCCATACTTTGAAATTGAGTTCAAAACAATAATTTTATGACCATGCAAGAATGTTTTGGACTCAAACCTAGTTTGTGTATTAAAACTCCATTGAAGTTATTGACAGCATCTAAATGTATCGAAGTACCTGAAAAATTGAATTGTTCTTGAATGACCAACGTCTAGAATATTTTTACTCCCTTCGACCTACCTGTAAAATTTCGAATGCACTCGTGTGTACATATAATTTGATGGATACGTACTTGGGATTTACTCGTGTGTTGGGATGTAATTATACTCGTTTGCATTTCAGCCTTTCCGTTCAATAATTAGGGAGAGAAAAAAATCAAAGGCCCTTTTAACCGAGTTGTGAGCAATGCGATCTCGATACCAAATCAACAAAATTTATCCGGTCCGACGAGAATCCAATAAATGTGTCCAAATCGACGAGGTGAGTCAGGGTATTCATGAATAATTCACATATCTTGTGCCGGAGGGGTCCTCTCCTGAGGTTACTCAATTCAGTATTTTCGTAAATACCCGCACTGAGCGTTGTTCGTCGATTTCAATGCAGTTTATTCATGGGGGTTCCCGCCAAGTTGGCCCCTTTTTTTATCGTGAACTCATAAAACGATATCGAATGAGGGCGGTCCGTCGTTTGGAGTTAATGATCATCGATTCATCGTTGACCCGATCCTGAGTTTATAGGTCGATAATAACTACAATCAAGACCTCAATAAAATGTTAACGAGAATTAATAAAAACTCGGGTCATAGTTGGTGTTTGACAAAGAATGTTTGAGCTCAAAATGAAACATGAGGTAAAATTTTTGATCGACAATGTCCTGAAATTCCAAATTCTTGAAAACGAGAATATTGAGAAAAATATCTGTTCATAATTTTTGCAAAAACATCCGTTTTGATTGGAGGAAGGCCTTGATTTTAGTTGGTGAATCGCAATTAAAGAAATTATAAAAGGGTTTTCTAATTAGAGAAGGTTTTCTCGTTTATTCACTCACCATGAACCTCTTCAGGTTATCTTGTACAGTTCTTGACTATAATAACTCTAGTTTGATTCTCAGATAAGAGGTGGCGCTCTCGTAGCATCAAAAGTTTTTCCTGGTTTTCTCAGTTTCCTCAAAACCTTTTAGTGAATTTTCAAAGAAAAAGAAGCAGATGCAAAGGACTCAAAATTGTTAGCATGAACTTTTCTGAATTTTTTCCCCACTGAAATCCGTTTTGGAACATTCTAAAACGATTCCTAAACTTTTTCCAAAAATCTTATGTATGTACCTTATACTGGGTGTAAACAAAACAGGTCTTCCAAACTGCTGGAGTCAATTCTACAACCAATTAGCAACAAAAAGTTCCTCTAGGAATTTTTTTGAGGCTTTGTTTCCGAGTTATTTCAATTATACGATTTTTTCGTGATTTTGACACAGATCTTCTTAAACTATTTATTTTTGGCGTTAGAAAGATGGGAAATTCAACACTCTTTCGAACTTCAACACCCTTATTTTTACACTTTTACGGTAAATTTCTGTAGTTATAATAATTTTAATAATATAAAGTCGAAAACACGACGAAAATTTTAAAATTTGAAAAAGATGAAAGAACAAGGAGTTGAAAAAAATTTCTGGGAGACAAACTAATAGCATTAACACTAAGCGTAATTGACAAACTAATAACACTAACTATAATTGACTTTCAACATAATTGAATAACTATAATAATTGACTAATAACACTAAGTTTGATTGATAAACTAGTAACATTAACTATAATTGACTTTCAATACAATTAATTTATTATCATTGAATAAAACCCCAACTATGGGTGACAAACTAATAGCACTAACACTAACTATAATTGACAAACTAATAACACTATATATAATTGACTATCAAGATAATTGATTAACTATATTAATTTACTAATAACACTATTTTTGATTGATAAACTAGTAACATTAACTATAATTGACTTTCAATAATATAATTAATTAATTATAATTGAGTAAAACACTAACTGTGAGTGACAAACTAATAGCACTAATACTAACTATAATTGACTTTCAACGTAATTGATTAACTATAATAATTTACTAATAACACTAACTATGATTGAAAAACCAGTAACTAACACTAACAAACTATGATTGTTGAGAAATTAGTGCCGAACTTTAAAAACGGAAACTGTCTGTTATGAGCCCGCGGTTATTCAAAGCGCTTTGGGTGTAGGATATCAAGCATCTGAACACTTACATAATTGGAACATTTAAGTGAGGGATTCCGCAGGGTTCGTTTTTGGTGCCACTCTTATTTATGATCATGTGTTCAAGAGACGAGAATTTGACATAAATTTGTTCTTATAGGAAATGCTTTTAAAAGAAACAAAATACGCTTGCATACGAGTCTGCAACACATTGGGACATTTATGTCTTTACTTTTTCCCGCTACCTTTGCTACCTACCTACAATAGTATGCTCTCTCAATAATTATAATTGTTTGTTGACGTGTAACAAACTCTTACCACTAATCTAATTACCAGTTTCTTCCATAATTACTGCGGTTTTGGCAGTATATAATTTATGCATAAATTTGGGGCTTTCCGACGAATGGTGAACGATTTTTCTACGAACACGAATGACGAAGACAAAGTTCCCTAGAAAGACTCGGTTGTAAGCGGAAATCATCAGAAACCCAACCGTAACGCTTTTTCTTAACGCTTTTTTCGTTTATGTGCCAAAGTAAAGACATAAAATGTCAAAACTGATCCCTGAAATTTGGATCATTAATTCTGGGCCACCCCGTATAAAATTATGATGAAAGAATACGAGGCTGTTGGTGCTGTCGGGGCTGTTGGCTGTTGGTGTTTTTCCAACATCCTGAAAGAATACGAGACTCCTCTAACTTAGTTGTAGAAGAGGCAAGATGAATTTCTGAACTTGTATTCACTTAGTTTTCAGAGATTCTTTGGTAATCATCTTGAGATATAAAAATGATGACAATTTTACCGATCTCAGCGTACACAGAGAACTCTAGAATGAGGTGATTCTTCATCTCGGGGGAATGAAGGTACCAATACGCGAAATTTACTCTGATCATAAATTAAATTGATGCGGAGCGAAGGAGATACTCTTCCTTAGAAAAAGCGTGCGAATTAATCAGAGATGAAAAGAGTACAACTATACCTCTGATAAATTTAAAAATGAGAAAGAAGTCTCGAGTCAATCTTCTCAGGATGGATCACAGCGAGACGTCTCTTACTGTTGTACCTCCGTAAGTCCAAGAATATTCTCGGGAGACGGCATCTTATGAGTAATTCCTTCTTCCCGGAGAAAAAGTGGTTGGTTAAAAAAAAAATGACTTCGCCCTTCTCTTTGGGAGTTTTAATGTTGGTACGTTCTGAAGAACCAATAGCGCTAGAAAGTTTTGCTCAACAGCCAATTTACTTTGCTTTCGAGTTAGAAGGAAAGCAATTTTTCGCCCTAAGAAGACGAACATTTTTGTTACGTCTAAAATGAAAAATTCGAATCTATGTTGGTCGTCAAAGTGGCGTTCGAGCGATTATCTAAACATGAGTGTTGACCCTCAGATTTTTGAGTGTATCCGTGGACAACCAATATTTTCTCAAAGAGTTTCGTTTCTGGATCCAATCAAGTTGTTGAGAGGGCAACCCTAGATGCCATACCTACATATTTTCTTGTGAATCATTTTTATGGACTCCAATTAGACGGAATATACCTCCACAATAATTTAATTAGTGATTTTATTATTTTTATGGAATTGGGAAACTTGAGTTCACTTTGATCTGATGGTATAAGATGAATTGGGGACATACCCGATAATAAAAACAATTTGGTACCTCAAAAACAATTGTTTTTTTTTTTTTTTTTTAATTCGATTTTTTGGAGTTTGATAAAAATGACAGTCTTATAGTGAATAAATTAAATTCCGATTAAAAAATGCCTATTTTGACAACTGAAATTACCAGCAAATAGGTTATAGATTTTGAACTATATCCGAACACATAAATCTTAACTTACTGCAATAATTTTGAAAATGACTTATTCTACAGAACTGGATGCAAAACTGTGTAAAACTCGAAGAAACGAACAGCGATCGCATTTTGGTTAATTAAAATTTCAACGGAGATTGGACCTACTTGGTGATTCACACTCGCGATTCTGATTTATCGTAAGTCCGACCCTTAAGTACTTGTGGGGAGCGAACGGTTTGTCCTACAGAGCTCCGGGTGGTCTCTAAAACTTCTACAAATTCAATACCATTTCAAATTGGCGAAAAAAACAATAATTTTGTTTTGAGTGTTTTCGAGCTAGGGCACTCTTGACATTGTTAACCCTTAATTTTCACCCTTTAGAATTGACTGACATCAACCAAAAGCTTCGCGGCACAACTAGACCCCAAATGGAGCCCATATACCAAATTTCATCAAAATCGGTCCATGGGAACTAAGGAAACGGACGGACGGCGGCGGACGGGAAAAATGTTTATTCGATTTTTGGATTCTATCTGAGCTTTTTAAAGAACTAGAATACTTATTTCACGAAATTCAAGAATCAGTAGGCATTAATTTTGTCAAATAATTGCTAAAATCACAAGAAACTTACCAGTTTGCTCATGGCGGTGCAGGCTCGAACGAAATAATCCTTTCCCACCATAAACTGATAAATACGGCGTTGTTTACTCAAAACCTTCTCTCAGGAGCCTAGGGAGAAGGGGCAAAGGCTCATATTTGCAATAAACCTCAATCCTTGTTTTTGAAACATTTTGAAAGAATTGGGGAACTTAGGTTCTCTTTGATCTCTTTAGGGTTAAAACCAGTAAATTGGGAGGAAATTTCTCCTTTGCCTAATGAATAAAATTAATTAGTATCTACTTTCCGAAGTTTTCTCTGAGTCTCAGCTGAAGGTTGAGCTTCTTCTCAATCGGGGTGTGAATACGGTGAAAAACTTCCAGCCGGGGAAATTGGGGTGAATAGACAAAAGCTGGCTTTTCGACTGACTTCAAAACCACTGAATGCGCAAAGGAGTATCTTCGATTCGGTATTTCGTCGATTTTGACATTTTATGTCTTTACTATGGCACATGAATGAAAAATCGTCACGCGGGGATCGTTACGCGTTACGCGGGGAGCGTTATGAGGGGAGCGTTACGCGGAAATTTCTGATGGTTACCGTACTAAAGACATAAAATGTCCCAATGTGTTGCAGACTCGTATGCAAGCGTTCTCTGTTTTTCCTTTTTCTTGTTTTTTCCCCTCTTTTCTTATCCTTGTACCAATCTACTTGATTCAAATTAAAATGTGTTCCACCAGTAATCGTTTCAAACTGGTTTCATTTTGTTGTGTTGAAAGTGTCGAGTGAAAATAGTTGAAAAACTTGTTCGTTGATTTTGGGAAAATTGACCCATATTCGCGTAACTTCCTCTGAAACTCTCGACTGAGTCGTTGACGTCCAAATTGAAGGTCTGATCGTAATGTTTTATGAGGGGGTTCCAATAACTGGATGTTTGTGGGGGGGGGGGGGTGTAGAAAGGGGGAAATAATATGGGTTATGTGCGTACAACCTGCTTGACGAGATTGAGTTTTCTCACTAAATATGAGACTATCGAACAGGTATTTGGTGAGAGTAATCTGCAAAGTGAATGTAGCCCATAGCTCCCTCTTCATCCATAACATATTTTGTTAGGTGATGTTTTGATTGTAGGCCATCAAAACGACCTTTTTGTTGGGATCTATCTAATAACAGAGAAGTAACTGAAGATTAGTTTTACTCAATAATGCCAGGAGAAATAATCGATCTAAGCAGCATCAAAAGGAAAACGTAAAAAGTATTTCGTGGGAGTGCCCAGGTTTAGGGTACCCAGTCAGCTTAACGAAGTAATCCAGAGTAAAATTATTAACATTTCAGAGAGCTGTGGACAAAAATCATGTCAAAAGACACCAAAGACGAGTATTCTGCCTACCTGGGAATAGAGAGCGTCACGCCGTGGGACGAGGGACGCTACACGTGCCAGGTCGTCGACTGGGGAGTTCAGGAGTGCAGGTCGATCTATCTGGAAGTCGTGCAGGCCCCTTCAGTTCAAATTCTGCCCATGAGTGCATCTTTACAAAAGGTACGTGTGTTTTGTAGTGATTTGTACAATATAAATGCAATGGATTGTCAAGCCTAAGAAATCCGGAGTAGTGGTCAGTCCCTAACATTAGTACTTACGTGGCAGTATGACGTCACGGCCTCCAGATTGAGATCCAAAATAAAAGATCTAACCTAATGGTGACAAAGATGAGTGTAAAGTATTAACTAGCTTCCCAACAGAATGCCAATGGCTCCCCTGGTGGAGTCCCCTTGGCGTGCCAGCCTAGTCTCTGGGGATGAAGTGTATCCGTTTTGTGCAGCCAGATGGCTTATCAGATTGAGGGGTGCCCTTCTTTCTTTTTTTTCCAAGGGTGGAAATTGGATCTCGTAAGATACCCGAGGGAACCGCTCGCACGGGTTATGTGGGATTCAAACCCACTAAAACCTCACCTCCTTGTCCCACGTTGGAGCTCAGCCTGGAACTGTTCAACACATTACTTCAGACTGAGTCCTGGAAGTCTTCTTAGTTCTCTGCTAGGGGCTGGTTCATGGTTTCCCTTCGCTTCCCGTTCTTGAAGGATTTTTTTGTTCATTATTTTTTTCCACATAATCTGCCACAGTGGTCCAGTTTTTTCGCTTTCCAGCATCTTTCCTATGACCGCCTCTAGGGGTTGTGTCCTGTGCTGCGAGATGCCCTCAGGCAGTTTCTCTCCCCTGTCCATCGCTCTTCTTTCATTAAACTCCCATCCTTATGAGAGAGAACCAAGATTCAGGCAAGATTGCTCCCTGTGCAACCTCGAGGAGCCAGAAGATGTTGCCCATTTCCATGGAAGGTGTCGTGTGCTGGGGGACTTTCGAGTGGCGCCTTTGGAATCAAGAGGACATACTGAAAAACTCAAATGGACAAATTGGAAGGAACTGGAATAGTACTGGTTCTATCGTGCAGAGCTTGTGAGGGAATTCAATTGGTAGGCGATCAGTGCATTTTTTAGCTAGTATGTAGAGGATATGACATATCCTCTACATTGTATCTATAGTGTTCTTCAGTTTTGAAACAAATTAGGTACATGTTTATTTTGTAAGATTTGTGTTGTAAGAAATGAAAGTCCTCTGTTGTTAATTGTTATTCTATTTCCACTAAGTAGTTATGTATGTTGACATCGTAAACTTCGACAGACAGGTATACCTATCGTCATTTCTTTATATTTACATCTCTATATTATTTTCAATTAATGCGTAATAATAAAACATATTTTCATTAATTCATTCATTCACTCATGATTAATGATCAGCATATATAACCTAATGTCAGCTTATACCTAACACTTGAGGATTTGACAAAGATGAGTGTAAAGTATTTACTAGCTTCCCAACAGAATGCTCCCCTGTTCGAGCTGTGGGCAATCCTAGAAATCCTAAGTCGAGGTCACCCTTTAACTTGAGTGCCCTAGTTAGAGTATGCACGCGCAAAGGCAAGTCACTCGCGTATAGACTTGCCTTTTTCTTGTTTTAGGGATGATTATTTGTCCCCATAATATATTTAATTGAGTGATTTAGATGATAAAAACAAAGGTGGAATCACGTCTATGGATCTTCACTGTTTTATAAATCGGAGAGTTCATCCCATTTATCCTCCGATTCATTTCCATCAGTATCAATAACCAAGCTGTCCCCATCATCTGATGAGGTGAGAGAGGCCCATTTGAAGTGCTGCTGTCACTTCAACAGCACTTCGCCATCTCTTTCTCGAGATGCACAAGTTGTGGCTCGCAGCAACGCGAACGCTAATCTAGCTCTCAGCCATCTTCGAATCGCACCCTGTGGTAGGCCTCATTTCTGCCAGTACCTTTACAAAAGCTACCATTTCAGAGGCGATGTTGGTTAGGGATGGTAGTTGTGACGTCATACTGTGGGCACTTCTTGCAAAAGAAGAAGCTAACACAATGACTTAAAATATTAGCGAGCAAATTTTGAAAACTGTTTTACAAGAAAATTCCAAGAAATATTTTAAAATTTTAAACCGTTTCTCATTTAAGAGTTCATATTGATATTACAGTATTAATTCATTTTTGTACAACATTCCCGTGTTTCTTTGTTAGGGTGAGAATATCGACTTGAAGTGCGTGAGCGCGAACGAGCTGATTCGACCGGACGGTGAACAAATCGGCTACAGCTGGACCAGGGATGCTGGCCTATTCCGCCTGAATCTTGGCCAGGAGGTCTGGGAAGACTTGAAGCCAGGAGGCAGCATCCTTAGAGTTCACAACATTCAGGTACAATATTTTCTTCGTAGTTACCCAGGGATTTCTCCAGTGTTACAAAAGATTATGATAAAATCGATTAATCAAATTAATCGATTAATTGGTCAAATAATCGATGCTATTTTAATCGATGTACACTGGGTACGATTAATTGGGTAATCGATTAATTTGTAATTATTCACTCGTCGCGTTACCGATTATCACTGATTAGTTGGGTTGTAATTATTAGTAGGTAACTCTTACTTTTTCCGAAGGATTGATGAAAAATATTGGAGCGAGTAATTAAATCATTGTACTCGTATTATTTCTTTTCGTTTTTAAATCTTTTCTCTTTTCACTCTTACTTTCGATGTAATTTTAAATTTTAATAATTTTTACGTTGGGTTTGTTGTTTTAATTTTACTAACCCAATTTTATCCTAATCTTTTCTACATAATCGATTATTAATCGATTAATCGATGTTTAAGGGTTTGATTCGATTCGAATCGATTACTCAATATGAAATAATCGTTGATTTAATTGATGAAATAAAAGTTGGTCGATACCCACCCTAAAAATAAGGGCTGGATGAAGGAGGATTGGGAAAACGTATTGTTTTCTGTAACCAGTTTGTAAGCGATAAAACTGTTTCACTCGATGTAATTCATTTGGTATTTTAGGCAAGAAATAGTGCCCCCCCCCCTCACTATTATCCACCATAACATTTCTAGCGGCATGGGAGCCTCGAATTTGAAGACAATTTCAAAATCCATGGTCTACGATACCTAAATGCGAATTTCCCCCCCCCCCCCCCCACTACCAATGGTGCCAGACTGGCACCAGAGCGGAAAAACGTCGTAGTGTTAAACTCTTATCTGTTTAGGTAGTTTCTATTAGTTCTCATCCGTATTCAAGGTGAAACAAATAAAAACCCACGAAATAATTGGTTTCTGGAGTCCTGGCACCATGGTGACACCACTATTAGTTCCATGGTGGCACAGAGAATAATTCATGAAAATCCGGTGGTAAAATTGAAAATTTTTTGTAATTTCAAAGTTGGGGTACAATATTAGTAAGTTGTATAGGAACCAAAATATTGAAAAATCGGATATTTTGTGAATATTATCCCCCCAGTCCTCCCCTCTTCAGGCAAATTTTGATACTCTGGTGAAATAGTGTGCAATTTGGAAAATTTCTGAGTCAAACAAAAAAGAAACACGCACATCGGTTGGGAATTGAGGCCTGGGCAGAGTACACAAGATTATGCCCAAAACGCACGTTTTTTGAGCATTAATCCCCCCCTTCCCCCCTTAAAAGGCAAAATTCAAAATTCCGGCAACCTAGTGCTCAACTAGATAGTTTTCCACGTCGAACAAAGAAAGAACCATGAAAATCGGTTGAGAACTAAGGCCTGGGCAGACGACACAAAATTTTGTCACACACACACGGACATACTCCTATGGGTTTTTTCGCGGATTTGGATTCAAAATGGACTAAAACGAATTTGTGTGTGGTTATTTTTTTTCTGTTGAGTTTTGTCCAACTTTACTCCAGATCAATCGCATAAGGACGCCCAAAAAGTGTGGGAGGTCCTAAGAAACGGCGAGCCGTCACAATCCTCAATTCCACCATGACTTATTGTATCCTCGGAATGCACGCTATAGGGATAATGGTCGATTCATTCACAGAAATCCACTACTTACACGTGCATGGCTCACACTTCGGCCTCAACCCAAGCCAAGCAGAGCGTCAGGATTGAAGTGGTCAATCACACGACGATGGCCATGTGCAGAGGACAGACTTACCTGGACGTCAAATGGGGGATCACGGCACCAGGCAGCACGTCCCTAGCAGAGTGTCCGAATGGGTGAGTTGGACCTACTAGTATGAGCAAATAAACTTAGACGCCACCATGGTGAGCGGGCCCGGGTGGGGTCGGGGTATCTTCGGCCCCACACCGCTTGTATGCGAAACGAGCTACCTCCTACATTACTTGGACGCATTCTTGCCATGTTAAAGGATTTTGAATGAAGATATTGTTAATATTAACTTTGGATTGGTTGAACCATTTGGACGGTCAAGTTGAACTTGTCAAATATCGCGACTGGGGTCATCAAGAAAGAAACGCTGTTTGCGCCTAGCTTTCGGAAAATACAGGGTGTCCAAGTAACTACGCTCTCCCCACTTATTTTCTCTAATTGTGTGAGAAAAAAATCTGACAAACGCTATTCTTCATAATTTTTTGCGTAGAATTCAAAAATGACAAATTGCGCAGCACGCAATTGCGCAACCATGATCAACTTTGTTTTTTCAAATGGGAACCCCCATTTTACATTGCAGATTCGAATTTCACGTCAAATTTTATGAACATTTTACTTCGACAACTTTTTTTTGGACGCGCACAACCCGCTCAGCGAGCGCTCAAAGATGCGCAACCCAGGGATTGCGCCAAAGTTGAGATGAAGGTAGACCTCAAGTGTGACACATTACTTAGCAGTGTTTTTCCACGCTGAATAGTGTGGTGGTGTCCCTTTCTTGATTTGATTTCATTTTACATCATTTATGATTGCGCAATTGCGTGCTGCGCAATTTTGTCATTTTTGAATTTTACGCAAAAAATTATGAAGAATAGCGTTTGTCCGATTTTTTTTCTCACGCAATTAGAGAAAATAAGTGGGGGGAGCGTAGTTACTTGGACTCCCTGTATATTCCCGCTGTACATGAGGACGCTTAAGTTGTTTGGCACGATTCAGCTGTTTTGGCGTGATTCAGCCGTTTGGGTGTGATTTGAAAGTGTTGCTACCGTTTTTTCATAGTTTGAATGTAGTTCAGCCATTAGGGTAGTTACTATCATTAATCTTACTAAATGAAATTCGTACTAGACCAATAGTTTGGATGCATTTCAGTCGTGGTTTAGTTGCTTGCCAAGTTGCATTCGTCTGTGAACGTAGTTCAGCCGTTTAGCTTAATAACTGAAAAGGTACTGGACCAATAGTTTTGTACAATAACAATAATATCCAACCAAAAATCCATGTTCTCCGCAAATGTGAGATCTGCACTAAAAAATGATGAAGAGTTGTCTAAAAACTTTCCTGCGGTCAATTGCGCTCCAAAATAGAAACAATTTGTACCAGTAATATCTCGGTTAATGTTAAAACTGAGAACTGTTTTTTTTCAGTGATATTTTTATTATTCATTAAATATCAATAACATAACAACGAAGCACATAAGGAGCCCATTTAATCAAACAGCTTGTCGAGACAACAGCCCAGTGGCTATGCTCTAAAGTACTGAGAACTGTGCAGAAAAATAATAAACCGTTCTCACAAGTAGGTGCTCCCTCGTCCATATTCAATCATTTCTGGATCCTCTCCCGATTCTTATCTCCAGAATTTCACGCTCAAAGATTGAACTAAAACATGTTGGTACTTTTTTTTCTTCCTGCAACAAAAAAGTTGGTGAGAAAGTTGCCTTGAGTAGGCAGGAGTACGTACCTAGGACCTCGCCAACTTTTCACTCAGTCTCTCTCAACTAATTTCACTGTATAAACGGTTCGCTTCGGAGCTTCAAAGTTATACGACGTCGATAAAGTTTTACATTCTTGCTCTTGAAACTAGCCTGTTCCTGAAGTCACCGTCTTTCATAGGAAAAATTCATGATGACAATGAATTCTAATAACAGATTGACATAACATTTTTGTGAAGAATTTATGAGTTCAGAAAGAGTGAAGCAGGATTGGACGCCAGGATAATGCTAACGTATAATAATAACGGTATTATTTGGGAGACGCACTGCACTGCAGAACACTCTCTACCACGAGTATACAAAATATACAGTGTGTTTACAACTAATTTCCGACAAAAAGTGCATCGTGACAGTTTTTGGTATCTCCACTCAAAAAGCATTTTTTTCGTGGCTTTTGATCATTGTTCAATAAATCTACCATAGCTCCTCCAATTCAAGAGTTAGCTCAAATCTAAAAATTTGTTGGAAAGAGCGTTAAATTTTCAATCTTTTTGATGCCCAATAACATTTTTTAGAGTAGAGTGTGCAAAAGACGTATGAAAAGCAAAACTCGTCAAAATCTTGAAATCGCTTGTTTTTTCAGTCGCCTGGTAACCATATCAATTCTTGGCTCAGAATTGTGAAACTTTCCTAAAAAGTGCGTCAAAATCTCAGCTTTCCAACGGTGTAATCAAAAAATATTTTACCATCGAATTTAAGGGAGAAATTCCTGTTTGAAATCGACGGTTAGACGGGAGAACTCCGGGGTCTTCACCGCCTCGGCTCCTCCGAAACATAGATTTTGTTGAAAAAAATTCACGTTTTTCCGCGTTCAAACAGACATTTCTCCCTTAAATTTGATTGTAAAATATTTTTTGATTACACCGTTAGAAAGCTGAGAGTTTGGCGCACCTTTTGGGGAAGTTTCACAATTTTGCGTTTGTTTATATGGTTACCAGGTGACTGAAAAAACATGCGATTTCAACATGTTGACAATTTTTGCTTTTCATACGTCTTTTGCACATCTCAACTCCACTTAAAGAACGTTATTGGTCATCAAAAAGATTGAAAATTTAACGCTCTTTTCAACGGAGTTTTTAGATTTGAGCTAACTCTTGAACTGGGGGAGCTATGGTAGATTTATTGAGCAAAGATCAAAAATACGAAAAAAATTTTGGAAGTGAAAAAAAAAGGCATTTTGAGTGGAGATACCAAAAACATCAGTAAGCAAGAATTAGTTGTAGAACACTTGGGAGAAAGATCGTGAACCACTCGTGTTACACCCTGTATGCAAATCATAACAAGGATTTTGAAGTTTTTAGAAATAGGTTACGATCTTCGTGTGTTTTATTGGTCGAAAACCCGGTTGGAACACCGTGCTTATCCTTTCAAGAGCTTAGGGGTCTCTCTTGTTTCAACATTTTTACATTGTTACTTGTTACTGTTACATTGTTACTCAAAGAAACTCACGGTAGAGGCAGTGCAGGTTAAAATACTTCATCACTTCCTAGCTCTACTTCTAAGCCGAGAACCAAGACAACCGAATCGGTTCCATTTTGTGACATTTTACGACTTCTACGGGCGTAACTACGCAACAAAATCATCCTGCAAATTACTGCACAACGGTATTTTTCTAAAACAATATTGCGTTATTTTGTTCTTTTTTCAGATACTACGGCATGGCTAAGCGACAGTGTCTCATATCAGAGCCAGGAACTGCCTACTGGCAGAGACCGGATTTTTCACGATGCATATCCGACAAATTCGACACAGTAATTTCTGACGTAAGTATAAATTTTTTTCACTAGTCTCGATGTTAAGGTTAATTTTTTTAGATGCTTTTATAAACTTAGCAGTGAAAGTGTTTGTCTTCACTTAATGGTTAACCGTCATTTTTGGAAATTTCTTGTTATGCGTTGAAAAATGAGTGCCTGAGCGAATGGTCCCCTACCACTTAGATAGTAAATGTGCATTTCTAATTTAAAGTTCTAACTTTTATGAAATTTTCGAGAAAAAATGCTATACTTTGAAAACATAATACATGTATGAAAAAAAGTTCAAAATTTTCTCTTAGATCCATTTTGGATCATTCCAAAACAATTCCTGAAGTTTAACCCGTGGTGTGAATAAACACTCTGATGGACTCCCAGTGTATAAAATAAAGTTGTTTTTGAGACACATGATCCAGTTGCCGCCCAGTTGCCAGTTCTTCTTCTTTCATGGCTCAACAACCCGCGAGGGACCCAAGTAAATTCCGCCAGTCATCTCATTGGATACTCATTGTTCTCAACACCGCGAACGAAAAGTACTCAAGAAAAATGCAAACGAGTATAACGGCATAATAGACGACACTGGGGGGAGAAATGAGACACAACACTCCGACAGGGTATTGATCTAACCTCTGAGGAGATGATTGAGGCTCACTTCAATCTGTTTGTTCAATCTTTCGATCAATCACACTGACCCTGTAGGGGCTCCTTAAGAGCCACCTAGGAATCGAATCAGGGCTCTTCTGTCAAGGTGACCTACCGAACGAAGGCGACCAATCTTAATAATATGAACAACATCTCTGTCGTCGTACAGATCCTTGATCTCCGTGTTTGTCCTTATACGCCAGGCCAATTCATCAAGATCGAATATTGCTCAGAAAATCCTTGTTAAAATTTTCCTTTCGAATCGGAGAAGTTGATTTTCCTGAGTTCTGGAGTGTCCACGTTTCAGAACCAAAAGTGAACACTGGTCTAATTAGCGTTTTATACAAACGGAGTTTCGTTGCTCGCGACAGGGTCCTACTCTTCAGTAGCATTTCTTGGCTGCTATGATTCTCCTTTGAATTTATGTTTTCATATTGTTGCCCCCTTGTGCGTACGAATTTTCACGTTGGCTGTACGAGGATTATATTAAGTTTTTCCTGGCCTTATTCAAAGTTCCAATTTTAACAGTTGCAACACTGACGGAGGCTGCTATTAATCCTGTGCAAGGAATTTCATAAATTCACATTTTTTGTAATTTCATGAATTTTATTCAATCTTTTCGCAAACTCGCACAATCCCTCAAAATTGCACCAAAATCGGACAGAAACTTCGTATAGACCATCATGTTACAAGGATTTCTGATACACAGACAGAATAAAAGCAACATTTCTATGAAAACTATTCTCCAGTCTGTGATCCAATTTAAAATTAATAAATTAGGTAACAATCACCGCCTAAAATTCAAATGAATGAGATATGTATGAATTCCTTCTTCTTTGAAGTCGATCAACAATACTAGTCGTTTTCTATCCCTTAAACTGCCCCACCAACTAGGCAAACCGTTTTCACACCGTCAGGCAACTAATCGGGCTTTCCGCACAACTCCAACAAGAACAAGACCCCCGGGAGATTTCGGTCGACTAAAACCCGACTCTTGACGCTTGCTAGTAATTCAATACACCGACCTTCGTCCTGCGCTTGGCATGTAGGGCATAAACGTCGAGAAAAGGGCCGTATTTACAAAGGATAAGGGCGAAACTTATAGTCCCTTGAAGGGCCGACCCGGCTGGCTAAACGCTACATTTTCACTGCCTTGTAACGTGTTCCACTTGGTTTTGTTTGAGGATTCCATCTTTGTAGTGGGCGTGTGCTCACATTTACTGTAATGGAAGATTCTCTCTACCCTCTACTTCATCAAGCAGATAATTATTTTGTCCAACTGCTTATCAGTCTACCTATTATCTGGTTGTGATTTCATTGTTTTGATTGTTAAATTTTCTTCGACCTCAGTTCAGGATCCTCGCGAGAGGGTACCTCAAGACATCGGTGGAGAACTGCCTGGCGACGCTGCTGGCCTGGCTGGAGACGAGGACCGCTGGGATGTACCCAGGAGAAGGAGAGCCCGTCATAGAACTGACGAAAGACGTCCTGAACTACCTCAATCGAACTGAGTCCTGGGCCGAGCTGGTCAAGAGCAGCTCCAATTTCTACAAAAGTGTCGACCTGTTGCTCCTTCAGCCCAACTCAATCATCAATGAACTGGTGAGTCCTGACTAATAATAATCACGTAGATCAAGCTGGCTAATACTAGTCGAAGTTTAGTGTTTTAAAGTGAAGCCCCAACAAAGTCACATTGGATTAATCAAAGAAGACACTTGAGCATTCTAGCGGCAATCTGTTGAATTGTCACTCACTCTCTACTTGGGGTTGACATTGGAAAAGTTTCAGGGCTAAGCTCCCCACTCTCAAGTGAAATATTATTTGCACGTGCGCAGACGCTGCTGTTTGGCGCAATTCGTATGGGACCGTCTCGAAGGTAACCCAAATCAACCCTAAATATTTGTCACCGTTCCAAAAAACCCATAACGGGTCACCTTTGAACATTTTTCACAGTTCCATAAAACATGATCAACATCGGACTATGATTTTGTATGGTAATGCGGGACGAGGAATTGATCACAGACAGACACGGAACCAAAGTTGTTCAAAAACCTCTAAAGAGCAAAATTCAAGTGAAAATTTTGATAATTTGCTTGTTCACTATTGAAAACCTCTATTTTTGGGTCTAAAAATTAATGTTTCACCGCCAAATTAATGTTTCGTGGTAATACAATTTTATAAGACCTCTCTATGGGCTCCATTTTAACATTTTCTGGTTTAGTGAAACAACACTGTTCCTAAGGGAATGTGTGCACTCCATTAATGAGAAGAGATCAAGAGGAAAACTGCTATCAAAACGTCGTTGAAATGTATATTTCAACTATAGTTAGGTAGTCTATGATTGCAGAGAGCGTTCAGCTGATGAAATTATATCGAGAATTATAATGGTTCAGCAGGGCTGACTGGGAGCACCCACTGGATACAGTTGAACAAAGGAAAGGAAATGGAATGAGGCAATTCCACTTTGTAGGTTAATTGGTTTAACGCAATCGTCGTTTTAGTGCCAGCAGAACCCCCCACTACACTCTCGTTCCCGTTGAGCCCTTCGGGAATAGTTTAGCTAGCAAGGATTTCATATTCATTCTACGGATTACGAGAAGCAGAGCTACTATTGTGAAATTAGAACGGCATTGGTCCCTTTCAAAAATGGAACAGCATAGTTATCATGACTAATGGAAAAATTATCACTGTTAGGGTACATTTTTAAAAGTCTGCCAAGTGGGAGTGACACACAGCTTCCTCGTATCCATAACTCGATTGTATAGATGACCTGATGCAAAGTAGCTAATATCAAAACATCAATCTCTAACATCATAGGGGACCATCTACACCAACCCTCATAATCTCTGAATATTGTTGGAAAATTTAGAAGTTATGGCTGTACGGTTTTATGTTTACGCATGCACAGTGGCTATTGTCGATCTGGGAGGGATGATTTTCATAGAGGACCATCTACACGCCAACCCGCTTAATATCTGAGAATTTCAATAGTTTTAGAAGTTATGGCTCTTACAAGGAATTCACGTTTGCGGATGCGCAGGCTACTATTGATTCGGGAGCGATGATTTTCATAGGGGACCGTCTCCAATTTAATCCGTACAATCCCTAAAAATTTCATCGAAATCTGCCAATCACTTCCTACAGTTTTGCCCATTACAAGGATTTCATGATAGACTCACAGACAGACAGACACGGAACCAAAATTGTTCAAGAAGACCTAAAACGTAAAAAATTTGGAAATTATGAATTTGGAGAATTTTTTTTTCAACCTTGAAGAATGAAAACTTCTATTACCTTTGTAGACTCGGAAGCCAAAATTTTGCTATTTCACGGATTTTAAACATTTTCTCAGGGTGTTTCATGTTTCTGAGTCCCATATTCAGTTTCAAAAGTCGCCATTTCAGAAAGAACAAAAATTAATTTTGATTTATTGTTTTCAATAACGAACCTTTGGAATTGACCAAGAAAAGAAAATTGTTTAACCCCCTCAAACTTTGTTAGTTTACGTTTCAAAGTTACGTAGAATCTGAAATCGAATAAAAATTTCGCCGTCCGTCCGCTGTACGCCGGACTTTCCTTAGTTCCCATGGACCGATTTTGATTAAATTTGGTATAATATACCAAATTTAATCAAAATCGGTTAGCCCATATTATGGGCTCCATTTGGGGTCTAGTTGTGCTCCGAAGATGTTCGTTGATGACAGTCACTTCTAAGGGGTGAAAAATAAGGGTTGAAATTTTGAAAACGCCCCAGCTCAAAATATTTTGATATAGAGGTATTGTTTTTCCTTATTGTTTTAATTTAATAATTTTTGAATCGTAATTTTTTTGTCTAACCATTTATCATTTAAATTATCGCCATCATTCGAGCAGTGTCTCAGCGAATACGAGGTTCCCGAAGGAAAGTGCGGCCACTTGAATTGGAGGACGGGGCAGCCATTCCACTGTTGGAAGAAGGCCTATGACCCCCCCCCCCCCCAAAGAAAAAAAAATCCCCGTTGTTATTTATAGTAACTCTATTGTTACGGATGAAGAAAATATATACATAATACGAAAAAAAAAAAATTTAAATTATCGTAAATTTCAAGTTTTCTCCTTCATTAAAAAAAAGTGTCGTAGACTGTTGGATTTGTAAAGAATTTGTATACCATTTTGTAGCTGAGAAACTGGTTGGTAGTTTGAAGGACGTTGATTGAAAATTACATCTTGTAATTTGATATTAGAGTTAGCATTGATTATTTCACGAACTAAATTGATTGTCTAAGGCAGTGGTCCGCAACCGGGGTGCCACGGCACCCTGGGGTGCCGTGAGCCCCGTCCAGGGGTGCCGCAAGATTTTGAGATCGGAATAACTTTTTGTATAATAAGAAAGGAGAAACTGCAATTTATTGGGACACGATTGAACTAAACACATCCCAAAAACTAACAGATCCGCTACCTAGTGTAATATGTGTGAAGCGACGTATTATAAAAGCAATTGGATTCGAAATCCGTTTTCCACCATGGTGCAAGTAGAAGGCATGCCTCTTCAAACCGAATTTATTGATTTGAGAAACGATCGAACTCTACAACTCAAGTTCAATGAACCCACTGAACACCTTTTGGATTGACGTTGCAGCAGAATATCCTCAGCTGTCGAAGAAAGCAATTGACATCCTTCCCATTTTCTCAACTTCGTGGATGTGCGAACATGGATTTTCGACACTTGCGACCATGAAAACGAAAAAACGGCAAAGAATGTTGGAAAGCACATTAGAGGACGACATGAGGGTTTGCCTTTCCCAACTGCCTCCTAGAATCCCAGAAATTTGCCGAAAACATCAGGGACAAATTCACATTGATTGACTTTCACATTGATTTGAGTTACCTACCACTATAAAAAAGAATTAACATTTTACTTACCTACCTACCTATTAATTATTAATTAAAGTTTTTGTGCTCTTTACTGAAAACTTGTTTCTATTCCGAAATTATTACACTGCGAAATTTTGTGTTTGTATGGTGGAGTGCCACAGGGTGAGGCCGTCACGAAAAGGGGTGCCGTGACTCAAAGAAGGTTGCGGACCACTGGTCTAAGGTATTCTATTTGATTCGGATACATTTTGTGAAATTTGAAACAACCTTACGATCACTGTTGATTATAACGATCGTTGTTCATTTCTCCGAGCTGAACTCAGTTTAATTTCCTTCTTAGCAACCAGTAATCAAAATTCCTAATGTTTTCGAGGAACTAAAAATTCGAAACTCACTCATTCACTCATGCTGGAAGGATGGGACTTTTCATGGAAAAATTTCATATTTATGGTCAATGAATGGAATTATTCCAGTTAGAAATATTTACATTTTTTTAACTTTTGTATTTTTATTTTTAATAAGTTTGAATATATTCTACGAACTAGGTAGGTTCTTATAACAATAACTGAAACAATTATACTGAACAATTATTGTTCAAATACAACCATGTTTTACTGATAGATATTTTCTTTCAAAATACAGTTTACAGTGAAGGTCAGGTGATGAAATGCTAGGAAATGATAATGGAAAAGCAGTGTTCTTTGCAACCGGGTGATCTATACAGAAAAATAATAAACCGTTGTGTAATAATTTGCAGCGTTATGGTTTTCACGTGGAAGTGTCTCTCATCTTGGGTGTACCTAGTAAGGCGAGACCGATTAACAAATTCGGTAACAAGACTGCTAGAATCATTACTCTGTGAGACTCGGATTCGATTCCAGGCCGTGACATCAACTTTTTTTGTAATTTATAATGTTTTCTCTTCCTGCCTACATCTTCCTAAACACATCCATGATCTGTTGCTTTCCCCATAAAAAAAGAGAAATTAGATTTTCGTTTGTAATGTCTTTCGTTAATGTGATCATCAATCGTGTATCCATATAGGAAAAAAAACGTTAAAACCTGACATTTATATTTTGATGTTGATTTGTTTCTACCGGCTAAAATGTGGTCCTTGGTACACTCGGAAGCGTAAACGATGATTTTATGCCCTGCGTCTGGTGGTGAAGTTTGGGGGAGGCATTGAATCATTTCCGCTCCTTCCGACACCTTATCAGCTGTTGAGTTGAGTTGGTTGAATGTCCCTTCATTTATAACGCCTGTATCTGATACAACGGCAGGACTTCTCTGATTATTCGACTTTTTTTCCACACCACTTCTTCCCTGAGGCCCCTTCGAATTTTCTCTTCTTCAACGAGCTCCACAAACGCAAGAATAGTAACGTGGAACATGTTTTAGCCGTGATCTAACTGGTGAAAATGGCCATGAAATTGCTGCATTACGAAAAACGCGACCCCCCCCCCCCCCCATTTTGCAATGATTTCCACTTACAACCAAGTCGTTGCTATGGAACTTTACCTTCGTCAGTCATCTTCGAAGGCAAATCCTTCACCATTCTTTGGAAAGCCCAACGAATAATTTTATATTTAAAAGTGTATGCATAAATTATATATACTCCCCAAACCGATGTAAGTAATTATGGAAGAGACTGAGATATACCCCTGAGTTAAAAGAACTCTAAACAACATTTGCGGCAAGAGCTTTGTCACGTCAACAATAAAATAAATAAATAAATTATTAGTCAATAAAAATCGGGCTGTATTAACTTCGGTGGTTCGTTTTGACAGATGTGATTGGTTAAAATTTCCTTCGCGAAGTGAGCTGCAGGAGGATCCCACGTAAGTGAGCACATGAGCTGAAAAGGAGGCCCAAAATATATCCCTGAAGATAAATTATGAAGATACCAACCCCGCAGAATCTGAATAGTAATTCTTAAAAACATTTGAAAATATAACAAATGATCAAAGTATAGGTAATAATAAAAATAAATAAAAATTCGCCACTGACCTCCCGCGACGTGTGAGCTCATGAACGACGGAAGCCCCCTTCGATGAAGAGGCAAATTGGTTGTAATAATAATAATAATCCCTATTTTCCAACATTCAACCAACCCTGTTTAATAATCCCTGTTTCTTCGAACTGAGTGTGAAGCGTTTATTTCTTCCAAATAAACTTGATTATGAAGTAGGTACGTGGTTGGTGGTGACAATGGCAAAGCCTTGTTCTTTGCAGACGAGCGATCACTATAGAAAAATTATAAACCTTTGTGTAATAATTTCCAGCGTTTTTTGGTAGCTTTTTTCCGAGTTTTACTCAATTTTAAATTAAATTTGAAATTTAACAAATTTTGTTTTGTTATTTTGACTTTACGTCATTAAATTGGTCATAACTTCTGCCATTCGTTTCGAAGCTTTGTTTCCGAATTATTAAGATTCGATTTTGACTTTTACTAATTACTGACTTTTACTTAAGTTACTGAATTGCTAAATTGCTTAACTCTTTGCTAAGAAATTGCCGTTTAAATGCAAATTTCAGGATTGGAGAGCAAATTTCCTATCGAATAGATTGCCTTACCTTATTTGTTTCCGAGTCTACCAAGGTAGCGGAAGCTTTGATTTCACTTTTCAAGGTTGAAAAATTTGTTCTCCAAAATCAAAATTTTCTCTTGCGTTTTCTGTTTTAGACCTTCTTGAACAATTTTGGTTTCGTGTCTGTCATGAAATCCTTGCCAAAGCCATAACTTTTACAATAATTGTAAGAGAGAATTATTCTCAGAATTGTAAGAGAGAATTTTAAGAGAGAATTATTCTCACCCGATTTTGATGAAATTGTCGGGGATTATGCGGGTTGGCGTGTAGATGGTCCCCTGTGAAAATCATTGCTCCCAGGCTGACAGTAGTGGCCACTAGCTGTAGCCACTGCGCATGCGCAAACGTGTATTTCCTTGTTAAAGCCATAACTTATACATTTTCCAACTGATTTCGATAAAATGTTCTGTAATTATGTGAGTTAGGGTGGAGATGGTCCCCTATAAAAATCATCGTCCCCAAATTGAAATTATTCTGAGGCGCATGCGCAAACGTGAAAACCTTGTAACAGTCATAACTTCTACGTTTTCCAACAATATTCAGAGATTATAATACTTCGAGATTATAATACTTGGAGAATAATGTGTTGAGATTAGCTATCATTTATACAATCGGGTTATGGATCCGAGGAATCTATGTGCCACTCCCATTCAGACTTTCTTTCAGTCAAGTTTTTAGACATGAGAAAGCTTTTTCAAAAGACAATTTTACCTAATTAGAAAAATCTTGAATTTATTCATTCAAAAATTGAACTGAGACCAATATTTTTCAAGATGTAAGAACGGTTATAGCTGCTCCATAATTTCAGCTTTCCAAATGTCAAGTCATTTTTATTTTTAAGTAGGACTTATCACAGAAATTTGTGTTTGAACGTGGAAAAAGTGCATTTTTTCAACGGAATCAGCGCTCCGGCTAAGACGTTCTGAAAATCATGTATATTATGAGGTATTTATCTGTAGGTGCTGCCAAAGAAAGCTTACCTGCCTACACAACTTTGCCGGCGTTCTTTCTTCCGTTTTGTAACATTTCTTATTCACGTGTGATTTCAGAGGGTGAGAGACCTTCAAGTGCTGTTGAACCGGTGGTCGCTTCTCCTCGCCGACCACCACAACGGCTCTTCCGCTCACTTCGCGTACTCCACCTTCGTAGTCGACATCTTCAACGTCTTTGACGACGCTCGCTTCATCTACTACATCCCAACTCCCAACAACCAGTAAGTTCTTTCCAAGTTCTAGGAGTGGTTTATGAAGAAGAGTTTGTCAAGTAGCCTGTAAACTGTTGGATAATTCAACCTCAGTTTACTCTAAAGAGATAAAAAGAAACTTTTGAGAGAGACAGTCTCTTGGATAAACTGCAGTTTGCTCTCGCATTTAACTTTTCTTCCCTGGAATTATGGGAAGTAAACCTTCTGGGGCCGCATTTTTTTCACTCGAAAACTATGTCCACTTATGACTGATTGAGATCACGATATGTTCTGGTTTAAAATATCTTCAAGTCCTCTTACTATGTCACTGTATTTGTCATTCGAAGGCGGCTCAACAGAGTAAGCAAGGTAGGTAAGCACTCCGTTATGGTTTCGGTTGTGATTCAAGGCATTAATTCCCATGTTAATCTCATCGTAATTACTTTGAGTCTGTAATTTGAGAGGAAGACTACCAAGGAGCGAATGTCCTGTTTAAATATAGTAGCTTTATATTCGTTCAACTCATCTGAATTCCAATTAATTTAGAAAGGTAGGTTAAATTTGTTCTTCTACACGTGTGGCTTGAGAGAACAACCCAAGTTCGTGTATTTGATATAAAATGTATTAATAGCCGACTATATGTATAGAGTTTCAAGCGAACCCCGATGGAAAAGTAAAAAGTCGGTAATTAACTGATTAACTGACAGATCATCTCTAAGTTTCAATGTAAAGTACCAAAAATCTCTGTCGTGGCAGTTTCTAAGACTCTTTGTTCATAACAATTTCAAGGTTTATTTCAAGTAATTTTCAAGTAATTATTCAAGTAAGGTTTATTCATGTAATTTTCTCCGAAGTCAAGGCTCAGGTTAGATTAGCTTTAATAACCCTAAGTCTAAAGATTTTTTGTCTACCCAAAGATTTCCGAGCATTCCTCATTTTGGTTTAATATTTTCAATAATGAACCTTTGGAATCGACCAAGAAAGAAAATTTTAAACTCCACCTCAAAATTTGTTGGTTTGCGTTTCAAGGTACTTAGAATCCAAAATCGAATAAAAATTTGGCCAAACTTTCCAGTTTCCATGTACCGATTTTGATGGAATTTGGTATATGGGCTCCATTTGTGCACCGAAGCTTTTGATTGATGTCAGTCACTTCTAAGGGTTGAAGAATAAGGGC
Organism: Apolygus lucorum; assembly: GCA_009739505.2. NCBI lineage: Eukaryota > Metazoa > Arthropoda > Insecta > Hemiptera > Miridae > Apolygus > Apolygus lucorum. The sequence continues at coordinate 21,301,350 of CM019182.2, read as the reverse complement.
TGAAGTTTTCAAAACGCCCTAGTTCCAAAAATTTCGATATTAAGGGGTTCTCAGTCGGTCGCCGTTCGTTCCTCGTTCCGGGTCAGTATTTTGCAAAAATGAAGGGACAAAAACTTGAAAAGTTGTACCTAAATTTGAAATTTTAAAGGATCTTAGAAATTCATTAGTGCAGCAGTCTAGAGAATTGAAAAAATAAAAGATTGCAGCTGGAATCGTCAAAATCGAACAATAATTGCCAGAGAAATATGGGAAAACCAAACTGAATAAACGGTTTTTCCCATATTTCTCTGACAATTATTGTTCGATTTTGATGATTCCAGCGGCAATTTTTTCAGTTTTTCAGTTCCCAAGGCCCATCTACTAAAGAATTTCTAAAATCCTTTACAATTTCAAATTTAGGTACAACTTTCGCATTGATTGTGAAATGTTTATTTCTTCAAAATAAACATTATTTATTGTGAAGGTAAAATATGGTTGGTAGGTAGTGGCAATGGCAAAGCTGTGCTGTTTGCAGGCGAGTGATCTATACAGAAAATAATAAACTTTTGTGTAATAATTTGCAGCCTATTTACACAAAAACCGCCTTTTTGCTTCCATTTCACGAACGTATCAGCCTACCATGATCAGATCCTTAGGTGTATTAATTAAGTGTCGTTCTAAGAGTTAGCGTTGTTGATTTTTGTTTCATATTTTCCAGTTATCCCGCTTGGTACAGCGCCAAAGTCAAGGTTCACATCGTGTCGCAGTTTCCCGAAGTGAAAAACACCAGTTGCATCGCCGTCGTGAACTTTCGTAACATCTCCAAATTTCTACCGAATCGCTCAACTCAAAAAACTATGTAAGTTGCACTGATAAGTAGGTACTTTCCTGAGGGTACATGAGAAGTTCATTTTCTGGAAAAAAATCAGAGGTAAAATTCTTATTTTGCTAGGTAGGTCAAGGTAGGTATGAATGTTTAGTAATTAATGATTGTGAAAGAGAGAATAAGAGTCGCGAACGTGGGTTTTTTATGAAACAAAACAAAAACGTCTGCCTAGTATGTGTGGCACATAGCTTCCTCATATCAATAACCCGATTGTATAGATGACCCGATGCATTGCAGCTAATCTCAGAACATCAATACTTTGCACTACTATCATAGGGGACCATCTACGCGTCAATCCGCACAATCTCTGAAAATGTCATTGAAATCGGTTAGGAAATATAGAAGTTATGGCTGTGACAAGGAAATTAACGTTTGCGCATGTGCACTGGCTACAATCAGTCCCGGGGTGACGATTTGCATATGGGACCATTTAAACTTCAATCCGTTTAATCTCTGAGAATTTCATCGAAACTGGATGAAAAATTAAGAAGTTATGGCTGTTACAAGGAAATTCACTTATCTTCATGCTATCTGCTGCTGATTTTCATAGGGGACCAGTAAAAAAGTAAAGTAAACAACCATTTTAAGTTGGGTTTTCGTCCGACTGTCAATCCTGGCGTCGTGGACGTCATTTGCTGTATTCCAAAAGGAAGATCAGAATTTGATCTGATGATATCGCTCTTGGCTTCCCATCGCCTCGCCGCTCTGGGTTGGGACAAGGGGGGCGATGAGCCCTGGACGCACGAACGTACGGACCCGGCGACGAGACTCGAGCCCACGACTCCCGCAGAAGTCGGTCCGAATCTCACCACGAAAGAACGCGCGCTCCATCGCCCACGGCCACTTCAGACCTCTCGTAGGGAACCATCTACATTCCAATTTGCATAATCTCTGAATATTGCATCGAAATCGGACGAAAAAATGGAGAATTTATGGATGTTACAAGAATTTCATGACAGACACACAGACAGACAGGCACGGAACCAAAATTGTTCAGGGTTGCCTACAACGAAAAACGAGAGTGGAAATTTTGCTCTTGGAGATTATTTTTTTCTACCTTGAAAAGTAAGCAATAGGACGAAAAAAATTTATAAAATTCCTTTTGCACAATATTGAAATTAAAATCTTCTCTATTTAACTTCTCATGGCCACTAGATGTTTTTAAAAAACTCAAGCTCCCCTGAACCCCCCAGATGCTATCTACTTAAAGCCTACGGCGTAAATTATAAAAATATGTAACATGTTTCAGCCACAGTTAGTGCAGAACCTTCAGTCGTAGATAGGTATAATACAAAAGTTATATTATCCCTAGCAACATGTCTAAAATGCATTGAAAAACTCGGAGCTTCCCACCTCGAAAACCAGAGTATAGAAAAGGCGCGTGACCATCCCGCGTCCCCCTCCAACGTAACGTTTTTCGGGTAGCTAAAACATGGTCCATGATAAAATACATCGCTCTGACCTGATTAGAGCCCGTGAAACACGAGGAAAGATTAATTTATGCTACGACAGCTTGAACCAGTGAATGCTTCCAGGAAGTCCAATGATGAATTTGCTTAAGGGGTGGGGAACTGCTTCTGGATGTTTCGCTTGTATTATATAAGTTTTCTCGACCTTCGAATTGCTATTTATACATCCCATTATGTTTCTCTATTCCAGAGACGGCGGTGAAGTGATTTACGAGATACAATCCAACGTGATCAGCATCTCCGTGAGCAGCCATCTAAAGGTCCACGTGGACCTCGAGGTGCCGCTTCACGTGGTTCGGGAAGGCTGGAACGTCACCTGCGCCGTCGCTCCGTCCCTCGAGGCCACGTGGGACTTCTCAGCGTGCAATTACGCCGTCAAACTGCCCAATTCGTCTCAATGTGTTTGTCAATGGCCGGGAGTCTATTCGGCTTTGCTTACCAAGCAATCCAAAGCTGTAAGTCATAAATATACTTGATTTTGAGAATTTCAAAGATAGATTAATGAAAATGATAAACCAATTTTTTGTGTGTATTTTTTTTAAATTTAGTTTGTTACTTCATCATCCAACAATGTTGGTATGCTAGGAGAATATATATTTATCTTATATAACTAATAAACTATTGGTTTTGATCGAAAAAAATACAGGGTGTCTCAAGAATTGTCTCCTCCCCCCCTCTATGGATTCTACGCAAAATTTCATGAATTTTAGACCCCTTAACCGATTTTTTTGTTGCTCACAACCTGTCCAGTGAGCGCGCAAACATGCGCAACCCCTGGATTGTGCCAAAATTGAGATGAAGGTAGACCCCAAGTGTGATACATGTTTCGGTTTATTATTTTCAATAATGAACCTTAGGAATCGACCAAGAAAAAAATTTTTTAACACCCCCTCAAAATTTTATGGTTTACGTTTCAAGGTACGTAGAATCCAAAAATCGAATAAAAATTTGGCCGTCCTTACGCCGTACGCGGCACTTTCCCCACTTATCATTGACCGATTTTGATGAAATTTGGTATGTAGGCTCCATTTGGGGTCTAGTTGTGCCCCGAAGCTTTTGGTTGATGTAGGTCACTTGTAAGGGTCCAAAAATGAATTTTGAAATTTTGAAAACGCCCTAACTCAAAAAATTTTGATATAAAGGTATTGTTTTTCCTTCAATTTAAGATTCTATAGAATTTTTAGATTTTTTTGAGACCACGCGGAGGTCTGTTGGACAAACCGTTCGCTCCCTACAAGAATTTAGGGGTTGGACGTACGATAAAATTGGACCGTTAAGCAATAGCCATACAAAGATATAAAGTTGGTTTATTTTTATATAAAGTTGGACCGTGTTAAGCAATAACCATCCAAGTTCAAAAAAGCTGATTTTGGGAAACGCATATTTTCCTAAAATGCTGCCTCCACTCAACATAGTGCTATTTTACTGCACTTTTTTTATTTGTGTAGAACCAGTACGGTCTGTTTTCCTTGAAAAATCAAACTTAAATCCTCTCCAATGAAATTTCGAGTCCTTAACATTGATAAATTGGTTATTGCATAACTGATTTTATAGTGTGGTCTATTTATGCAATAACCATTCAAGCGATAAAACATGCTCTTCTTTCCCCTCCTGCCTGGAGATTATGATTGCCGAATTAATGACATCATAATTTCTTCAATTTTTTTTGTTGAAAATCATAAAATTGTAATTTCAGAAAGAAACAATCGTACAACTTTCTGGAACTCAGATAGGAAACATTTTGCTCCTCCGGCTCTTCCATGTCTTCTAAACCGTACCTATCCTTTGATGACGATAGATAGGAAGTCTTTCTTCTCGATCTTGTTTACTGCAAATTTGTTTTTCTTTCTGCAAGCCTTCATTACATTAACATAATCGGCAAGAGTGTATAGTCTGACTTGGTGTTTTAATAAGCACTCCACATCTCCGAATTCGGTAGGAAACTATGACCTGAGAGTAAATATTTTAATGTAATGATATTTAAACGATAATTCGTCGATAATTCTTGGGCCATGAGCTGAAATTTTTCAGTAATAACAACTGGAGGTTATAAAGATACCTCCGGAGAAGAAAAATCTGAAGTTATCTCAATTTGACCAAAATTCGACTTAGATGGTTGTTGCATAACACGGTCCGAATCAGAAACGACGGCCAAAAATTAGGTGGGTTTTAAAGCGCAAAGGCGCTATGTCCATCCATCCTCCACAATTTTTTTCAATTTCAGAAAATCAAAATTAAATAAAACTTTTTTGACTTTCTGGAAGATTATAGCTTGAAAATTACCTGAAGAAATTAAAGCGTTTAGGGTAATAAGCCATTATTTTAGGAATTGTGAACTGGTGAAAACTTCTTTTGTGTTTTTCTCAAAACTCCGTTTTTGGACATAGCCGCTTTTCCTCTTTAAGGCCCCCCCCTCCCCTCTCTCTCTTAAAACGTTATTTTTGGAGACAGAATTTTTTTTCAATCTTCATAGTTTTTTGCTAGGATCTCAAATATGACCACGTTGCGCACCTAAATTTTATTGTCTTTCCCTCCTCTCAAATTTAGGGGTAGAGTTGGCCACCCGAACTTGCGAAATTGCGTCGTAACTCATAAGGATGGAAAAAGAGCGATTTTCTATCAAGTGTCGATATCTACTTAGCATTTAGGCATGTTCAGCCACGTAATCAATATTGTTTAACGGTGTTTTTCAGAGCATCAATGGATTTGGAAAACAGGCTCGGCCGTCTTCTATCGTGCTGATAGGATGCACTTGCTGTCTCGTCCAGTGCCTGCTGGCGTTCGTGCTGCTGCTGCTTCGATGGTTCCACCGGAAGACGTGCCTGCTCTTCCTCAAGCTTCAATGCTGCGCGTCAGTGGCCGCCACCATGTGTATTTTCATTTACTGCGCACGTTTTCCGCCTTCGCCAGTGAGTTTCTCATGAGAAGTTAAATTTTTTAAAAATTTACGTCTTGCCTCGGAACGAGACTTATATCTACTGTCATTTGGTGGACATGGGGTTTCCGAAGCCATTTCACCAGGAGTTACGAATCCCACCAGTGAACACTGAAGCAATAGGAAACTGGTCTAGTTAAGGAGGTTCGAAGAAACTTATTAACCTCTTAGGATCATCTGGTACATCGTGCACCTCATCTACTTCCATCCTTGCTCCACTCTTTTACTCGATGAAAAGATAATTCTGAGAATGATTTCTCATGAGGGGAGAGCTATCACTCCCCACCCTTTTTAATTGGTTTTATTAGATATCTATCTAAAATCAAATCTATTTTATTACAAACCTATCTCGAAATCAACGTGTGTTTACCTATACAAATTTAAAGATACGAAGGTTTAATTATTATTACAAAAATCCATAATTCGTGTTTTTTTTTTTTTTTTTTTTTCATTTCCAGTACGGCTTTCCTTCTCTCAACATTCTCACAGAAATTCTCGTTTTACTCGGCCTCACGTCCCACCTCAGCAAGCTCCTCGTCATTTACACCGAAGTTGTTCGTCTTCCCAACGTTCAGAACATAAAGAAGACAGTTTTCGGTATAACAACCGGTAAGTGTTTGGTTCTACGATATTTGGAAAAGTAATACACTACACTTGTATGTAGGCAATTTTCCAGCGAATTTTCTGCGAAAATGTTAATTGCGAAATTGTGGGAATTTCCATCATTGAAATCAGTTCAGAACATCCTAAAATTATGTTTTAAATAAATTTAAATTTTGTAAATTTTTATAAAAATGTTGAAACTTTTTTTGTCAACTTTAAAATGAAATTTTTATCAGTCCATTTATTTTGAATAGGATAATCACAGATACAGACGGCATGGAAACCGTGAAGGGTCAAATAATACGGAACGTAGGGAAGACAAAGACACGAGAGATACCTGCGGTTTCTAGTAGGTACCTACATCTTCAAGCCTTAAAATTTTAAAAACATGTAGGTCTGATTTTTTTTACTTAGAACAAAAAATAAGTGCACTTTTCTTGAGAATCATGGGCGGTGTGATTCGGTCCCATGATGAGAAGAGAGAGAGTTAGTTGGAAGAAGAACTGTAGTTTGGAAGGGGTGATAGATAAGTAGAGTGAATAGAAGGAGTAGAAAGGTTTGGGAAAAAACAATTTAATCCACCTATCAACAACAGTGGGTCAGCTCGTGGCCCCACCGAACATTTCAACGTACCTAAATTGAACGGGCAGACTATTTAAAAAGCCAAGCAGGGCTTTGTCCCCATCTTATGCTTACGTAGGTCCGAGTACATTAGTATTTTTATTTTCAAGAAGTTGAGTCGTACTCAACGTTTTCAATTTCAGGTGTGACGACACTCGCAGTTCTGTCCAGCCTCCTCGCTCACAAACTCATCGGTGGAGAACTGAAAAGCTGGTGGCTTCCTTTCGACTCCGCCATATTCTTCATCTTCACGGCCTGTGGGATTCTCATCGTCGTCCTCTTCATCTTCCTATTCGGCAACCTCCTCCACAGGTTGAGATTCCTTTTGTGCATTCAAGACGAAAAAACGACTACGACGATCAACAGAAGGTTGGTGATTCTCAAGCCAATCACATTCCAAGCTTTAGCTCGTTAATGTGGGGGAACTGGGTTTGAGCCTGCAGGGGTGAAAACGCAAGGGGTTTGGGCTCATGGAAAAGAATTTTGAAGAAATGGGTTTGACGTTATTTTTTCAACCAACTTCTCGAAAGCCTGTTTGCATTCGTCAGACCAAACTAATTGATGGGACATCATTGCCTTTGAGCTTGTCCAATGGTCTCACAATCTCTGCATGCTGATCAATGTGCTATAAGTGAGTGGACACCTTTTGGTCTGAATATAGTTTCTAACCTCTTTATAACCTCCCCAGTATAATATGTCATTGTGGTAACCTTCACCTTCCTCCCCTGAGGCTCCTCCTTTCCATAATAACCATCTCCCTCCTCCCACTCTCAGCACTACAGCTGGATTCACGTGGGACGGAAAGACTAGGAAACCTGTGGAGGGGGTAGGCGGAGTTGGCAGAAAGTTCACATGGATGGGAATGGATGGAATGATTACCTTCCTCCTGGAAGCCTCTGAAATAATAACCTCTCTCTGATCTGTAACCTCTGTTGACAGTGTTTTGAATGAGTGGTGATCATTCCTTGTTGGAATTCATATATTAAAAAATTCAAATAAAAGGACAGCGCGAGAAAACAAACAAACAAATGAGCGCAAGTGTGGATCCTCAGGGTGGCCGATTGTCAATTGCAACAATCGATTGATTATTCCGTCAATCGATAGTTTCGATGGTTTTTTTTTGACAAATGAATAATATTGCTCTTGGAATTTTTAATTTACCCACATGCTCAGCTATGCCATAATACAAATGCCAGCTAAAGAATGTATCTAGAAAATTATCACAGTTGGGATTCTGCACAAATTCTGGGAATACTTTATCACAACTCCTCAACGCATCAATCGCGTCGATCGCATCGAAACATTCGATTGTTGGCTACTATCGACAGTTGGCCACGCCTAGTGCAACCTCCACTAGTGGTTATCATTCCTGACCACTGCCTTCATGCCTCCCTCCTCCTCTTTCACTCATCCCTAGCGCTCCTTCTTCTCAGAACCGCCCTGATGCTTTCTCCTCCTCCCACCACTAGCACTTCCAATGCAAAAGATCCCTTCAGAAGGTCATGGCAAAATAATATTAAAGATTTTGGATTCAAACGCCTTTACTTTTTCACACCAAAAATCTAAAGAAACCAAACAACCACATACTAACTCATCCACGTCTTAATTCTTTTACTTACGCTAAGTTCAGACATGATTGAAAAATATTCTTCCTGTCCAAAGCATACCTTACCTATTTATGATTATTTCCTGAAAATAAAATGAGTTTATAAATCAATATCTTTCTTTTACAGAATTGGTCTGCTCAAGAGAACTGGATTTTTGTTTGTCTCCATGATCTGCATGACGACCTCCAGTATACTGTATATCAACGTTCCCACAAAGACAAACCATTACGCTTTCAGCATTATATGCGCCATCTTCGTAAGTTCATTTTTGGTTCGTAGGTGTAGCACCAGTTTTAAAATTACATATTTCCATTCCTAAGACCAAGGTATGGGGTTCCCCAGGGTTTGAAACGTGGGTTCCCTCGAACGAGCCCAAAGATTTATCACACTGGCCAAGTGGAACGACTGATTTCATCATTCATGGGTCCTCTTCTCCTTGCCTTCACTCAATTATTGGCTTTCAGAATCATTTCATGAATAACCTTTATTCAAATTGTATGAAGGGCAGCCTGATCAAACAGGGACACGACCTGGTTCGGGACAAATGCGCCAAAATAGCAAGCCTCGCATGGAACGGTGTTGTCACAAAACCAGTTCATCGTGAAAGTGCTGATGGCAGCCCCAGCCTGGTGGTATACATGAAGGTTCGTGGAGTGTGGGACCGTGAGAGACCTGCGTTTTTTGATACCCGCCTTATAAACGCTGACGCAGTCTCTTACACTTCCATGGACTGGCCAATCATCTCTCGCCACGCTGCCCAAGCCAAACATACAAAATACGACAGAATAGTCAAAGATCTGAGAGGATCTTTCACGCCACTCCTAATTTCATGCGATGGAGCATTGCATCAAGAATGCCTCCCTACGCCTTGCCAATAAATGGTCCAAATCCTACCCTAAGTGATGATGTGGGCGCGAGTGAAAACTTGTTGACATTGTTAATTTAAACAATCGTTATTATTTAAAACTCGAGTAACACATTCGTCGTCACTAGCTGCTCACAAATCCCCTCGTGACAGGTTTTGAAACTATTGAGAGAGGAGAGGGGGCACCTGTTAAGCCCTCCTCTAGTTCTGTTCGAACAGTTATTGTGGTAGCTCGCCTGAGTGTGAACCTTCGAGGTGTCATGTGATCATTTTGATATCAAATTTGTAGTAAAGGCCGTCCGAGGGGGAGTATCGCTAACTCGAGTTCCGTTTCTGTAATAGTACAGTTTCTTTTGGTAATAAAATTAGTTTACAATTCGGAAGTGTTGTTCCTTTGCAAGTACCATGTCTTCCAACGAAGAGGAAGGTCAGCTTCGGGAGGAGGAACCCACCATAACATATATATTCGATTTCAAAGTGGTGATGGCCACAAGTATCTACAGGTCTCCCCTACACACTGCTTTACTACTTATTGCTCTACTGAGGTTTTATTAACCCCACACTACCATACCACCAAAAATTTGTCTTTTTTCAGGGATTCGTGATCTTTCTGTGTTACGTCCTGCACAGCGAGTCTTCCTTGAATATGAAACTTCTAAAGCAATTTAAAATCTACAACTCCAAAGACCACGACTACAGCTCAGAGTCTGAGAATAATTTATTCAATTGTAAGTCTTTTTCTACACAATAACGGAAGCTATAAAAAGTTGAGAAGTTCAATTAGTTCAATTTTTTATTATACATTTAGTAGCTTGAATAAGTTAAGTTTTAAGACAAAAATCGAGTTCTACTGGTAGTTTTAGTATGACGTCACAGACTATCGATATACTTCAAATAATCGAATATACCACCCTGCCTCGAATGTAGGGTACATTGCAACCCCCCACCCTGTTCTTCTTCTAACCTGAGAATCCTTGTCATGCTTGCACCCTGCATTGCTTACAAATAATTCTTACTGGTCTCCTTTCAGTTTTCACGAAACAAGACGCTGAAGTGGAGAGCGACTGCGCGCCTCCATGTTTGAAGTCTCCAGGCATAGGAATGACGGAATTGACGCCGGTGATTGAGAAACCTGCCGTCAAACCGAAAATGGTCACTTTCAACGGCGAACCTGTTCTCAGTGAGTGATATCTGCATCAGTATTTAATCACTTACTCCCCCATTATATCGATAGTGGGCTTTACATTGTTGAACTCAAAACTTCCCTGGGCAAACTCTGAGGGCTCAAAAAACGGAGCAAATAAAGTTTGAGATCTTGAACTCTTGACTTCACTAACAAGCTATCTTTGCCAGATTGAACTGACTAGTGAGATGGAAACAGAACACACCTGCAAGAAGTGCAGCTGATTTTGGACTGACGTCAAAGCGCCATAGGCATGCGATGGAGGAGGTTCTCCTTTCGTTGTGTCGTGGGATGACGATTTTTTTTTAAATATATAAGCTAGCACTCATAGCTTTAGGAAATGACACTCCCTTCCTCCACTTCCCATGGACCTATATTGATGAAATTTGGTATAAGCGCTCCATCTAGCATCTACAGCCATATTCACAAACTGAACTAAGTTGGGCTTTTTACTAAGTGAAGCTTGAAGGCTCCACTTAGAGCTGTACTTTAGAGAAAACGCTATTCACGAACCAAACTTTAGAAGAAGTGTCACTTTAGCCGCACTTTAACGAAGCTGAACTTTCGTCAAGTTACACTTTCCTGGTAAGTTTGGCTCCTACCACACTTTACTGGCCCTTAGTGCAGCTTTTGACAAGAAGTGCGTCTATTTTGCTTGCTTCGACACCCGTTTTACGAAGAAAATGAATTGTTGAATTTCGAATAATCTCATTTGATGATAAGAAAAACCATAAAATATGACGAAAATACTTACGTTGTCGTAACACTGCTTTTCTTGCTTGGGTAGAACTCGTTCTTGAATGGCCAACTTCTGACGTCGAATGAATAGTTTCTTCGATGGTTAGTTTTTGTTTCTTTTAGACACTCTTTCAGTTCACTACTAGCGCATTCAAATCAATAAAAACGCCAAAATAGATATTTTGGAAAGGAATGAAGCAAATGATGGACAATCGTTGGTTGATCACCAACCGCTTATGAATATTGTCACTGAATATTCCCATTGTTCAATAGGAGCAAGTCGCCCTCAGGGTTACCCGTTCAGAATTTCAACTTCCTTATCAGTTGAATTTAACCTCCTTCGTCTCATTTAGAAACCACGAGCGTCTAAATCACACCTACAACATTAGTTCATGAACCCTCCGCTACTGATAATAAAGCGTTTTTCCTTTGAATCAGATGAGATAAGCTCAGTTACCTATTTTGGCAAAGGTTGAGATTAGGGGTGTGTCAGTCCAGGTATTTCCCTGGAACGGTTCCAACGGTTACGGTGACAAAGATGTAACCGTTCCAAATTACTGGTACAGTTCCATTACCGGTACAGGCGATCAAATCCCACTCACATGGCATGGATGAAGCAGGCAGTCAAATCCCTATCGTCCTTCTTCCATGCTTATGATCTCAACTTGCAATACAATAGCATCATTTTCCTTGACAATTCGCTAAAAGGAAGAAATTTGAACAAGTGTTACAAAAGAGGCAATTTATTATAATTAATAGTTACCAAACAATTCAAGGAAAGAATAATGACGTTGCAGTTTAAGAACTTAACATGACAATAATAAATTAATAATACTGGAGACAACTTCCATGCTAACCAGTCCAGAAGATAACTTCCCGCTCAAGAGCCATTCCATGAACCATTCTCAGTCCATGGAAGTAGTAAGGGCGCATCCAGGTACAACATGGAACAGAACTGAGAACAAGATCCATGCTTACCGGTCCAAAACCCTTCCCGGTCCAGAGCCATTGAACCATTCTCTATGATATCTTATCGGTCCGGTTCCATCCTTACCGGTCCAGTTCCATCCTCACCAATCAGAATGATCAGATTGATGAGATGATTGATCAGATCATTCTGATTGGTGAGGATGGAACTGGACCGATGGAAAAGATTCTCTTCCCGGTCCAGAGCCATTTCAAGATATCTTATCAGTCCGTGGAACTGGACCGGTAAGGGTCGAGTTTTTGTCACTGCGTAGAACCGTTCCAACCTGATACTCGGTTCCACAGTCCCGGTACAGCTGTACCGACACACCTCTAGTTGAGATAATGCGATGCAGCTGATTCAAGGAAAAAATACTTAGCTATCCCTAGCGGAGGAAATATGAACTAATGCTGTAGGTGTGATTTAGACGTTTGTTTAGAAACCCAAGTTCCTCAGAGCTATCAGTTCGCCTTTGTGGCGCCGGCCTCTGCTCCCATCTTACCTAGAGTTGTCTTCCCCAACTAGCCACTTGGTAAATGTTCCGCCTCCCACCAGTTTGCCACATTGGCGCCGCAGTCCATGGATAGAACAAGCTCTGATACACCTTCCAGCGGTAGGCAGTAATTCAACGGGAAGACAGTGTATCCTAAACCTCCTGCATAATTGTTGAGCAATAGAAACCAACAAGCCATTGAGAAGACCATCGCCTTCATTCGATAACACGCTGACACAACAATTTTGATACAACTTGTAATAATTTAAAAGGTGTGAACTTGTGAAAATTTACATTCGACTATTTTCAGACGACTCGGAGGAAAATGACGAAGTGGACCTGGAGGTTTACCCCAACAGCCCGAGAAAATTTTCGAAAGGGATCAGTTTCTTATCCAACGATAAAAACCCTCAACTCGAACCGATGATGCAGATAGACAACATCAAATTTGAAATGAACCCCATCCCTGACGTTTTGACTACGAGAGCCAGCGTGGAGGCGGACGGCGTTCTCACCAATTTCTGGTAGGTGGAAACTTGATTGAAACATGTTTGGCGAGGAGACCTTGTGCTTTGGAGGAGCCGTGGTGGAGTCTCCCCATCAAACCGTCAATATTTCATTGAAAAAAATGCAAGTTTTTAGACTTACCGGCAGTAGTTCATTATCTCGAATTATTTGGACATTACGGGCGTTGAAAAACGAAAAGTTTTCGAAAAGTTGCTAAGTTCACTTTTTAAGTTGCTTTATTCCCCGTAAAATTCAACTGAAAAACATTTTACCTGATATTAGGGAGTTAGGAAATTTGATGCTCTTTCCAATGGTATCCTCAAATTGTAATTATCTCAGCAAATTAAAGGAGTTATTACCAATTTAATGGCATAAGGTCAAAATCACTTTAAAAATACTTTAAAACTAAAATAACTCGGGAAAGAAGCCTCTAAAAAAATTGCTAGAAGACATTATTTGTGTCGCAAACCGCTTGAAAGGAATGAGACCTGTTTTGTAGACACCCCGTATAATTCACTGCTACCTGCACTGCCGTGCTAAGCCAGAAAGTCGTATCTTGACTTCACCCAACTTTCGGGAAAACGACCTAATAGGTTTCGTGGCGAAATAATTCTTTCGCGGGATTATTTTTCCTCCTTTTACCATAAGTATAGGTTTTTCTTAAAAGAAATTAGTAGCCGAATCGATTTCTGGAGTCAAAATTAAACATTTTTGAATGTAAATTGTCAAAAAACGATGATACGAGATTACGCTCTCGTAAACCCGAAGTTACGACTATTCTGTTCATTTTAATTCTTGAAACATTAATTCATTTGAATTAACATTTTAATTCAAGAAACCATTTCACATTGATTATTTTGTCATCCTGCTTGGCTCAAAGTCAATCGTATTTCATATCTCTGTTCGGAGTGTAAGAAAAAACTGCTGAATCAATAAAAAAACGTCTGCCAAGTGGGTGTGGCACATAGCTTCCTCGTATCCATAACCCGATTACATAGATGATCCGATGCATAGTAGTTAATCTGAAAACACCAATCTCTAAGTACCTTTCACGACCCTCATAGGGGACCATCTAAACGCTAATCTAGACAATCCTTGAAAATTTCATAAAATTCGGACGAAAAATGTAAGTGCGGTAGTGATTGGATCAAAAAATTTCTTTGCTTGACTGGGAATCGAACCTGGGACTCCTAGGTGTGAGTCCAGTGCATTGCTAACTGATCTATAAAGGGGTTAGTTAAATGGGATTTGAGATTCTCACCTCACACGCGACTGTTACGGCTGTTACAAGGATTTTACGATTGCGCATGCGCAGAGGCTACTCTAAATTTTAAGGCCTTGATTTTCATTGGGGACCATCTACAACCTAATCCGCGTAATCCCTGAAAATGTCATCGAAATCGAGTAGAAATTGTGGAAGTTACGGCTGTTACAAGCAATTCACGTTCGCGCATGCGCATCGGCTACTATCAGTCCGGGGGTGATGATTTTCATAGGGGACCATCTTAACACTAATCTGTAACATCCCTGAAAATTTCATTGAAATCGGATGAAAAATGTGGAAGTTACGGCCGTTACAAGGAAATTCACGTTTGCGCATGCGCAGTGACTACTATCAGTCCGAAGGTGATGATTTTCATAGGGGACCGTCTAATCATTAATCTGTAACATCCCTGAAAATTTCATTGAAATCGGATGGTAAATGTAGAAGTTATGGCCGTTACAAGGAATTCACGTTTGCGCATGCGCAGTCGCTTCTATCTTTTCTGAATCGCTCTGATACGACTAGTTGCTTAGCAAAATCAAGTTAACACGCCTTAACGCGAAGTCGGGAGCCTTGTTTGAGCCATTTGTAATAGAGATACGACTCTAAAACTCCGAAATCGATAGAAATCGTCTCCCAAAACCCCCGGCTCCGAATAACTCAATTTGGTCAAATTTCCACCTTACGACGTTCTGACTTAGCACAGCAGTGCAGCCATTGTCTAGTGTGGTTGAGGCTGAATAAAGATGAAGTCTTAGAACCTTTCAGATTGTAGGTACTGAGTGAACGAATATGGAAAGTAAATTGAGCTTGTTTTTTCCAGTGCTGAGACTGTTGTCACGAATTCACCGCCCCTGGTTGAACTGAGAACACCAGATGGCACGCCAGAAACTGAAGCGAAGACCATTCCAGCCATCTGCATTTCAGAGGCAAAGTCCAACTCGCAGACCAAGAACGAGGCGCTCCCAACGATCGAGGAGGCCGAGGACGGTGAAGAGAAAGACGTCTTGGACAGGATAACCCACGACTTGGATTACCTCCTCAACAGGACGGACGAGGAACCGACAGCACAAGGGACGTTCCAGAGACCCAAGAAGCACGTTACCATCTGCGAAGGCTCCAAGACTTCTCAGAGTTCTGGTTACGGTAAAACCGTTTTGTAGGTATCAGACGAGCTGACTTCACTCAGCAAGGAGGCGTATTTTTCGAGATTTAGAGGCAGGTGAGGTTCAGTCAGGTTATTGGTTTCCTAAGATTTTCTTAGTAACGTCCATGTTTGGGTGAAATATTGGCACAAATCAGAAACATGAATATTGTTGTTGACAAGATCCACCAAAACTGCCATGAAGCACTAAATTTAAACAATCTATCGGCCTACATAGTCATTCCTGAGGGACATGTTCATGAATGCATCGACTTAGAACCTCAGGAAACCTTCTTTGGATCAGACTACTTCTATAAAAATAAATTCCCTACGGCTCAACTTCTTATTCCTCTTCAATTATTTGGGTGTGAAAACGTGCCTAAATTTGTCTGTGTGTAATCAGTAGGATTGACTGATAACCAGGAACTAAGATGGCCGCCTGAAAACGGAAACTGATGATGTCATTCACCATCCTGGCTCCCCTCAGCTCATGAGCAACTGACTTGAATTCAACTGTATCAATTTTTTGATTTGGGAAATAATCCTCGACAACATCACATAAAAATTCCTGTCTTCGATCTGCCAAATGTAACAAATATTTCATAATTATGTTGGGTGTGTACTTTGTCCTCGTTTTATCATTTTGTGATTTACCTCAACCAAAAACTATGTAATACCTTCTCTGTGACACTTCAGTGGTTCTGACTTGGATTCCCTGGTTTTCTGACTTGGAATTTCAACTCCCGTTCAATTCCATGTGTCGATAAGACTTGTTCGTCCTCATACTGTCCCGCATGGATATTTCACTTAAGAAAATACTGGAATTTTCGCATTTCGCTCTCCTCTTTTCCCCGAATATGAAATTCCTGCGTTGCATCACTCGGTCTCACGCGATTCTTTTCCTAGACAATAACGATCGTGTTGTTCTCTACGAGTCTCTTCAACGATCCTTATCAATGATAAAGGAACTTGTTAATTGTGATACTTCCCCTTCAGTCACCTCTTACCTTTATAGTAACTAAGTGTATATCAAAGAGTTGTAACTACAGGTACCTGTTTTTTCCCTAGACAACTTCAATTTCCGTTCGATTCCTTTTTTTAAACTACATAACGCGATCTCAACGGAAGTCGTGAAGTTGAGTAGAATCGGAGCTAACGACTGAATTTATCGTAACATTCGTACCATTTTTAATTGTTTTTGCGCTTCTTGTCGTTACGTACCGATTGAAATAGCTTATAAGTCCAGAAACCTACCTTTTTATTTATAATTGTAGCGTATATTCTACCTCATATCGAACAAGTTAAGTCTTGCCTCTACAATTCAGTATTATGTTTCGAATCTTTATTTGTCGCTTGATCCAATGATCTCTTAGGCCTAAACGATGAATCTTCGTTGCACACCTACTTACGTTAATAGTGCTGAACGACACACAATTCTGGTCAAGTTTCAAAAACTACGTAATAGAGCGAGCTATGCCGACAGAAATTCGTATTTAGAGTCCTCGAATAAAGAGCGTTTATAAATTATATTAGAACCATCGTGATCCCAATTGTTCATAAATATCGTAATTAAAAATATTTTTGTACAACCGATGTTTCTAGCTCATTTATTACTGTGTTATTCGGTGTGGAGCTGATAGATTAAATTAGAATATTATGTTTCTCAAGTGCCTTTTCGAATTTTCTATATAAACAAATGCAATGTTATGGTTGTTCTGATTCGATTTGATGTGAAAACGTTTGTACGAGTTTGAAAATAAATTGTTTTTCTGTCATTTTGTTATTTTTGTTGTTATTATTCGAACCTGGAAGTCACAGTTGTCATGAGAATGGGGCACGTGGTGTATTCTCTCACTTACTATTTTCCTACTCATATTAATTTTATAGTTAGAGTGAGAATAACTTAAATATCGTGGAACTGGAACTGAATGTATTCATTGCAGGGGGAATAAAGCTAAAGCTGGGAGCCATAGAAGCGTTTTTATTGGTGGAGCTCCAGGACGTAGTTGCAGATGAGGGCAACAGATCGTATTCTTTCAACATCATTACAAGTCACCTTGTTGTAACACACATTTTTCTCCTTGAGGCGTTACCAGCCGCATCAATTTGATAACATATAGTTATTTTCTCGATATTTATGACTAAATTCGAGCTGATTATCGATAATAAACTGGGCTTCAAACGTGTATATGGGTGGCAGTTGTTGATTGAACTATTGGCAGTAGGGGCAACAACAATGGGGAATTTAGATTCTGGAATTTCAAGTCAAATTCTATAATAGGGCCCTAAAATAACGTTTAACCCTTTAGGGACTACCGACGGATATATCCGTCGGCCTCAATCTGCTCTGTAGGCCCAGCAACGGATATATCCGTCAGCCCCAATCTGCTCAGGTGGCCCAGCGACGGATATATCCGTCGCCTGCTTTTTTCTGCAGGAATGTGTCTCTTTCTCACCTCCCCTGCTATCTATTGGATTTTTGTTGGTACTACCACTATTCTGAATTGTTGTTTGACCGTTGTACCTCTTTTCCAACCCTCCCTTACCTCTTCAGCACCCTTTCAAACGTGTGTCACCTGTAGATTTTAGTTGACGCGAAGTTGTGATTGATGTATCGTTGTGCAATGTCCGAAAAAAGTGTTTATGACGATGATGAGATTCGCGAAATTATTACGGATGGTCTTAGTGATGAGGAAGAAGAGTATGTAGAAGATGAAGAAAGTGATGCATTTATAGAACCGGAGGAGTATTTGTTTTTTGGTTTCTGTTAACTATAAACCTTCAATGCCTGTTTATATTTCAATTTTGACTTGTCATAACATCAATAAATATATAAAGATTATTGTGTAAGAATTCGAAAGAAATTTGATAAATCTGAGCTGAGAAATATAAGAAAAACTGCGAGCGCAGCGCACCCGCCGATTTTGGCGAAATAATTCAGGCCAGGGGGGTCGGCGATGCAATTTTAATAGAGGCCTGGGTGGCCGACGCGCGTCCCGTAAATCAGTCCCTAAAGGGTTAACACCAGGAGTACCCAAGGAAAAAAAATTACCATAGAAGAAAATGACTGACAAGCGAAGCCTCTGCCAAAAAAACACCGCGAAAATCGAGAAATATCGTTTACTTCACACGGAAAAAAAAATGACGCGAAAAGTGACCCAATTCACATTGGCGTTGAACTCCAGATAGTACTTCAGATCAACAACAGGTAGACTTCTGAGCGCCCTTCTAAGTTCTAAGCGAGACCACACGAAACGATCCAGTCAAATGACCACACAAATAATGTGATTCAAATAACGAAACTAACTTAATATAGAAATAAATTGAGGGTGAGACAAATGAAGTCCTTTGTTCTTTGTAACAGCTTTTATTCTGGGGAGCTTTCAACAACCCTCTGGTTGTTATCATCAGCCCTATTGATGGTCCTGATAGCTTCATTTCCAAATTTTAATCTGATTAGTGTGAGTAGTGTGTGCAGTGTGTGTGTGTGTGTGTGTGTGTGTGTGTGTGTGTGTGTGTGTGTGTGTGTGTGTGTGTGTGTGTGTGTGTGTGTGTTTTAGTGTGATTAGTGTGTGTGGTCGTCAGCCATCATTGAATGCATATATTCTTGGGTAGGACTATCCTTCTTTCAAATGAATTGAAGGTGAGACAAATGAAGTCCTGTGTTCTTTGTAACAGCTTTTATTTTGGGGAGCTTTCAACAACCCTCTGGTTGTTATCATCAGCCCTATTGATGGTCCTGATAGCTTCATTTCCAAATTTTAATCTGATTAGTGTGAGTAGTGTGTGCAGTGTGTGTGTGTGTGTGTGTTTTAGTCTGAGTAGTGTGATTAGTGTGTGTGGTCGTCAGCCATCATTGAATGCATATATTCTTGGGTAGGACTATCCTTCTTTCAAATGAATTGAAGGTGAGACAAATGAAGTCCTGTGTTCTTTGTAACAGCTTTTATTCTGGGGAGCTTTCAACAACCCTCTGGTTGTTATCATCAGCCCTATTGATGGTCCTGATAGCTTCATTTCCAAATTTTAGTCTGATTAGTGTGAGTAGTGTGTGCAGTGTGTGTGTGTGTGTGTGTTAGTCTGAGTAGTGTGATTAGTGTGTGTGGTCGTCAGCCATCATTGAATGCATATATTCTTGGGTAGGACTATCCTTCTTTCAAATGAATTGAAGGTGAGACAAATGAAGTCCTGTGTTCTTTGTAACAGCTTTTATTCTGGGGAGCTTTCAACAACCCTCTGGTTGTTATCATCAGCCCTATTGATGGTCCTGATAGCTTCATTTCCAAATTTTAGTCTGATTAGTGTGAGTAGTGTGTGCAGTGTGTGTGTGTGTGAGTGTGTGTGTGTGTGTGTTTTAGTCTGAGTAGTGTGATTAGTGTGTGTGGTCGTCAGCCATCATTGAATGCATATATTCTTGGGTAGGACTATCCTTCTTTCAAATGAATTGAAGGTGAGACAAATGAAGTCCTGTGTTCTTTGTAACAGCTTTTATTCTGGGGAGCTTTCAACAACCCTCTGGTTGTTATCATCAGCCCTATTGATGGTCCTGATAGCTTCATTTCCAAATTTTAGTCTGATTAGTGTGAGTAGTGTGTGCAGTGTATGTGTGTGTGAGTGTGTGTGTGTGTGTGTGTGTGTGTGTGTGTGTTTTAGTCTGAGTAGTGTGATTAGTGTGTGTGGTCGTCAGCCATCATTGAATGCATATATTCTTGGGTAGGACTATCCTTCTTTCAAATGAATTGAAGGTGAGACAAATGAAGTCCTGTGTTCTTTGTAACAGCTTTTATTCTGGGGAGCTTTCAACAACCCTCTGGTTGTTATCATCAGCCCTGTTGATGGTCCTGATAGCTTCATTTCCAAATTTTAGTCTGATTAGTGTGAGTATATGGTCGTCAGCCATCATTGAATGCATATATTCTTGGGTAGGACTATCCTTCTTTCAAATGAATTGAAGGTGAGACAAATGAAGTCCTTTGTAACAGGTTTTATTCTGGGGAGCTTTCAACAACCCTCTTGTTGTTATCATCAGCCGTGTTGATGGTCCTGATAGCTTCATTTCCAAATTGTAAATGAACAATTTCGATTAATTAATATAGAAACTAAATAAGAAAGGATGAAGACTAATAATGCTTGATAAACTAATAAGTAGAATCGGATTGTAAAAAGAGTGAGTAAAATTGCTTCTTTTGGTCACTTGCACGTCCAGGTTTTTTCTCTTCCCCCAGTCGCGCGCTTCTGTGTTTGATCACGTGAGCTACAGTTTCATTTGCATTTCCAGAGGTAGGGCTACCTCAGAGGGGCACAGCTCCTCCTATGAAGTCAGATTGGTCGGAAATTCCGTTACGTTGCAACCCCATGCCCCCATGAACAGATTGCCGCTTCTTTTAATATTTCCATCTTCCTTAAATTCTCTTAATTTTTTAGATGCTTTTTTCGAGCAGCATAGTATGGTTTTCATCCATATCAGTGAACCCTCTTTCGAAAAAAATAAAAAATAAAAAATTGTGAGGCAAATTCCCCATTTGGGGCGAATTAATTATTCTACTCTCCCATTTGGCGAGTAGAATTACTTTGAAGAAAATAAAAAATTAAGAATTTCTGGACATTGGGAAGGAAGTGGGTACCCACTACTAGAGTGAATCCGGGAAAAATTTGATAATACTAGAGCAAATTTGGGACAAATGCGAGAATAAGAGAGCGAATTGGGGAAAACACAAGATACCAAAGTCTTCAGTTTCCTCGAGACAAGCAACTTTTGCCTATTTGTCTTGAACGCTCCGATTGGTTGTAGTATCGTTGTTCATTTTCATTTTTTGTCAAATTGTTTCTTCAATGCTAACGTCACCCAATGAAGCAGGAACGAAAAAATAAAACTCGATTAAGCCGCAACAGAGAATATAAATTTTATTGAGCTAAATCCCCTTAGCTATTCGGTAAGTATAATTTAAATAATGAAACATTCAACAGCTCCAAAAAACATGAATAAAAATCGATAGTATAACTTATATACCTGTAGAAATAGATTTTCGAAACACTCTCGATGCGATTAGATTTATCAAGAATTTCTTCCATGAAAATGCCAGTACGTACCAAATTCGGAGCTTAGTACCTTTTAAAAACCCACACTCGCTCCAGGGCAAATGGGCAATTCCAGTGAGTTTTCTCAGTTGTATTTATTCTAAAATGTGGTGCTCGTCACATACGAAACAATGAAAATCGTTAGTCGATTTAAAACTAAGCACTCACAATGCTACACCCTGATGTACTGAGCCTTAACACATTCAACACGGCATGACGCGGATCCGCATCATCCTCCCCTTTGGGGTTCCGCATGTCGCGGATCCGCATCATCCTCCATTTTTCTTTCAATCTTGCATTATGTCACTTCGGCGCTCGACGACATACACTCGATGTAGTTCTACCAACACTCACACAAATAACACGTATTTCACATGATTCAATAGGATAAAAACACCCTATCGATAAGGATAAAACTTTTCATCCAAGGTGAGTAAAGGAGAGGTGTGCTCGCGCTCCATGGCCTGGAAGGGGCGTGACGTCACAAGAGTTCTCCGGTGGCGCCTGACTTCGTTCGCCTTACTGTTTTTTCTGCTTAAGAAATTTTGTAGGTACTTCAACCAGCAATTTGTGATGGAATTTTGGGAAAATTCACTCGAATTTTTGTCACGAGCAAAGTTAGCATACCAATTTTTATGCTTTAGAGCTTTATAATCCTAATTCCTTGCCTGTTAATCAATTTCATAACACAGACTTTAAGAATTCGAGCCAATGAAAATGATGATGTGTAACAGTTATCATTTCTCGACTTTTTTTTTTTTTTTTGAGCATAAGTCCCTGGTAGGATTATGCGTCTGTCTGTGGTTGATTCCTTGTAATGAGATTACTTTTATCACTACCATTCTAAAGATTGTTGTCTCGTAATCGTTTTCGTTCCTCATACTCGTTTTTGTGTCTCTGTGTTTTCTCTCTGAACAGTTATGGACGTGAAAATGATGCCAAGTGTCGTTTTATGTTGCGAAACGTGCCCAAAGTCATTCAATTTCAAAGCTGATCTCCAAAATCGTCACTGGTTGGTGTTATAGAAATATGTGAAAAGAAATTACGAGACAACAATCTTTAGAATGGCAGTTATAGTAATCAGGAATGGTAGTACGTTGAAGTGGCGGGAGGTAGCACTGAAATCTGACAAGGATTGTTGGGGGCTAGACTCTCATACAAAAGTTGTCTTCAACCTTGGAAACCGAAATTAAAACAGAACTAAAGGTAGGTATAATATACCGTGTATTTATAAACAATGTACCCCAGAGTGAAGTACCAGAGACATCGTAATGCAGCTGGCAACGTGGCGGTTGGGTCACTGGTGTCGTCACTTTACACCCACCTGGCAGCGTGAGCACACCTTCTCTCCTCTACTCACCTGGGCCACATCCATACTGAGAAAGAATCCTACATCCATGGTTCCAACGACCTGTTCTGGTATACAGATGGATCCGAAATGGGGAATGGGATAGGGATTGGAATCTATGGGGCAAACTCTGGATGGAGCCACTCGGCTCCTCTGGGAGCGTTTGCCTCAGTTTTTCAAGCCGAGGTACTTGCAATCGATGTCTGCGCTGGAGAGAGTCTGCGGAGGGGACACAATGGTGTAGGTACACATCTGCATTCTCTCGGACAGCCAGGCTGCGATCAAGGCCTTGGCAGCTTCCACCATTAACTCTAAGTTAGTGTGGGATTGTTACCATAACCTCTGCTCCCTGTCACAACGCAACAGGGTTTCCCTGGAGTGAGTGGCGGGGCATAGTGGGGTAATGGGAAACGAGAATGCTGATGCGCTGGCCAGAAAAGGCTCACTGACTCCGTTCATTGGTCCGGAGCCAGTGGTTGGTATTCCCAAATCCTCCTTCAGGGCGACCATGAATCGGTGGGTCACAAGCCAAACCACAAGAAGATGGTCAAACCTGGGAGGACATGCTCTAAGTAAGCGCATGGTGGCCAAACCTAACCCCAGCGCCTCTGAGGAGCTGCTGCGGCTAAGCCGCAGGGAAGTCAGGCTGGTGGTTGGTCTGGTAACAGGCTTCACCCCACTCCAATTCCACCTTAACCGCATTGGGGTGACGCAAGATACAACCCTATGCAGGCTATGTGGTGAGGCTGAAGAAAAGGCCTCCCACATAATTGTTGATTGCCAAGCCCTATCAACCCGCAGGTTCCAACTCTTTGGGTCACCCACACCCATGGAGGCATTCCCCTGCACTAACCTAGCCAAACCACTACTGGCCCTTACTAAAGGGCTGGGACTGTTTGACTAGACAATAGAATCTGCGGAGAAGCACAATAAGCCACCAGGCTTCAGTGCTTTTGGGCTCCCCTCACCCTGATCCGCAGATTCAGGTACAATCTACAATCTACAATGTTTCCAGCACACTGAGCCGCCCTTATCTCCGACAACACCCACCATTACCGCTCATTATGAAAAGAAACACACCCTGAGGTGGTACACACAGTTAACACTGGGTGAAAAGGTGTATGTTGTCGAGCGCTTCGAGACTAATCATGATTTGAACTTCACAAAGTTTGTTAAATCATTAAATTTTGATAAACAAAGTGGCTGGATCATCCTGTAAATTTCCAAGAACCTCCGTAGGATGATGAACTTCCCACTTCCCGCTCATACTCAACATGGGGGAAGGAAAATCAACTTCGTTTTTCCCCAAATTTTTCGGCCAATTACTCGTGTTGAATGTGTTGAACCACACGGCCATGGTGGGTCATAACATGTGGAAGCAATGTTACGATAAGGCTCTCGAGGGCGAGTTATTAGAGAGTTCCTAGTGGGTTCGGTTTAGATATGGCGTGACGTATTACACACTAGGGATGGGTATCGATACTCGATATTTCAAAATATCGATACTTTCGTACCGATACTCGATATTTTAGTACCGATACTGCACTATCCGATATTTTTGGGTATCGATACTTCGGATCCGATATTTCTGAATATCGAATATCGATACTGTTCTCGCGGAAAATTCAACATAATGGCTAAAAAATGAAGAAGATAGAGAGGCTTTTGGGTCATTACTCTTTGGTTGCACAAATAACGTTTATATCATGGAAAAAATCACTCTGCTTGGACTCTTAATAGTGAAAAATGAATAAAAGTTGTTGAAAAAATTATTTTTCTTGAGAAAATTGGATGATATTGATAGTTTGTGACACTAAAGTATCGATACTCGATATTTTAAAATATCGATACTCATGGCCAACGATACTTGGGATATCGATACTCGAATACGATACAGTATCGATACAAAATATCGATACTTTCATAACGATACCCATCTCTATTACACACACAATCTCAATCCGGTGCCATCTTGTTGCACACACACTCTCAATCCGGCGCCGTAATATTACGGCAGAATACATCACTCGGAGGAAAACCGGCGCACCGTATTGAAAACATGGAGGACGGTCCAGTTTCGGCGGCGCTGTATCGACCCTACTAGGAACTCTCTAATAACGCCTGAACTATTCATATTAGACCCAGACCTGACAATTACAACTATCCCTAGTCCCCGAGACTTTCACTACGGTTCGAGTTACATAAATAGATCGACCTAAAGTAGTTTATCAATTGTTAGCCTCTTTTGTGTTTTCGTAAAGCTACAAACAGAAACCAACGTTCGACATTGCAGTGCCACAAGAATTGCCTATTGCCAGTTGTACCTCCTTCGTTGTTTAGTAGTAACGCTTAGGTAAAGGTGACAATCTTGAGTGGATGAGTATTATCATAGGAATACTGTAATATGAGAGGGATGGAATGTATGTTATGTGAACACCCACGACCATGGATTGACTGTGAAGGACACGAGTACTAAATACGACTACTCAATTTTCATTTTACATTGGTCATTAACTAGTGCTGCACTCTTGAGCAAGTCCAGATAATGTTCCAAGCTCTGCTTAATGAAGAAAAAATGGGAGAAATGTATAAGTCGTGGCCCAAAGTACATTTTTGATAACTAAAATTAATAAATTTGCCACCTGAGTAGGTAAAGTAATTTTATTACTTTTAATGAAGATTTTTTTCTTGCATATGGAGGGATAACATGTGACAAATTTTAAAGGAAGAATCTAAGAGTATGGTCACGCTCTGGTTATTGAGGAAGGGTACCTGGTAGCGAGTCTGGGATAGTCGACGAAGTCCTTGCCGTAGTAGAAAATGGTGGACAGGGTGAAGGCGACCATGGAGCCCCAGAAGATGAGGCAGAGGAGCGTGGAGGTTTCGTACTCGACGGGGGTGATGAGGTTGGCGAAGAACATGGCGATGGCGACGAGGAGAACGAGCGGGAATGTGTTGTACTTCCAGTCCTTGACGTCGTCGAGGGGACTCGGGACGGTGATGCCTTCGCCCGAGGCGACGCGGTAGTTGCCCAGGAAGAGGTCGAGGCCGTCCTGTATGCTCCCCTGACACAAATTGTTCCTGGAGAAATGAACCGATATTCAGTTGAAAGTACGAATAATTCCATAGTTCAACAATTGGAGCACAAATATGCTTAGTATTGACAAGCTTATCAAGGTGGAAACACACTGCCCTCACGACAGTCGTCCTCATGTGGCATGAGCTCACGTCAAACGTGAAATCCTTGTAACAGCCACAACTTCTACATTTTCCAACAATATTCAGATATTGTCCAGATTAGCGTGTAGATGGTCCCCTATGAGGGTAGTGGAAGGTACTTGGAGATTGATGTTTTGAGATTAACTACTATGCATCGGATCATCTATACAATCGGGTTATGAATACGAGGAAGCTATGTGCCACACCCAGAGATGGGCGAATTCTTATTCATAAATACGATTATGAATACAAATCATATCTGCGATTTTATGATTATGAATACGAATACAATCGTATTCACACTTTGAATACAATTTTCTCCCGTATTCGTGTTTTGAATAAAATTTCATGATTTTTTCTATGATTTCTCTAAAAATCGAATTTTTTAAATGATTTTTCCTGAAAATCATACTTTTTTAAAATGATTTTCCCTGAAAATCATACTTTTTTTAAATGATTTTCTTCCGAACTCTGGACATATTTATTACCTAACATTTCAAAAGAATCCATCAAAATTCAAAACGCTCACAAATTCCTATAGGACATTTCACGCAGAATCGAATGAGACCAGCCCCAGGTCGCTACGACCAACCGTATAGAAACTACGACGAAATTTCCGCTGAAAAATCGTATTTTTTTAAAAGATTTGCACTGAAAATCATCAAAAAATTATGATTTTTACCGGAAATTTCGTAGTACTTTCTATACGGGTTGGTCTCATTCGATTCTACGTGAAAAATCCTATAGGAATATGTGAGCGTTTCGAATTTTGATGGATTATTTTGACAATGTTAGGTCATAAATATGTCCAGAGTTCGGGAGAAAATCATTTTAAAAAAGTATGATTTTCAGGGAAAATCGTAAAAAAAATTCGAATACACCTTGGAAAATCGTAAAAAAGTGTATTTGAATACACCTTGTCTTTAACGATTTTTAAAAAGCAGAGGGAACTGTTTTTTCTTACTCAAATGGTACCAATCGACTCGTTAGGATCCCCTGCAAAGGTTGGCAACATTGATTACTTGTTGGTCAGTGATCTCTCGCGCGTTTTGTTACGTTTTCTCATTCCAGTCCCGCCGGAGTCCAGCCGTGGCGAACCGCAGCTCAACAGTAAGTTTGATTCCATTTTATACCTTGATAACGTAACAATTGTGTGCTATTTCTATCATAATTTGATCCGTCGGTTTCTAAGCTATCGTTTGATATAAAGATATGTGGGGTTATGAGCAGTTATCATGCTGATATCTCGATTTTAGTGGAGGTGTACTGAGATACACTTTGGGCTCTTATGGTAATGTAACACACATTACCATAGAGCTTTCTTGAGTGCCTTGTTCTTCAAGACATATTATGATTTCTTGCTTCTCGTATGTCATTCCAAATAAGTAATTAATTCCACATTTTTGGTATTGCAGAACAATTTCAAGAGCAGAGGAATGTATGATACAAACATGATGGCATGATGGCATGTATGATGTGTTTTACAATGTATGATAAAATGTCATTTTATCTCTCGTCTCTAGACCCAATATGCCGTCGGATGAGGAGGAAGCTGTGGATGATATTTTTTTCATTATTTATCAAAGTTACCTACATAATGTATTATTACATAACCTTTTTCCTAAGTAAAATAAGGTATTTTGTTGAGACTGTATTTCCTAGTCAATTTGTGACTGCATTCCAAACAAAAGTAGGGTAAGTACCCTGTAAATACGACTTTTCTAAATCACTGTAACTCTTGTGCCTTACAAAACTAGAATCAATATACAAAACGCTGCAAATCATTGCTCAAAGGTTTATTATTCTCTGTATAGATCACCCTTCTGTATAGATCACTGGTGCTCCATCAATAGCACCTACCACATCTGTAT
Organism: Apolygus lucorum; assembly: GCA_009739505.2. Lineage (NCBI taxonomy): Eukaryota > Metazoa > Arthropoda > Insecta > Hemiptera > Miridae > Apolygus > Apolygus lucorum. The sequence goes on along the minus strand of CM019182.2, from coordinate 21,273,573 downwards.
TCTCCCTTGACCTTCCCTCTCAAATTTCAGCTTCCTGCGTTCAATAGGATTGAAAATGGCTTCGGAGCTCACTCAGCTGATCAGTGATCTGAAGAGTGAAGAAGATCTCCTCGAATGCTGGAGACGCCTGGAAGAGCATTTCCATTCAATAGGAGTAAAAATGGCTTTGGAGCTCACTCAGCTGATCAGTGATCTGAAGAGTGAAGAAGATCTCCTCGAATGCTGGAGACGCCTGGAAGAGCATTTCCATTCAATAGGAGTAAAAATGGTTTTGGAGCTCACTCAGCTGATCAGTGATCTGAAGAGTGAAGAAGATCTTCTCGAATGCTGGAGACGCCTGGAAGAGCACTTCCATTCAATAGGAGTAAGAATGGCTTTGGAGCTCACTCAGCTGATCAGTGATCTGAAGAGTGAAGAAGATCTCCTCGAATGCTGGAGACGCCTGGAAGAGCACTTCCATTCAATAGGATTGAAAATGGCTTTGGAGCTCACTCAGCTGATCAGTGATCTGAGGAGTGAAGAAGATCTCCTCGAATGCTGGAGACGCCTGGAAGAGCACTTTCATTCAATAGGATTGAAAATGGCTTCGGAGCTCACTCAGCTGATCAGTGATCTGAAGAGTGAAGAAGCCTTTGAGCAATGATTTGCAGCGTTTTTTACCCACCAACATTTTTTTACCTACCAGCTAGGTACTACCTACCACACCATACTGGCTTCACACTTCACAATCAAGTTTATTAGAAAGCACTAAACGCTTCACACTCGATTGGAAAAATAGAAAGCTTCATATGCAAATTTGATTACTGGTTACGCTGAAGGAAAAACTGTATACAAATCGAAGAAATGAACAGCGATCGCATTTTAGTCCGATGAAATTTGAACGGAGATTAGACCTCTTTTGCGATTCACACTCATGATTCTGTTTTATCGAAGGAAAACCTTCAAGTACTCGTAGGGACCGAACGGTTTGTCCTACAGAGCTCCGGGTGGTCTCAAAAATTTTTAAAAATTCAATACTATTAAAATTGGTGAAAAAACTATACCTTTATTTCGAGAGTTTTCGAGCTAGGGCACTCTTGAAAATTTCAACCCTTAATTTTCACCCCTTAGAAGTGACCTACATCAACCAAAAGCTTCGCGGCACAACTAGACCCCAAATGGAGCCCATATACCAAATTTGAACCAAATCGGTCCAGTGTTGCTAAGAAAAGTGCCGCGTACGGCGTACGGCGTACGGCGTACGGCGTACGGCGTACGGCGTACGGCGGACGGACGGAAATTTTTTTATTCGATTTTCGTATTCTACGTACCTTGAAACGTAAAACATCAAATTTTGAGGGGGGGTTTAAAATTTTTTTTTTCTTGCTCGATTCCAAAGGCTTATTATTGAAAATAATAAACCAAAACGCCAACCCTATGTACGTACGAGTGGGGAGAGTCGGAGGAATCAGGGACAGGAGGAGTTGGGGGCGGGAGAAGCTGAGGTCAGGAGGAGTCGGAGGGAGTGGGTGGCGGGAGGAGTTGGAGGGTCCGTGGGGAGAGTCGGAGGAATCAGAGATGGGAGGAGTTGGGGGCGGGAGGAGCTGAGGTCGGGAGGAGTCGGAGGGAGCGGGTGGCGGGAGGGGTCATGGGGAGAGTCAGAGGAATCAGAGATGGAAAGAGTTGGGGGCGGGAGGAGTTGGAGGCGGGAGGAGTCGGAGTAAATGGGTGGTGGGGAGAGTCGGAGGAATCGTGTTTGCCTGCTTTTAGTAGGCTTTTCAGCTAGTATATTATAAACAATGACTTGTCCAAAGTTGAAATGTAACAAATGTGATTGATATCATAATTTATACCTCACTTAGTAATAATTATGATGAAGTTTTAATAAAAAGTTTGTAACCTAAGTCGTTCACCTTCTATTACCATGAGAGCCCAAAGTGTATTCAAATACAACGTTTACAAATTTGCACTTTTTGAACACCTAAAAATTGTTAAACATCTTTCATTGTCATTTTCTTTTATTTTGAGGCATTTTTAGCTAAAATAGAGGAAAAAGTTATAGTTTTGGCGAAAATTTGGATCCTTGGGTTCATTAGGGTTAAGGGAAATCATGGAAAAAATCATAAAATCGTATTCAAAACACGAATACGGGAGAAAAATCGTATTCAAAACACGAATACGGGAGAAAATCGTATTAAAAGTGTGAATACGATTGTATTCGTATTCATAATCATAAAATCGCAGATATGATTTGTATTCATAATCGTATTTATGAATAAGAATTCGCCCATATCTGGCCACACCCTCTTGGCAGGCTTTTTTTTCTCACTTTTATCTTTTATTTAATTTCTTATAAAGCTTATAACCAAAATTTAGATGTACTTGAAAATTGTTTACATCAAACATTTTCATGTCAAATGTTGCGTAGGTCTATTTATGTTAAAACAAGATCATTAAGGTTTTTCTTGTTGTTGCTTAATGGGGAATTTGCCTCACATTTTTTTTTCGAATGAGGGTTTATTTTTATGGAATAAACCCATAGTGAGCTGCTCGAAAACGCATCCAAAAAATTTAGAGAATTTAAGGAAGATGGAAATTTTAAATGTGGTGGCAATGTGTAAGAGGCAGCCATGTTTGAAACGTAACGGATATTCTACCAATCTGACTTCAAAGGAGGTTCTGTGGCGCTTAGCACAGAAGCGGAACATACACGAACTTTTAGCTTACAAGGATTAACACATGAATGTGTGAACTAGGAAGGAGGGCAGAACACAGAACTCAAGACACAAAAGTGACCAAAAGAAACAATATTACTCTCTTTTTTACAATAAAATTCTACCCACTAGTTTATCAAGCATTATTAGTCTTAATCTTCTCTTATTTAGTTTCAAGATTTTAATCACATTATTCGAGTAGCCATTTCACTGGATCGTTTTGTGTGGCGGTGCTAGAACTCTATCTTTTGTCGGAGTTATTTTCGCGTCGTTTTTTTTTTCGTATGACGTCAACGATATTCCTCGATTTTCGCGGTGTTTTGTAACAGAGGCTTCACTTGTTTAGGCATTTTCTCCTACGGTAATTTTTTCCCCTTGTTTATTCCTAGTGTTAAACGTTATTCTAGGGCCCTATTATAGGATTTGACTTGAAATTCCAGAATCTAAAATTGAGGCAAATTCCCCATTAACAAGGAGAGCTGAAATTTCTACCAGATTATCTTCATACTACGTAAATATAGAGAAAAAAATCTCAAAATCGTATTTTCCAATCATGTTCGAGACATTTCTCTAAAACGTAGAGAAATCGTTCATCAGACACTTCAGACCCATTTATACTCGTATTAAATGAATGGGGTTAGTTCCGCTAGTTATAAGAATACAATTATTATCTACGTACCGTATTGGAGAATCCGTCGTAACCAGCAAGTCGAGTACAGGAGGCGAGCGCTTTCGATGTAAAGACATCATCTTCAGGCCGTCGAGAGAGTACTAAAGTTTGTCAGTCCGTCGTTCTGTTTATATAGTCTGGGTGAAAGGGAGGTAGGTAAAAGGATTAGAAAGGAAAGGGGACCGCATAGTAACGAGACCACTTGGTGAAAGGTTGTTTGTCTGTCATGTCAAGTGAAAGGGAGAGATAAAACTAATCCTATTAGCTAATTGTACCTTCACCACCTGGTAACCACATGGTAACCACGTGGTCTTCTATTCTAAATTATGAATATATTATAAACTAGCTTACATAACTAAATTATTGATAAAATGATTAACTTATATCTATATCTATTTCTAACTTTTTTTTTTTTTTAATTTTTGGTTAGTTGATTATTTTATTTATTGTTAGAGATTATGATATCCTAGGTCGTTTGGTTGTCTGGAAGTTAGTGGAGTCGTGAGGGTGCTGTTTGCGTTTGTAAGGAGATATGGTAGTGTGTTCTGTTCGTTGTCTTTTGTTGTTCAGGTTGTCAGTAAATCCGTCTGTGGGTGTTTTTCGTTTTTGAATGAGTTTGTCCAGTGGTTTGAATATAGTGTCTGAGGTAGTGTCAAGTAGGTTTTTGTTTATTATACGTCCGTCAAATTTACGTAGTTTGTATATTTCCATGTTTTCAAGTATGTTGAGTCGTCGTCCTTTCTGTTGTGGGTGGAGGAGTGTCATGCAGTTTTTTATGTCGGATAGTTCATGTCCATGGTCGTATACGTGGTTTGCGTAGTTGGAGCGTCTAGTGTTGAGTCGAAAAGATCTGATGTGTTCGGTGTATCTTGTTTTTAAGTTGCGTCCTGTTTGTCCAATGTATGTGTGTTTACAGCTGCAAACCAGTTTGTAAACTCCACTTCTGTCGTATGTGTTTGTTTTGTCAATGCAAGTGTTCAGTTGGTTTTTCAGTGAGTTGTCAGTTTTGAATGTGGTCGAAAACATAGAAATATACAAACTACGTAAATTTGACGGACGTATAATAAACAAAAACCTACTTGACACTACCTCAGACACTATATTCACACCACTGGACAAACTCATTCAAAAACGAAAAACACCCACAGACGGATTTACTGACAACCTGAACAACAAAAGACAACGAACAGAACACACTACCATATCTCCTTACAAACGCAAACAGCACCCTCACGACTCCACTAACTTCCAGACAACCAAACGACCTAGGATATCATAATCTCTAACAATAAATAAAATAATCAACTAACCAAAAATAAAAATTAAAAAAAAAAAGTTAGAAATGGATATAGATATAAGTTAATCATTTTATCAATAATTTAGTTATGTAAGCTAGTTTATAATATATTCATAATTTAGAATAGAAGACCACGTGGTTACCAGGTGGTGAAGGTACAATTAGCTAATAGGATTAGTTTTATCTCTCCCTTTCACTTGACATGACAGACAAACAACCTTTCACCACGTGGTCTCGTTACTATGTGGTCCCCTTTCCTTTCTAATGGTATATACCTACCTCCCTTTCACCCAGACTATATAAACAGAACGACGGACTGACAAACTTTAGTACTCTCTCGACGGCCTGAAGATGATGTCTTTACATCGAAAGCGCTCGCCTCCTGTACTCGACTTGCTGGTTACGACGGATTCTCCAATACGGTACGTAGATAATAATTGCATTTATACTCGGTTAGAAATAGATCCTGACGGTTCCAATACAAGGTGGATTGAGGAAAGTAGAAAGTGGATATTCGAGGTTTTCAACAATTTAGAACGTAACGGAGATAAGGTTGACAAATCAGGCGGGGCACACACTATCAGTTCAGATTAGGCTTTTGTTTTCAATTGAGAGCATTCAGAACAACCCAGCTGAGTCAATAAACGTCTCACATCTTACATCTCTATAGTTTTCCCGATATCACTTTAGGGACATCATTTTTGGACTACTCCACTTTTGAACAAACCTAATCACACTCACACCTCAAAACACCTTAGTTTTAAATTTCAGGAATTTACCGTTCGAAAACTTTTTTTAAATTTCCAAGTGCTTTAAATTTTTTATTTTACAACATGTTGGAGTATTAACTAATTTTATTTCAAAAATTTGTGATCATGTTTAACGTTGGACGATTTATCTATGTATCTGATATGTACACTAGTTTCTTTTCGATGTGAAGAAAATCCGAAAATATAATTTTTTCACGAAAACTTGACAACAATTTTTTCTAGAACGACTGGAGAAGGCATTTCAGTTGTCATAATAACCATCAGAAATAGCTGGTGTTCCGGATCTTTGATGGGCGTTTCCTAGCTCTTTTCCATCCAAAGTGGTGATGAAGGGATTCAAGGTAACCTGTTACAGATTAATGTTATTATATCTATTGTCTTTGTTATGACCCATATTTCAATACTCCAAATAGTTCTTAAATAAAGAAGTACAAGAGGATCCCTGAGTGAGCCACCACCCACAAGGGAGGGACGAGGTACGGGGAGAACACGTCAACATGACGTCACCCTTCCGCCTCTCTCTCCCTCAAGTAATCTCACAGAGTATATAGCATTTCCGAATTGAGTTAAACCTTTTCCATTTAGATTTGAACCTTTTCCATTTAGATTTGAACCTTTTCCATTTAGGTTTAAACCTTTTCTATTTGGATTTAAACCTTTTCCATTTTGATTTAAACCTTTTCCATTTGGATTTAAACCTTTTCCATTTGATTTAAACCTTTTCCATTTAGATTTAAACCTTTTCCATTTAGATTTAAACCTTTTCCATTTAGATTCCAAATGGAAAAGGTTTAAATCTAAGTGGAAAAGGTTTAAATCTAAATGGAAAAGGTTTAAATCTAAGTGGAAAAGGTTTAAATCTAAATGGAAAAGGTTTAAATCCAAATGGAAAAGGTTTAAATCAAAATGGAAAAGGTTTAAATCCAAATAGAAAAGGTTTAAACCTAAATGGAAAAGGTTCAAATCTAAATGGAAAAGGTTTAACTCAATTCGGAAATGCTATATAAGCTCACTCAGGGATGCTCCCGTATACCCATCTAGTTCAGTTAACCGTCTTACTCATTTTGCTCTCTACCTTCTCCTCCGATAAGGATCTCCTCGAAGTATTAGGCTCAATAGGTAAATCTCCCACCTCCCGACGGTCGGTTTCTGATGAAACGCCGGGGTTGCCGGGCTAGCCTACTTTCCATGCACTCCGCACGTCGGTCGGGCTAATAAGCCGGCGGCGCGAAAGTGCAGTCTTTAGGTTAGGGACAATTCTCTCTTCGTTGAGCAGGGGTTAAAGAAAACACAAACGCCGCATCGAGAAGGTCATCTCCTTCACTCAATGACACAGACATAACAGTCTTATTATAGAGGATATAGGTGTGAAGGCGCTTGAGGTTCAGTCAGATGAACAAATACATTATTAGGCCGACGTTTCAGTATATTTATATACCATCTTCATCTGACTGAACCTCAATAGCCATCACACCTATATTCAGTATCAAACAGTCGAAAAATTAGAACCATATTTTATTATAGTGGTGTGCAAGTTTTCCAGAGGCCTTTCAAAATAGAGCCAAATCGTCCAAGATGTATTTCACCAGCCAATGTGTTGTAGAAGAACTTTTGGAGCTGTAGGTAAGCTGATTAGGGGTGAATTGGCTGGGAACGTTGACGGGGAGCAGAGAAAAGAAGAAGAAAATAAAATATTTTCCACCAAATTTTGGAGTATTAGCTCTTTTTTGGTTTATTATTATTTTATAAGCCTTTGGAATCGAGCAAGAAAAAAAAAATTTTAACCCCCCCCCAAAATTTGATGTTTTACGTTTCAAGGTACGTTGAATACGAAAATCGAATAAAAAAATTTCCGTCCGTCCGCCGTACGCGGCACTTTTCTTAGCAACACTGGACCGATTTGGTTCAAATTTTGTATATGGGCTCCATTTGGGGTCTAGTTGTGCCGCGAAGCTTTTGGTTGATGTAGGTCACTTCTAAGGGGTGAAAATTAAGGGTTGAAATTTTCAAGAGTGCCCTAGCTCGAAAACTCTCGAAATAAAGGTATCGTTTTTTCACCAATTTTCAATAGTATTGAATTTTTAAAAATTTTTGAGACCACCCGGAGCTCTGTAGGACAAACCGTTCGGTCCCTACGAGTACTTGAAGGTTTTCCTTCGATAAAACAGAATCATGAGGGTGAATCGCAAAGAGGTCTAATCTCCATTCAAATTTTATCGGACTAAAATGCGATCGCTGTTCATTTCTTCGATTTGTATACAGTTTTGCCTTCTGCGTAACCAGTAATCTAATTTCAATATGAAGCTTTCTATTTTTCCAATCGAGTGTGAAGCGTTTAGTTCTTTCTAATAAACTTGATTGTGAAGGTGTGAAGCCAGTATGGTGTAGTAGGTAGTACCTAGCTGGAAGGTAAAAAAAGTTGGTAGGTAAAAAAAACGTCTGCCAAGTTGGGTGGGCAGTATAGCTTCCTCACTCATTGTAACATGGACGTATAGAATCAGTTGGCGAAAAACAGGAGAGGAAATGGCCTTGGAGCTCACTCAGCTGATCAGTGACCACTCAGGCACCTTCAGCATTCTCCATTGACCCTGCCTCTCAAATTTCAGCTTCCTGCGTTCAACAGGAGAGAAAATGGCCTTGGAGCTCACTCAGCTGATCCGAAGGTGCTGAAATTTATAGGGGACCGTCTAGGACCTAACCCACACAATCCCTGAAAATTTCATCAAAATCGGACCACAGGTTAGTATAGTTTTGCCCGGGACAAGGATTGACCACAGACAGACCGACAGACCGACAGACAGACAGACAGACAGACACGGAACCAAAATTGTTCGGGAAGCTCTAAAACGCAAAAAGCAAGTGGAAATTTTGATTTTGGAGGACATTTTTTTTTTTCACTTCTTTCACGAATACAAAGCTTCCCTACCTTCGGTAGTGAGGAAGCAAAATGTTGGTGGGTAAAAAACGCTGCAAATCATTGCTCAAAGGCTTCTTCACTCTTCAGATCACTGATCAGCTGAGTGAGCTCCGAAGCCATTTTCAATCCTATTGAATGAAGTGCTCCTCCAGGCGTCTCCAGCATTCGAGGAGATCTTCTTCACTCTTCAGATCACTGATCAGCTGAGTGAGCTCCACAGCCATTTTTACTCCTATTGAATGGAAGTGCTCTTCCAGGCGTCTCCAGCATTCGAGGAGATCTTCTTCACTCTTCAGATCACTGATCAGCTGAGTGAGCTCCAAAACCATGTTTACTCCTATTGAATGGAAGTGCTCTTCCAGGCGTCTCCAGCATTCGAGGAGATCTTCTTCACTCTTCAGATCACTGATCAGCTGAGTGAGCTCCGAAGCCATTTTCAATCCTATTGAACGCAGGAAGCTGAAATTTGAGAGGGAAGGTCAAGGGAGAATACATGATGGTGGTAGGTGCTATTGATGGAGAACCAGTGATCTATACAGAAGGGTGATCTATACAGAAAATAATAAACCTTTGAGCAATGATTTGCAGCGTTTTTTTTTTTTTTTTTTTTGAATTGTGATCGTGTTTAATTTTAAACTATTTATCTTCGTATCTGATTTGTACACAAGTTTCTTATCAACGCAAAAAAAATTACAATTTTTTCTAGAACGACTGGAGAAGGGATTTCAATTGTCATAATAACCGTCAGAAAAAGCTGGTGTTTCGGACCTTTGGTGGGCGTTTCCTAGCTCTGTGACTTCACTATTACCTTAGAATTATTAGATGGGAATAGAGAGCACCTTGTAAGTCTCGGTTTTGTTGTCTCCACCTTATTCCATCAGTTCCTCTCTTGCTTAAGCGCACCTTAGGCTCCCCCTTCTGGTAAAATACATTTCACTATTGATACCAGGAAGTTGTTCCTTTCCCCAACAATAGACGGGCGGTAACAATGAGTATCCGGGTCAGGATCCACGCCAACTCAGCTTTGCTATTGTTTGGTTGATTAGGCTTGCTTTTCCCCTTTTTTGGTGATCTGGGTAGGTGTCAGACGCTTACGCTGACAAAGTCTCATGTTTCTCCCTGGGAAACTGAATCGTTGCAATTCGACTCCAGAAAACGTAAATCGACGGCTCCCAGGGAAAACAATTCGTAAGGCACACGTCGCCAAAAAGCAAGGCACGTGGAGTCCCCTCCATGGTAAAATTTACCGCGGCTTGATTAGCGGAAATCTATCCCCGCTTTCGCTAATCAGCCGAAAAATTAACGCCCAGGAAAAGATCTGCACCCAATCAGCGAGGAGAGGTGGAAGGACTGCAGGAAAAAATGCCGAAAATATTCAGCCACAAATATTTCTGAAGACACGCCCCCAGCGATGCAACAAAACCATTGTGTGCCGCCAGTATCCGGAATCAAGTGCTCTACGATCCAAAAGCACCCAGTTCTGCTGCCTTCCGCTGAATGACAAAGAGCGGTATCACTACAGGCTACTTCGGTCCGAGAGAACCAGCCGCCTCCAGGAAAAGAAGTGGGTAGCTGCCAAGTCAACGCCTCCTGGGACAAATCTTCAAAGTCTATCGAGACCCGAAGAAAGGATCGCTAGGTCAGTCCTAAGTACTTAGCTTCAGCTTACCCGATCTCGACTTCCGCTGTCGAGTTAGCATCTACGAGAGCTTTCACGTTTCTCGTTTTGGCAACATGGGAAGTACAAAAATACTCTTATTACTCTCAAGAAACGGTGCTCAAAGTTTTAAATTTGTACCTAAATTTGAAATTCTCAAGATTTTTCAAAATTTCCAGAGAGAAATACTAACCGGGAATGGGGAACGAGGAACGAACGACGACCGACTGAGACCCCCTTAAGGTGCCCCCTTCATCTTAGAGGGGAGTTCATTTTGAAAAAAATACGATTCTAGGTAAGTATGTAACAAAACAGTTACCTGTAGTAGCGCAAAGCAGAGCGAGTCAGGTCCTGCAGCATGCCTGTGTGGCTCCTGATGCCCGTTCTGGTGAAGTCGGTTTTGAGAGCTCCAGTGCCGCTGTACTGAACAGAAATGGCGTCCGCGTTGTCCGTCCACACCCCTCTGAAGGCCATCTCCAGCCCTCCGTGGTCCTTCACCGCTTCGCCCGGCTTCAAGATGTTCAACTTCTTCAAAATGTCCGTCAGAGCCCTGCGAGCGATCATGCTCTGAACCACATTCGTCCTGTCCAAACAGTCGATGCAATTAGTCCTGAAAACGCCGTCTTGGTACGACACCACTTTTTCGTCGTTGATCATCAAGGTGTACCCCATCTCTTCCTGATCTTGAGACATTCTATCAATGAGGATGGAGAGTCGCTCCCACCTCATCTTGGAGCATTCACAGTGGAAATCGAAAGCCTCGTACTTGATGTTGGTATTTCCAGACTGAACGCACAAATCTTTGTAAAACTGTTCTAGTTTACCTTCGGAGCCTTTTTGGTCGACCAAATTGACGAGTACTTGTCGGCCATATTCGATTTGTTGCGCTTCAAAATGTTTGTTGAACGCATCCAGATGGTTTTCTGTAGGGATGATAGCGGGTTTTGGCTTGTACTTGAGATTAGGCCACTGCTGCCAGAAGAAAGGCATGGAGCCTCTGGTCTGAACGAAACTCGCCCGTTCGTTTCTCGTCTCCACGATCATTTCCGATTCCACGAAGTTAGCGACGTTCCCTTGGGAGTCCACGCCTCGGGTGAAGAGCCTCAGACCAGCTCGAAGTTTGCTTCTGCGGGATATCAAAGTAATCGTGAACGCCTGGCCGTTCACTACGCACTTTTCGATGCCCACGAATCCGTTGATGATCGGCAGCAAAAACCTTCCTGTGCCTTCCACGGCGTTGAGATCCGACATCAAATAAGCATTCCAAACGAATCTCTGCTCTCCCCTTCTCAGCATCGAGCTACTTAGCTGTTCCGGGGATAAATGCTGCAACCTCTGAACAGAATGGCTGAGGTCGTAAGTGTACGAGAAGTAAAAATCGTTGCTTGAAACCATATTTTGAAACATCATGATGTACTCATTATTCAGGCGGTTTTGATCGCTCGACAGGTGAGTCGTTGATTTGGCGTAAGAAAGCAAGTCTACCTTTTTGACCTTCCATATTACGTTAGACCCGTTTTGATTTTCACCAACTTTGACGCGATCGGTGACGACCACGAGGTAATTACAACTAATCAACTTGATAGTCCCTAAAATACCTTTGATTCTCGATTCCGATGCGTTGGCAGGAAGTGGTACCTTGACGGATTCCAACTTGATTTCCTCGGTGACGCGGTCGATCACTAGTACGTTTTCAGGGGAATTTGTAGACAATATGAAAAATTTTTCGCCTGTGGTGAGCAAACGTAGGTCATCGTAGACCCCAGTCGCGGTGTGTTTTTTAATAATTCCCGTCATTGTGGATTTTGTTGAGTAATTGAATGAAATTGCACGACAACTAGGATCTAATTCACATCTTGCAACTGGCAGACCTTGGTGATAATGACGGGAGATAACGAGATATCGCTGTTCTTATTCGTGTAATCACGCTCATCGCTGGTGGTGACACTGTTGATGCGTGGACGAAGACATCTTTTCCTGTGTTTGCCTGCAGTAAAAGTCATAGGCGAGAATTTTGGAATGGAATAATACCTACAGTAATACGTCCTACTTATTCCATGGTGTTGGAGTCAAATTTTGGACCGGACTGAAGTAAGCAATATTCAGAAAAAATTCCGTAAGCAATATTCTGCAACAAATTTGAGCACCAGGCAGAAGTAGGAAGGTTAGTTGAAGAGAGCAGGTGGAAAATTTCCTAAATTCAACATCTTAAGGCTAAGGTACCTACTCATCAAAAGTGTACCACATTTGGGGGCTATATTACCCTGAGGCGCACAAGATAGATGATAGGAAGGGTTGGAGAGAGGAAATTTCCTAAATTTAACATCTTAACATTAAAACATCTATAAAAACTTATAATATAAGGGTAATATAACTTATATATAATATTATAATATATAAGGGTTTTTATCGACATATTATGTCAAGATGTTCAAATTTTCCCTTGCTTAAATTTAGACCAGTTTCGGTTTTTAATTAATTTTTTTGTTACCACTTTTATAGCCGCGGAATATTGCTAAGTTCAGTCCAGTAAATTTTGGGGGTCCAACACGTTCAATATTGGGGTATCCACTGTACTGGGGTATGCGCAGATCTATGGTAATTTCCAGGGGCTCGAAACACTTTTTCAGAAAACTTTTTTATTCGTGTTATTTTATGTTTTTTCTGTGATCACCACACTGGATCCCTCAACCTCTAGCGTTTCTGGTAAGCGTAGAACTTGAACTTTTTCTTTACCAACGTAGAAGTTAAATAGACGGGAACTTATCAGAATATTCTTCTCATGTCTAGCTATTGTTTCCTCTTTATGAGAGGGTTAAAATCCATAAAAATTGGGTTTCATCAGGTTTATCTAGAATTAATCATCTCAAGATTCTCAAGTAAGAAATGGGCTCTGTGAGGACACGATGGAATTCAGAATCACTAAAAAGCATATCTGTGAGTGGATAGTGAAAATACCTATTATACTAAAATATTTATATTTTTATTTTATACAGCGGACTTGACCGAAACTTGCCTCCTCGGATGATCGCAAAAAGTTCAGTTTTGCACTCACTTTTGAAAGAACACCTTCCGAGGGGGGAGCTAGCTGGTCAAACGCTTCAGGACATGCTGAGACTTGTTGGATATTGCAACTCATTATCATGGCTGCTTGAATCCCCCTCCCTCCCCTCTGACGTCAGAGGGCCTCGCCCTTTCTCATCCCTGATGGATGCTATGGCGTTGGTTTGTTCCTGGGTCTGCAGCACCAAGGCAGGGACCCTCTTGGGGGCCATCTAAGGTGGAAGTCGACGTCCCAGCAGTATGCAGACCCGTGCCTATTTGGAACTGGCCCAGACCTCAGAACTCCACAATGATTGCCGCAAAAGGCTATGTGAGTCCTAGGGTCCAGGAAGGGGAGTTTTAGCTTTACTCCAGCCCCGTCACTGTAAGGTGGAATCAGTGAGCCGGGGGCTCACATTTGTATTGACAGTGAGTCATTGAGCTAGGTATTGTATTGAGCTAGCGCATCATGAAAATTTCAGCCTTCATTTTTCAACCTTTATCAATGACTGATTTGTGATAAATTTTGAGGGGGGGTTAAGCATTTTTTTGTTGGTCGATTCCAAAGGGTCATCATTGAAAATAATAAACCAAAATAGCTGAGAGTTGAAAAAATACGAACCAATGCTGACTACTGCGGTATTGAAATTCAATCGAAATGAGAAAGTATGCAAGGAAATGGATAAAATGAAACATGGAAAATGGTACGTACAGTATGTATTTACAAAAATTTGGTCACGTCTCAAAAGTAAGTACACACGTCATCCTCTAAACTCTCATTCTCTTAAACAAAGTGAAAATACTTCATCTAACAAGGTACCTGGTCGGCCCAGGTATAAACCAGCCAGAAATGTACAGTTCGTCACGTCCTTAACCCACCCAGCACCGAGGGGATTCTTAAGAGGTCCACCAGACTTACGCCGCTGACCGAGGGATTCTTAAGAGTCCCTGGCTCTGTGACGAAAGGCCCTCCCTTTTTTCGTCCGGTAGGGGGGGGAGAACCTTCGTTTCTACTCTGGTCCGCTGTTTCCATCGGTTCAGTGTCGTCACAGAGTAAAGGAGACAACTTAAGTGAGTGTCGTTCAAGGTTTTGAACGGAAAACTTGGTTTGTGCGTGGATTGCCTACCTGGCGCCTGTTGCCTACCAAAATTCACGGTCCGCGGGGAAACGCTCAGTTTTTAGTGCGGCGCTGGGTGGGTTAAGATAAATTGGAATTCTGACCTCATAATCGCTCTCCAGTATCCTCGAAAACCAAAAAGCACCAAATGAATAGCACCAGAATCGGTAAATAATATCACTTGGGGTTGATAGAACTTGAACTTGAAACGTCACAGCCCGTTCTAGGGCACCTGACTTCATGCAGCCCTATTCTAAAGCATCTTTTTTTCAGGTACGAGTATGAACCGATGGTACTGAAGATACCTCATTTTGACAATTGAATCGCTGGTGATAACGAAAACTGCAAAATATAGGAAGTGTAAAACATGGGTACGAGTAGGCATTGTACATTTCTGGCTGCCGTTTTCATGAGATCTTATTCTAAAGTTTAACAAAAAACATTGTAACAAGTAGTTTGGAACTTGGAAAGAAGTCTCGTCGGTTATAGCACGTTAGAACACTTTTGGAGTGAAGGCACGTCACTCAGGCACTCAATAAATTAGGTTTTCGGATTGCGAACAGAACAATCACGAAACGACGAAACAATTAATACTTGCGAGGCGTCCACGGACGAGCATCAGGACTGGTGAGTCTGGAGATAGTGCTGAAACAGAAAATATTTGTTCGTTTTTCAAATTCAGCACACTTAATAGAGTTTTTGCTGCCAAAATTTGGAAGGCCCCATTGGGAGGAGATTGTACGTAGTTAAAATCGAAATTACCGCACAATGGGGAATTTGCCTCACATTTTTTTTTTTTTTTTTTTTCGAATGAGGGTTTGTTTTTATGGAATAAAACCATAGTGAGCTGCTCGAAAACGCATCCAAAAAAATTAGAGAATTTAAGGAAGATGGAAATTTTAAATGTGGTGGCAATGTGTAAGAGGCAGCCATGTTTGAAACGTGACGGATATTCTACCAATCTGACTTCAAAGGAGGTTCTGTGGCGCTTACCACAGAAGCGGAACACACACGAACTTTCACCTCCGAGTAGTGCGCACAAGAGTGCGCCACGAACTGGCAGGAAGAACCCAAAGACAATATTAAAAATAAAAACAATATTACTCACTTTTTACAATACGAATCTATCTACTAGTTTATCAAGCATTATTATTCTTCATCTTCTCTTATTTAGTTTCAAGATTTTAATCACATTATTCGAGTAGCCATTTCACTGTATCGTTTTGTGTCGCGGTGCTAGAACTCTGTCTGTTGTCGTTGTTTTCGCGTCGTTTTTTTTTTTTTTTTCGTATGACGTCAACAATACTCCTTGATTTTCGCGGTGTTTTGTAACAGAGGTTCACTTGTTTAGTCATTTTCTCCTACGGTAATTTTTTCCCGTTCGTTATTCCTAGTGTTAAACGTTATTCTAGAGCCCTATAATAGGATTTGACTTGAAATTCCAGAATCTAAAATTGAGGCAAATTCCCCATTTCCTACGATAATGGCCCATCAAATGTTCAAAAATCACTGAAACCTATCAACACGGTTCTTAAAAACCCCTTAAAACTTTTGAAATGTTAAACTACTGACTAGAAATCGCAATGAGTTACCCCATTCAAAAAATTAAGTTGATGTCAATATTTTTCGAAATTTCCTTATTTTAATATACTGTAACAGCTTTACGTAAATCATCTAAAAATTCAAAATTCATTTTCTAACTGCAACCTATGAAGAGAATTAACTTGAATCAGTATCTGAAAGTGGTTAAAAGATGAAAAGAACGTACGTTTTCAGCTATCCTGTGTAAAGCGTCTTCTGTGGCTCTTCCAGTTTGTTGCACCATTTGGTAGAAAATCCCTTTCTTTTGTATGAGGGTGTGAGGGTGGTCGAATTCCTGAAATAGAAGGTTTGATGGTTAGAGTCAATTGAGGTGAATACAAGGGAATAGCTCCACAACAAGAAAAAGTCAGCAAAGTGGGTGGTGGCACATAGCTTCCTCGTATCCATTCGCACATAGGTTTCTCGTAATTTTTCGAAAAAGTCGATTCTAAAAATTTTGAGGCCATTGCAATAGCTTCATTTTCCTTGAAAATTCGCTAAAAGCAATGGCGACAAATTACAGCCTTGCCGGACCCCCTTGGCCACTAATATCTGTTCTGAGAGCAATCCATCCACTCGGACTTGCGCCTTTTGTCCCCAATACAGGTTCCTAATTAGTCTTAGATCCTTGAAATCCAGGCCCACTTCTTCCAGAATTCGAACAAGCTGAACGTGCCTCACATTATCAAATGCCTTCTCAAAATCAATGCAACAGGCGTAGACTGTCCGTTGCTGATCCAAACATTTTTGTACCAGCACCTGCATGGCAAACAAGGCTTCTCTCGTTTTAAAAGCACTCCGAAACCCAAACTGAGTATCTCCAAGTTCTGCCTCCACCTTCTGCCAAAGCCGATAGTGCAAGACCCTCAACAGGATCTTGAGGGCGTGGCTGATCAAGCTGATGGTCCTGTGCTCACAGCATCTTCGAGCATTAGCTTTCTTGGGTAATGTGATGAATATTGAATTCAACCACTCAAGTGGCATCTGCCCACTGTCGTAAATGAGGTTGAAGAGCCTTGTAGCCAAGTATTTTACCGTGCGTTAACCTCATGGCTACTAAACATGGCATAGGTTGGCTTTACCCAGTTTGCCCCTGCAAGAGCCATGAAGGGTGAGAAAGAAGATGAGAAGAAGGATGAGAAAGAAAGGATCTGAAGTGCTCAATGTTTTCAGCAAAGCTCCCTCATCCCCCTCCCTTCTACTCCTTACAGGGCTATCCTCGTGTTCATTATTCTCAGTTGGCCCACTTCAAAATACAAAACTGGTTAAATATGTAGATTTGACTTACTGCAACGGATCCTGCATCCATTACAAGAACTCGGTCGGAATCCATGATTGTGTTGAGCCGGTGAGCGATGGTCAGGACAGTGCAAGGAGCAAACTTCCTTCTAATTGTCTCTTGAATGAGACTGTCAGTCCTGTGAGACAAAAATCAATAATAATAGTAATGGCTAATAAGTGAATTCTAAGCAGTACTTAGCACTCACATAGCAGGCTCGCTTGACACCTGGACAAAATATCAACAACTACTCAGAGAAAGCCATTGAGATCGCCACGAAAACTGTAGTCTGTAGTTTGAACGAGTTGCTCAGACATTCGAGTCTTCCTTTGACAAAATTACATAACAAATTTATGAAGTTGAGTATACTTCCAACAACCGTCTATTCCTTTGGTCTTGTGGGCCGCTCCAGGTTATCTGGCGCATACTCCTAGCTGATTGTACTCCTAATTCTATCGATTTATATTTTGTTTTCATCAACGTACTGTGGGTCGACGTTAGCAGTGGCTTCATCCAGCACCAAAATCTTGTTATTCCTCACAATAGCTCGAGCTAAACAAATCAGTTGCCTTTGTCCAATACTGAGGTTAGAACCACCTTCTGATATCCTGGCTTGAAGGCCGTGAGACATTTCGCTCACTACTTCCTTCAGTTCCACCTAAAAAAAAGAAACAACCAATAAATGTGGAATAAAATCTTCTATTTGAGTAAGTTATGATGTTCGTATTTTTCATGATCCTTTCCTTCAGAAATGAAACATTGATAGAAAGTAGAATAAATCAATTTGTAGGTTAGAATAGCACTACAATTGAATTATTGGTGCGTAATGCTTGAATTTTTGTAACCCTTAGAACTGGATGTTTCCCCTATAGACGAACATAGAGGCCACTCGTTCAACCCAGATAGCCCTAACGTAGCTCATAGTTATACCAAAGAAAGTTCATAGTTATACCTCTTCCAGAACATCCCAAAGAGTGGCATCGTCGATTTCATCGAACGGATCCAAATTCTTCCTGAGGGTTCCAGAGAATAAGATCGGCTCTTGAGGAATGATGGAGATCTTCGAGCGCCAGTCGTGGAGGCTGACAAGCGAATCTGAGAGTCCGTCAATTATTATGTTACCTTCAACGTAACACAACCTGAAGAGGGCTTGAATCAACGTGGATTTTCCAGCTCCTGTGCGTCCAACTATTCCGATCTTGAATAAAAAAGTAAGTGGTAAGAGAATTTCATGTACATCACCTTTGCTTGATATAGGGTAAGGTCACCAGTAATGGATAAGGTTCCAGTGACTAGTTTTTGGGAGGGTGAAATTGATAGTCCACGAGTACAGTGTAGCCCTTTAGTGTCATCAGAATGAATTTCATGAGCCAGTAGTTGTTTACAAGGCGAAGATTTTCAACCATAATTTTTCTAGTAAAATTTCGAGATGAGGGCAAGGCTTGAGAGGAGTCTTTTTTAATGTTTGAACTGAGTGATCTTCGTGACTAATATTTTTAGCCTGATTGTCATTGAGGGATCATCAGATGTTTCCGTGTCCATTACTATGGGTCGAACCTCCTCTCAAAATTTAGTGATTGGAGAGGATGGAAGCAACCAAACGTTACAAGACATGTTGTTACATGACTTATACATATTGGGAAAACTCATGCATTACAAGGCTCAGACAATATTGACTGGTAACGTTACCCTAAATGTAATTCGTTAAAAAGTAAGATAAATAAGGAAACCAATTGAGAGGCTAGATTCACGACTTGGGAAAACCTCAGGGCGCATGCAACTGACTGAGGATTCACCTGAACCTACGAAGGGATCCCTCTCTTCTGAGAAGTACACACACCTCATAAGAAATAGGGCAAAGGTTTCCCTCTATATAGGGGTACTCTATCGATACTGCTGTCCCAACGACCTATTCTGGTATACAGATGGATCCAAAATGGGAAATGGTACAGGGACTGGAATTTACGGGGCTAATCCTAGATGGAGCCACTCAGCTCCTCTGGGAGAGTATGCCTCAGTGTTTCAGGCTGAAGTACTTGCAATTTGAGTCTGCGCTGGGGAAAGTCTACGGAGGGAACACCGCAGTATACACATCCGCATTCTCTCGGACATCCAGGCTGCGATCAAGGCTTTAGCTGCTTCCTCCATTAACTCAAAGTTAGTGAGGGACTGCTTCCAAACTCTCTGCTTCCTGTCGCAACACAACAGAGTCTCTCTGGAGTGGGTGGCAGGACACAGTGGAGTAATGGGAAATGAGAAAGCAGATGCGCTGGCCAGAAGGGGCTCACTACCCCCGTTCATTGGTCTAGAGCCAGCCATCGCCATTCCCAAATCTTCCTTTAAGGCGACCATAAACCGGTGGGTCACCAATGAAACCACTAGTAGATGGTCAAACCTTAGAGGGCATGCTCTAAGTAAGCGCATGGTGGCCAAGCCTAAAGGGCCCCATTCACGTGTATGCCCGGAGTCGCCGCCGCGCCACAGAAGAGCTGCTGCGGCTAATCCGCAAGGAAGTAAAGTTAGTGGTTGGCCTGGTAACAGGCTTTACTCCACTCCGATTCCATCTCAACCGCATTGGGGTAGATCAGAATACAACTCTCTGCAGGCTGTGTGGAGAGGCTGAAGAAAAAGCCTCCCTCATAATATTTGATTGCAAAATGCTATCAAATCGCAGGTTTCACCTCCTAGGGGTCACCTACACCCATGGAGGCTTTTCCCAGCACAAAGCTATCCAAACCGCTACTGGCTCTTATCAAAGGGCTAGGACTCCTTGACTAGGAACAGAATCCGCGGAGTAGCACAATAACCCACTAGGCTTCAGCGCTTTGGGCTCCCATCACCCTGATCCCTGGATTCATCTACAATCTTCCCTATATAGGGGTACTCGCTCCTACTGGAGGAGTGGTGGCAGAGCTATACCTGGAATGTCAAAATGTAACTGTTCCATGCAGCGAGAAAAACTCAGCCCTTACTGGTACAGCTCCTTGGAGTGTGAAGCACTCATGGGTATTTAACGCGGTGTAAAATATCCATGAGGCATGTAACCTTAAAACTACTGTTTACAATGTTAGCATCCATCATAGATGAGATTATAACCAATGCCACGAACATATGAAACTCACCTTTTCTTTTGGAAAGATAGTGAACGATAGTGACTTCAAGATCCATGGCCCATCTAGGCTGTACCTCAAAGACAATTTGACGAAGTCCAATTTCCCTTGTTCTGGCCACGAAGCCCTGGGAGCCTTTTCTGCAAATCATTTATGCCCGGAGTAAGTAGAACAATAGTTGAGCAGCATAGATAGAAAAACCCTTAGTCTTTGTAAAGGATGAGATAATTCAGCACATTGTGTTCATGAATGGTTTTTATAAAAATATTCTTAATAATAACATTCTTTGAATGAGACCTATGCTGATAGCATTATTGCTCTAAAATAACCAGCTCTGACTCGAAAATGTACTCAGTTTGCATCATTTACCTTTGGTAGAGTACAAGTTTTTCTCCTCCTCGAGAACGGAATATTCAACGACTCTTTCCACACAGGTCATTTGGTTTTCCAACTCCGCCGACTGCCTCATACCCCACTGGAACATTCCAGTAAGACCTATCGACTGAGTGATTGCTAAACCAACGTCTCCTCCCAAAGCATCTGAAAGAACACGAGAAAGCGATGTAATAAACATTTTTACAACTCTGGTACGATGTATGATGCAAATATAGAAAGAGGTGGAAAATGTACAACTTACTGGTAGTCATGAATAGGAAGCTGAGCACGACGACAGTAATGAAGGCGAAGCAAACTGTATCTAGCCAAAATCCGAAGGCGCGCGTGCAGGCGAGGAATAGATAGAATGAAGCAGAATTCAAATCCTTGAAAATTTGAATAATTTTTATAGTACACGAAAAAGTGAACATGGGCATAAGGTCAACTAGGAGTAATCTTACCTGATGAGAATCGAACTCCCGGACCAGCAATGCCTCATTATGGCTGGCACGGATGGTGGCCAATCCTTGGAGGGTGGCGCTCATGTGAGCAAATATTGGACTTCGAGCTGAAACATCAATCCGATAATAGATATAACTTCTGAATGAACCGACAATATTCACTAAATGAAGCTTGGGTTACAGGGTCATGACCAGTTCAGTCAAGCACGTACATTCATTGGGCATCCATCATGGCAAATTTAAACGGCTCCGTGCGAGTTGCGGACAGGGAAAGAAGGGTAGAGGGGCGGTTGTCAACAAAATCGTGCTGTTTGAGGAACGGCCTCGACTTTATGATGGTTCCGTGCGATTTGCGGACATAGTGCGGAGATCACTTACTAGATCGCATGATGACATTACGTAAGCGAGATAATCTCGTCTTCAGTTCAGTCTGTCACGTCTATCAATGGAGGTTACGTCAACATCACGCGGGAAACAAGCCCTTGTCTTTGACGGTTTCCGATACCGGTGTCACCGCAAAACTGAAAAATGTACGTCCTGGGTATGTGTCAATGACAAAAAAGTCGATGTCCCGGAAGCTTGAAAACCACACCAAACCTGACGATACTCTCAAGAACAAGTCACATCTGCACTGAGGTCGGCACCATTGAGCAGGAAGTGATCGCGAAAAAAGAACAGTATCGGAAACGCACGAGGGAAGAGTTATCCGTTCCAGTGCACGTTATTTTTCGAGAGGAATTCGGCGAACTGAAAGACAGGGGATACGATTTCGTCGGTCACCTCCCAAATTACGAGAGCATGAAGTCATCGTTGTGCAGCATCAGAAGGAAAGCTTTGGGAGCAGAACAGAACCCTGTCGACAGTACTTCCATCAACATTCCTCCCGATGTAAGAACTTTCATTGACGGTAGCGATTTTTTGAAAATAGATGACTCGCAATCTGATGGCTGCAGGATTTTGATATTTGGGATAAGCGATGCAAAAAACGCTCTGGAAACGTCGACAACGTGTTTTCTGGATGGGCTTTGTAGGGCTTAAACAGCCGAATGTTTTCGTTTTTCTTTCTAGACTCAAGGCTATGGCTTCCGAGGCTAGCTTCAAGCTGCGCTCTTTTGAGGTAGGAGAGCCAGGCAGTAAGAGGAAGAAGACGTACGTGCACTTGGACGAAAGGATCGACGAAGCTGGCAGAAAATTTACCGAAACCAAAGGACCTCTACTCCTACCTCAAAACGTTGGCACGTTTTGGCCCAAATTTTCTTCTTTCATTAGCCCAAAATCTTGAAAATTGATGCGAGTTTTCCTCACACATGACGGCTGAGCTTGATCTTCCGAGCTGACACATTTCTAAACACGCCTGCAACAAGTACTGTTTCGCAATGCAGACAGTCCTAAGCCTGGAAAAAGTGCGAAGGGAAATGTGTTCTGTCCGCAACCCGCACGACAGATTATCAATCTTCTTCCCACCACTTTAGTTTGTCCGCAAATCGCACGTCCGCAACTTGCACGTCCGCAACTCGCACGCTACCATTTAAACTGTTGCCATAGCTGAGGTAATCAACCTCAGCGACCCCTCATGGTTTATTGGTTCCTTGGGGAAGAACAGTATATGACTTTCTTTCAGTGCAATATCCACAAGAAAACAGTCTGAGGAACTCGCCAAATGAGAAATCAAAGAGTAAAAGAGGATGCTTTAATCTATCAGGAATTTGATTTAACAAGTTGACTGCTGGAAAAAAAACGCGTTGGTCCACTGTTGCGGAGACATTTTTTTCGTGAAGCGCGCAAAGATAAGGTGTCACTTTGATAATTGCTCATGACCTTCAACATCGACTGATTCATCTCTGGATTGAACCGTTCGTCCCATAGTTAGTTCGTCTATCATGAAAAACAACTAGAAAAGAGCGGTAACGGAGAACAAAAGAATAGGAGCAGATATTGTTGAACCTTTCGCAAAAGGTGTTTGCGTGACATTGACGCTGCCCACCACAGGGGCCCTGGGATATGCGTGGCATAGACGCGATCCACGTCCAATGTGTTAAGCCGCATGCTTTGATAGGTAAATCAAATAAAAAACAAAGAACTGAGACGTAGAAAATGGGGAGTGGGCGTAACTAGATTACCCGTCTCAATGGAAGTAAACCTCAGTTATCAGCTGTCATGGATGTATCAACATCACAACTTCATCCTGATACTCAGCTACAGCCGAGTTCTTCAGGGCCAGAAGAAGAAGTAATCATCTCTACCAATATCAGGCAGATATCAAGTCAGATATCAGCAAGGCCAGAGCCTATTTTCAAGAGCCATGCAAGTGAACTTTACCCAACCCTACCACTATTATTACTTACTTGTTATACACGTTATTTTATTTTGTTTTGTATGTATCACTCACTTATCCCTTCAAGTCGTTTCACACTTCTCGAAGTAGAAACATAGAAAACTCGTAGGAAGTAGAATATGCACCCACATATAAAAGTTGGTACCAGCAGATAAGGGTTGATTGTGGCATTAACCACCATTATACCAATCAATGTGATGCCGATCTGAAAGATTAAAAAAAAAGTTCTTAAAACACGGAAATCTTAAAACTACTGGACTTGAAAAACTCGAAACAAATCCCAATAATGTAGTCAAAATCCCAATAATAATGTAGGCAAAATCCCAAGACAAATCCCAATAATAATAAATGTAGGCAACGTGAATGTTCCACTGATTTGAGATGACTTGTAGTGCTAAATTGATAAATAAAGTAGACTTACTGTAACCACATCAGCCATTGTAGCGGGCAGTATTTCATCGATTTGCCCAATATCCTTGGAGAATCTATTCAAAATACGACCTAGAATTGAATTTTGAAGATTTAATGACGGGTAAACTTACCCCAGTAATATAACTACAATTATTTTACCAGGCTACTCAAATTTCATTTCTGAGCAGTTCGGCAGCACACTAAACGAATTAAGACTTTGGACAAAGATTTTGCAACTCATCAACCTTCAACTTTACAAAAAGCCAAAATTCTACTTTACTCAATTCATTCGATTCCGAGCAACCAAATCTGGACCTACTTGATATTTTTCCAATTTCAACTCAACACAGTCAACAATGGGGTATTTCAGTCAATTTTTTTTATTATTATTATTATTATTATTATTTTTTTCAAAAGAGTATGGCTCAGGAATAACGGTAATCGGGTCTGTTCGCCGAGAAAATGTTTTTAAAAAATCAGAGAAGCTAAGGAAAGTTGAAGATTTGAATGGTGTGACGTAGCTAGCCAAAACTTCCTTGAAAAAAGTATCCATGCACAGAGAAGAGATGAAACCCTTGGAGAATCTCTTGGATACTACAAAATGCTACTCACACACACGCGCGGCGTAGTGTGTGTGCGTTTATGCCGGCCCGCCTTTTTTTCAAATGAGCGATCTCTTTAATTTTTCTACCACATGTTATAGCATCATTGGGCTAAACGTTGGAGTATATAGGTTTTCAAGGATGCTGAATCCAAATTTGAGGTCAAAAACCTGAATTTCCGACCCACCGAAATACCCCATTGGACTACAATATCACTATAGTCCAGTGAATAGATAAGCCCAGCGTCCAGAGAAATACTTGGGGTAAGGATTTTTTCTCGTATGTAGAGGGGTGGACAACTGGACATGTTGAACCCAAGTTTGCCATTCAACTTTTGGCAGCCGAAAAACTTCGAAATTAAGGCACTCTTTCTTGGTTTTTTGACTTTAACTCAAAAACGACCCATCGCTACAAATGAATTTACTCTTTACTTTAGAAAAAGTAAGAAAAAATCGTCGATTTTGACCTTATTTTCTGATTGAACCATAAAATGATGGTCCTTGTTGGATGCACAATTTAATCCTCTACAATATTCGAAAGAGTACATTTTCTTGACCAATGGGCTGTTTTCGAGTTATAGGCGAAACACCAAAAAAAATGTCAAAATGTGGAGGTTTTTCGGCTGCCAAAAGTTGTCATCACGGCTTTTGAGGTGGCAAACTTGGATTCTTTACCCCAAATATTTTCCAGCAGAAATCCTCTACCTACTGGACTACTATTCAAGCTTTCCAAAATCAATTAGGATCTACAGATATTAAGATTATACGTAGGTATATATCCACTAACCAGAATTATTGTTGTTGAAAAACCACATGTTTGTCCGTGAAAGTGAATTGAACATGTTGTCATGGAGTTTCATGGAGGACCGCATGCACATGATGAAGAAAAGGAAGGACCTCACCAAAGCAATCGCTATCGTGAGGACGGTTATGCCGAGAAAAACATAGATGCACTGTTCACGGTTGAGGATGAAAGGGTAATTCAACTCCACAGTCACCGTTCCGTTTGGCGCATTGTAAACGTACTCCTCCAAATTAACCCTGAAATTGAAAACATATTGAGTTGAATTTCAATGTAAGATTGATGCGTAAGGAGTAAAGCACATAAAGAATTGTTGCACCCATACAATTATCACTGAGCTCTACACTCCCTCCTTCACTTTACCGCGTCCATAAAAACCTTCAACAAGGATCAGCTCTACGTAAGTACTCAATAAGCCGGTCACAAATTGGCACTACAACAACAACCCTCAAAAGGTCTCCTCTAATCACACTCATTTTATAGCTCCACAGTTCCTCTTCAACCTCCAAGCACGCAAAGCAAGCAACCAAGCATTCCCAAGCAAGCCAAGCATTTCTTCACTTCAAAGTCCAGACCAAGGCGAGCTCTGGCCTAATGAGTGATTTGCAAAGACGAAGCTTCGCATTTTGGGATATTAGCTAGCTTATAATTTACAGATACTATCCTCCTCTGATTCAAGGAAAACTGAGTGGCCTACGCGGTCAAACGTGAATCCAACCGTCTTCATTTCTCCAGGAGTTTCATCATCAACCTCTCTTGAAGTTGAGTCCCTGCTGAGCCGGTACAGTATGCAAAATTACTTTCGACGACAGTCGAGGCTCCTATCAATATCTTCGGCGTACTCAAGCAAATATGCTGAAGTATTGAAAATGGTCCTTCCAACATGGACGCCTGTAAGTATTCACCACTCTCTTTCACCCAGCTTTCTTCGATACTACTACTAAAATTGTTGTTATTATTACCAGTAAGAGAGCCAGTAATCTCCTCCAGAACCGAACCCTTGGGCAATCAAAAACAGGAGGAAGACCATGAAGAAAACAAAGCTTCCGCCACCAGTTGCATTGAAGTAAGCTTTGTAAACGCGTCCTCCAACGGAGCCTTCGCTTCTTGTTTCAGCAACAGCAGTTGGTACTTCAGCTGGAGTTAGGTCGAACATTGAGGATGCCGCACTCTATAAAACATAGGTTATCATAGTAATTATCAAAAATATAGTCTTGAAACAACGCAGTAGTAAAAGTTCAGGGTTTTCATCTAGACAACAAACTACGCAAAAAAAATTGTGAGAAAAGTGTGGCACTTATGCAGGCTTAGCACTTGGGACACCACTTAGCACTTAAGACAGCCTACCAAGTAGGGAAGTGTGGACTTACCTGTAAAGAATCCAGCCTGGTCCTAGTGTACTGAACGACAGGCTCCATGGGTTCTTCGTGAGGTTCCTCCCCAGAGGCTGTCAAGAGTTTAGTGAAATCTAAACCACTTTTCTGTAGTTCTTGGTAAGTTCCTTTGGCAGTGACCTCACCCTGAAAAATTTGAATGAACAAGTTAGAAAAATGGATATTCCATCAAATCATATTGAAAAGCTTAGTAAACTGATGCTGAAATGGTTGTTGAGTACATACATCTTCCAGGAGGACAATCTGATCTACGTATTCTAGATATTGAACTTGATGAGTAATCAAAACCACAGTTTTATCCTTCAGGTATCCTTGAAAACAAAAATATTACAAAAATTTGAAAAGTTACATCACCAGTCTTGCTATTGACAACGTTAGGTAGGTATCTTCCTACTCTAACTGAAATAATTCTATAACTAGTTGATGTTTTGAGAAAATGGATTAACAATACTGATAAGAGTACCTTGAATGCAGTCTTCAAACAGGTGCTTTCCAACATGAGTGTCCACTGCTGACAAAGGGTCATCCAAAAGATAGATGTCAGCTTGTTTGTAAACTGCTCTAAAAAAATATGTTCCACTAAATTACCGTGTACTGGATAGGTTCTTCATAAAGAAACTTCACAATCGGTCAACTCAACATCTAATATTTATATTGGAAAAAGTTTACTACATAGTGCTTTACGAGAAGCTAGGACTGTCTGAGTTTGATTTCGGCTGTGTACATCAACTATCTGATTTGATAGAGGAACTCATTTTTATAGATACATTTCACTGGATTACAGACTTGGCAACAGCAGCCCCCCCCCCCGCCTTCAAGACATAGAAAACTGATCGCATAAATCAGCTCAACTGGTGTGAGTCTGCCAACTCTAGCGAGGGTGAAGTGAGAAAATGACGTAAGCCTGGGACCTGTACAGCCTTCTGATGAGTGTTCATTTGAGATGGGTTGTTCTGTATCAATCTGATACTTTGTCCCAGTGATTGGAAAGTAGCAGGTACTCTCAAATGTGACAAGCCGAAAGTATCAGAGACTGCGGTCACATCGTGTAAGTGTTACCGTTTGCTCTGTTCCCTCGTACCTTTCGTTTTCGGTCCAGTCCCAGGTATTTTCCTGGTGGCTCTTCAGTTTCCTCTTCCTGTCACAACCAATTTTCAAGTCACAATCGCATCGGGCAGTCACATCTTCGGCCAATGCGCCTGCACCCTCGCAACGTCCTTGCGTTCGCGTCCTGCTCGCATTCCCCCCTTCCGCTTCCGTCCTTCTTCTCCTTCCTTTCTTTCGCCGGCCTCTCTCCAACCTCACCTTCCCCCTTTGCCCCTTTCCGCTGTGCAACCGCCAGCGCTTCTTTTGATTTTCTCCCCTTCCTGTTCCTTCAAAATAATCTACCAATATTGCACTCATTGTCTTTTCCATTCATTTTAAATCGTTCAATATAGGTACCTACCTACTCATTTGCCATTTTAATTTTGTTTCCTTTTAATTTATCTGCATTGTTTAAGCATTAGGTTTCTCCCTTCAAATAAACATACAAAAAATCTATAACTTATTTTGTTCTTACATAAATTGCAAATCCCGTACGTGTTAGACTCGTCTACCGTAAAAAAAATTCCAAATAAAAGAAGTCTTTTTTTGAGACATTTCCACTCGCGGCACTTGAAATAAAAACTTGCACAGGCGAAGAAAGGAGAAAACAATCCTTGAGTGCTCAGAATACAAGGAAAGAGTGAAAAGCTGAGATGTGAAAAATAATAATTTTGAGCAGGGTCTGTGGAGTGGGAAAAGGGTAGTGGGGAATTCGGAGATTGTAACAATCATGGGAGTTCCATGAATATTGAAGAAAAAGAAAAGTAACAAATTTCGTTGAAATAGGTATTTATTTCCAGTATTTCAATTGAAATGCAAGGATTGAAGTTCGAAAGTTCGTTGACACTTCAAGAGTAAGCGTGCACCCATTGCTCTGTTTCCAAGAATGTACCTTCCTATCGAGATCGAGTACAATTGGAATTCAAAGAACTTTGGCTGCAGCAGCTCACCGGTGCGGGTCAGACGGACGAGGAGGGGACCAGAGGCGGAGTCCCACCCACCGGATTGCTCCACAACTGTGACTTGGCTCATAGGAACATTTGTGACAAGTATCAGGTAAAAGTATCAGGTACCAAAAAGTAACAGGAACAAGTTGCTCCTGTGACTCGAAAAACCTGTCACAACCCATCTCTAGTGTTCATTGATCTTTCCATACGCCACCGATACAATCTTGGTGGGAGTTCTACCAACCTAACATTATACTAATGCATAAGAACTATCAGCAACAGATCTCACAGTGGTAAATCTAACTAAATAACTGATTTTTACTAACCTTGCTAAACTAATTCTAGCCCTTTGCCCGCCACTCAGAGACACTCCACGCTCTCCAACGATTGTTTTGTCTCCAAAGGGGAACTGGTCAAAGTCCGTAAGAAGAGCACACATCATGACCACTTGGCGATATCGGATTCGGTCAAAAGGCTGCCCAAACAAAATGTTCTGGCGGACGCTCCCGGGGAAAAGCCATGGTTCTTGAGAGGCGTAGGAAACGGATCCTGAGATCTCTATGGAGCCCTTATTTAGGGGCAGTTCGTTGAGGAATGCATACAGCAGTGAACTCTGAAAGAAACAAGATGTTTTCATGCTGAACATTGTGCTAGAAATGTTGTTTGAGTAATTTTTCGTATGATAGGTACTTAGTAAGGTACAGCATTTTTGAGAAGAAATGATGAGCTGTATAACAAGCAAATGTAGTAGGTACAACTTACTTTTCCAGATCCAACCGGACCGATAATGACGGTCAATTCTCCCTGGTTAACGTCAAATGAGACGTCCCTCAGGAAGTCGTCCTCGTTCTCAGGATCCCATTTCGCGCTGATGTGTTTCACGTGGATGAAAGACTTTTCGCCTTTTACATGGACCACATTTGTCATTTCCAAGTCTCCCGTTTTGGGGTTTGGTTCAAAGTCTCCGCTTTTCTTTCCATTTTGCTCTTCTGGTCCTTTCAGCGCAAGAGGAATATTAGTTTCGTCGTATAACAAGAACGTCTACACAAAAAAATATGAATAAATAAAACACGATTAATGGGAAAACAAACCACTAGGACACCAACTGAAAGAACACAGATCCTGTTGGACCTTAAGTTCACAGGTACCTGAAAATGGTTGATAATTTTTCTTTAGGTTCATAAAAATGAGGAGCTGAAAGATTAATTTACTTTGATACGTTTCACGGAGACCAATGCTTCAGATATTTGAGTTATGACCGTTGGTAGGAACATGGACATCGACATTCGCAGAGCAGCATAGTACGACTGTATCACAAAGACCTGGAAGAGAGCATTTCAAACAAGAAAATTGGTAAATAGGTAATAATAACACAATATTGCACCTTGGAGGTGAACATCCACAGCTATTCTCAATGAGAAGTGCTCGTTGGTGGTTAATATCAGTGTTATGTCTGCGTGTTGTCGAGTGAAGGAGATGAACTTCTCGATGCGGCGTTTGTGATTTCTTTAACTCCTACTCAACGAAGAGAATGTCCCTATCCTATCGACTGCACTGTCACACCGGCGGCGTTAGCCTGACCGTAATGTGGAGTGCAGGTAGATATGCTAGCCCAACAACCCCGACGTTTCATAAGAAACCGACCAATGGGAAGCGGGATATTTACCTATTGTGCCTACTTTTGCAAGGAGATCCCTTATCGGAGGAGAAGGTAGAGAGTGAAATGAACAAGGCGATTGAAAGGACTAGATTGCCTACTGGAGCATCCCTGAGTGAGCTTATATACTCTGAGTTTTCTCTGGTGAAGGAGAGGTGGAAGGGTAACGTCATGTTGACGTGTTTCCCCGTAACTCGTCTCTCCCTGTGAGTGGTGACCACTGGGCTGAAAGCTGAATGTGGGAGCCCGAGAAGCGTTCTGATTGGTGGAGCTCCAGGACGTAGCTATAGCGGAATGCAACAGATCGTGTTCACGATCGTTTGTTTCCAACCTTATCACAACGAGTCACCTTGTTTATCACATATTTTTCTCCTTGGTGCGTTACCGGCCGCATCTAAGTAATTAATTTGATAACATTTATTTATATTCACGATATGTACGAAAAAATCGAGCGATTTTCAATTATACACCGGGTTTCAAACGTTTGTATGGGTGGCAGTTGTCGATTGAACATTTGAACAACTGGCGATAGGGACAACAACAATTGTTAGGGCAACTTGGAAAATACCTTTCGCCTCGATTGGATTTTCCAAGTAATTTTTGCAAATCTAAATGATGATGAAACGAAAAGTTATAAATTTCTGGTCATTCGAAAGGATGTGAAAAGAAGCGGTATGAAGAGTGTGCCCTCTCCCCCCACCACTTCCATAGTAGTTCCTCAATCCTAGCTGAAAGTAGATGGCGCAACTGAGGCAGCCTCAAAAATGCTTGCACACCATTTTAACGTTGGCTTTCTTCTCTGTTAACTTGTCTCCGTTACTCTGTGGTGGAGACTCACTCAGGGATCCTCTTGTTGCTTCTTTATTTAAGAAACAATTAATTGATGAAATGTGGGTCATAACAATCAGCATCTTCTGGGTGGGTCTCAATCTCATGGACTTTCTAATGGGGAGCATATTTACAGGAAAGGCATGTTTGAAAAACGTCAAAGAAATTCAAGCTGAAATTTGACCCGAAGCCAAATGATAATGTAAAGAAGTAGATCATGAGCTAACTAACCATGAGCCCGGCATGAGTCATCAATTCGTCATAGAAAATATGAAGATTTTAATAATCAGTCTATCAGAACTGCAGATGCAGTTTATAATGTAATTCATAGCAGTAGAAATATGTAGGTACGACGGAAGAAAGAAAGTTACTTTAATTTCCATGGAAGTTTAAAAGAGAAACTCATTCCCTTTGAACTCATTCTGAAAAATTTAGTAAGCCTAGTAAAGTAGATAAGATATAGAAAAGGAAGTTACTGCTAAAATTAAAATAGAGAAACAAAACATCAATAAAAATGGCAATGAAAGATGTGTAAGATGCAGTCAGTGATATGGGAAAGGATGGGATCGGTCCAAGGGCGGACTTGGAAGAGAAAGGAAGAATCAAGCGAAAGAATCTAAGACAAATAAACAAACAAATTACATGGCGGACTATTCATTGAAGAACAAAGATGGAGGAAATCAACAAGCGGATAAGAAACACTTTAAACTTGACCACAATGGAGAAAAAGAGGAGAAGAAGAACTCACTCCCTTTGGTCTTGCAACAAATTACTGTGACATTTGGGATAAGCGAACAGTTATTGAGAACAGGGTCAGAGCTGAGCAATGTGGCATTCTAACATGTACAAAGTGAAGGTGTTGTGCATCATAAAGTGCCATAAGTTTTTATTAAATATTTAAGCTACAGGAATTCAGAGTCTTCCAAACTCCGAATGTGGAATCAGTTTTCAGGAAACATCAACGCTGAATACAACCAACTTAGAATATTCAACTCACCATTTCAGCCCTAATGTAGTTCCCGAAGAGAGCATAGCTGAAAATGGTCAAGAAGACTGAAGTTCTGGCGTGGAATAGAATGAAGGAATACATCACAGCCTTTATATATCCAGATCTTCGTATCTGCCGCACTTCTTTCCTGCAAGTAAAAGTTGTATTTTAGGTTTGAGAAACCTCTGATATGCAGCATTCAATGGAGTGGAGGTGCGCCTGATTTTTATCAAATTTTTAATCGAAGGTAGACCTCATCCTGAGAATTTTGACACCAGCCGTTTTATTTTTGGATGAGTAGATCTTTTTCTATGATTTTTCAAAGTTTCGAATGTTTATGACGTCACGCGCCCTTCCCGCCAGGGTGGGACCCCCCAGCCGTCTGTGATATAAACATTCGAAACTTTTAAAAATCAAAGAAAAAGGTCTTCTCACACTAGAAGGTCGCGGTTGGTGTCAAAATTCTCATAATGAGGTCTAGTTTAGATTAAAAATAACAATAAACAGTTTTTCGACCCATGCGCACACCCCATTTAAAATATCTGTGTTGGGAATAAGTAACAACTCATGATGACTCAGTGTTCCTTTGAATGATTCTACATGCGAGTATAATTGGTTGAATTTGACTAATTGAATTTACATAGAATTTACTCTGAACCATCAGAGTAAACCCCCACCTTATCTTTTACAAGCGGCTTCCCTAGGGATGTCGACAGGCCCAAAAAGCTGAAACGACAGAATTGTGAGGGTGAGGGGTAGACCACACCAGCTTGAAACTGACACAATGATACATAGTTGTGATAACTAAAGCCCCGAAACTGATAAGTGATCGTTCTATGGTGGTACGGTAAGTTGTGAATATGGCAGAGTTTTGGACTAAATTGGATTGTGGTCCTACCTCGAGAGGATTCCTGTGAGACTGTGTTATACACAGGAGAGACACATGAGACAAAGGGAGGTTATAGGGGAGGTAGGACGCACACATGGTAGGGTG
Organism: Apolygus lucorum; assembly: GCA_009739505.2. Classification (NCBI taxonomy): domain Eukaryota; kingdom Metazoa; phylum Arthropoda; class Insecta; order Hemiptera; family Miridae; genus Apolygus; species Apolygus lucorum. Next base: position 21,240,560 of record CM019182.2, on the reverse strand, counting down.
AAATTTGAGCAGTAAGATGTCAGTGAAGCTTCAACTTTTTACTATAGTAGGTACAATTTCCGATCCCATAGGTTATCCACTAAAGTTTGATCATATGATGGAAAGATGTACGCAAAATTATACAAGATGGTATCCGTCTAGGAGGCGCAAACTCCCGCTAGGGGCGCTGGTGGTAAAGTAGTTTCATATACAGCCAATAGAGTGCTCTAATGAATGACTTACCACAGCAAGTAATAGTACAGTGTGTTTGATAACTTTCAAAATTTAATATGTTGTTGAGTCAGAATGATGTCTTCTATCTGATATGAGATAACGTCGAATATACCCCTTTTTTTATTACAATAAGGATCTAAAAAACCCAGAGTCGTTTCGCCCATTAACAGAAGGAAATTTAAATTGTTGGCACTAGTAAAACGTTGATGCAATCTCTCCGAGGTAATTTTAATCAAAGCACTCTATTGGACATAAATGCGAAACTACTTTTACCACCCCTAGCGGGAGTTGACGCCTCCACAATGGATACTGTCCAGTCAAAATTATCCTAATGAACATAATAAAAAACTTCCAAGTTTTGAGGATGCCTAAATTGGCTCAAAACAAACAGCCAACAAAAGTTAGGTAAACTTGAGTAGAAACTTACCTCCTAGCCAACGAAACCAGAGTGTTGAACGGTTTTTCCCAAGCGTACATTTTTATGACTTGAATGCCAGTTATGATTTCATTCATCAGTCGAACCCTTTCATCAGTTCTCACAGCAGTTTTCAACCTCAAGACAGACGTTTTCTTACCGAGCCAACCTGAAACGAGGTTCCTTTGTAACGACATAATTGAACATGTGAATGTGATCTCTGAAATTGCAGAGATTAGTTGTAAGATACTACAAGTGCCACTCGGACCAGATTGAGCGGATGCATAAGAGATTCCTACGCTATGAAGGGTACAAGTTTCGCATTCCGCTGGAATCAATGAAGTATGAAGACCTGAACGAAAGATGCCATACGCTCAATCCTGTGGAATGCAGGAGTCTGACTGACCTCTCGTACTTCCACAAGCTGGTCCTGGGTACGGTCGATTCTCCATCGCTGCTCTCAATGGTCAGTTCCCAGTTCCCACGCCCAGGATTGCGTTCGGCAAATCTGTTCTGGGTTCTTTTTTCACCTACAACCTACTCTTACCATCGTCCGATATCCAGAATGCCGCGGATGGCAAACCTAACACTGGAGAGATGCCCGGACATAGACTTTTTCGTCCAGACCCCAGCTATTGTTTGCCACAGATTAATCCATTTCGCGAAGGACTATTAACGGCCTCTTTTTTACTTAGATTTTCCTTATTTCACTCTTCACATTAATTGTCTTGTCACTTTTTTCTTTTCATACATCCCGTGGGGACGTTTCTTTTCTCTGACCATTTTTCTATCTCAAATATTTTTTTACTCGTTGTATTGGGCTTACCCATATTAAATTAAATAAATAAATAAATAAAATAAAATAAAATAAAGTGAGATGCGGGGATTTGATTTGTCAATGAAGATCGGAATATTAGCAATTTGTTCAGTAAGGGATCTCATCGGTCACAATAGATCAAACCTATGGTCTCAGTGTCTAAGGGCTTGCCCCGTCCCAGTAAATAAAAAAAAAGGGATCTCATAGTGTTTTTCCCTCACTTTTCAGAGTTTGGTGTTAGCTGAGAAGGGTCCCCATACAGATGCTTGTGACATCGGAGTGAACTGAAGAAACTGTGATGAACAAAATTTGTTCATTTGTTAAAGTAAAATTTAATTTTACTTTAACCAAGTGTACATTTCTACTTTAAATCGATTAACTGCATTGTTGCCTAGAGATGAGTTGAACCAGTAATGTTTCGTTACTGTTACAAACATTCCAGAGACACAAGCGTTCCAGCGCATTCAGTAACAATTAAGCGTTCCAGCTCATGTGACAGTTAGCAATGGTGACAGAATTCGCATTTTTGCTTCGGAATTGAGTTCCAGTTGGAAAGACCCTTCTCTGCATTAGAATCAATGCTGATAATGGAACGCTTATGGTGAAATTAACACGTTGACTGCGAGTCACACGCCTGGTGCGTCAAAGACTGAGGACCATGGACGACTGAGGACGGCTTCTCCATGTTACCATTTACGTTAGATTGACTAAAAATGTTGTCTATTGACCTTCAGCACTCCGTAAGGGTTCATCCAACCTCCCTGAGAAGCCGTAGTTGTTTACATGCATGAATTAAGGTTCAAAGAACAGTTTCAAAGCCAACTATATACATGACAGAATTTTGGAAATGACAACAATAACAACTATGACGCACAGCGGGTGAGGAAATTGGATATATCATCATTGAAGTGTACTTCACCGTGCTGATCATGCACATGGCGCGTCACGGCCTAATTACAAAAATATGATAATTTATGGCAAAATAACATCATTACCCATCAAAGTACTCATATTTGGGATTCGTTATTCTTTAAAAAAAAAAAAAAACCGTTCAGGTTGGTAGGCAACATTGGCAGATTCGATTCTGCAGTGAATGTGTTAAGAATTGAACAGTAATGTAAATGGAATACTTCACATAGGGCAGTGAAAGATATGTGGACTGCACAGAGACAATGGTGGAACAGGTGGTGGAACACAGCTCCAAGCTTCATTTTTCTCTTAGTATGGAAAATAGTATCCATAGTGTTCCACTGGAACTGTTACTTTGAAGGTGGAGTAACCATTTCAGGAATATGTTCCAAGTAACCGTTCCAGATGGAACGACCCATCTCTACTGTTAAAGCAGTTAATCGAGCAGTCTGTTTATCTGGTCGCCCATTCATGGTTCTCCATTTTCACTACTTAACCTACTCTAGGTACCCGAAAACTGAACGCAAAAACAAAGGGGGAATGGAAAAGGCACCTTACCTTTAGTTCAGATAAATACATGTGAATTCACTAATTTGTACAGATACAGCCCTTTTTATGCAGATGTGACGGGAAAATAGACAGACCTGTCAAAACTGAGCTATTAACGGCGCAGTTTAATCGGTTAAAAGTAGAAAGATTTGCACAGACCAGCGAGCTGTATGCAGATCAGAAGAAACTCCAAGTTCATAGTTTTGTCAATTGATTTATCAGAAATGATACACGACTCTTCATAAATTTACGGAAATTTAGGGAGGTAAATGCTATATGGTACCTAGGGCCATGCCAAGTTTAAAGGCCTCAATTCGTAACATTATGCTCTACATGATAGATACCTTGGAAAGGGATGAAGATCAACAGGAAACCCAGTCCGATGAATGACGCAGGACCCACCAACTGGTACGCCAAGTATCCAATAATCACAGTTTGTACTGGGCCGATCCAAACATTGTGGATCAACATGAAAGTGACGTCAAACCTGTTGACGTCGTTAGACATCAAATTGACGATTTGCCCGATTGTTGTTTGTCCCAAGGCTGTTCTACTAAGCCTTAAAGCCTGAAATTAATACAGGTCAATGAAAAACAGCTGTAAAGATGAATCTTCATGGTCGCAATTTTTTGTATTCAATAAATAAAACGGAAGAAGTAGTACGATCTATCGAATTTTCTCAACGAGAGGTTCGGTAAAATTGAAGGTGAGGAGTCTGGTATTCCCGATAACAACTCGGTTCGGTAAAAACTCAATAACAACGAGAGGTTCGGTAAAATTGAAGGTGAGGAGTCTGGTATTCCCGATAACAACTCAACATCAGCCCAAATAAGTGAGATTCATTGTCAAAGTATTATAAATACAGTAATTTCATATTTAGTTAGATTTTAGATATTTTATTTGAATTAGATACCATATCTCTTCTAGTTAACCAGATTAGTTTCAGTTTGGTGTCAACTCGTATAAGTGTAATTCAATCCACTTACTTATGTACTAATTACGTAATCAAACTACTAGTGTGTCCTTTATATTTGAACTAGATAGGTACCGTATCTCTAGGATGGTTTGAACTCACTCCAATTCCTGTTACGATACACAAGGCAGTTTGGAGTGTAAGAAGACGTCAATATTTAAAAAGGAATTTGAAGGCGTCTATAGTTTTATTTAAAGGAACAATTGACACATTTCTGCCTGTCTCTATTTATAAAGAAACGGCCGACCAATATTTTTTAAATGGCTTGTTCTTGGTGCCAGGTCAAATGTAGAACAAGTGAGCTCCAGTACCACTCCAATAATAACGTTAATGCTTGTTTAACAAAAATATTGGAAACTCACTCAACCCTTTTCCTATCAATAAATTGTCTACAACAAATGATCTCAGTCTAACAGACCCTACACAGGGTGGATGGATACAGGATGGATCACCTGTAAATCCTTTCTTTGCAAAAAAAAAAACCCCTAAAAACCCTTAAGTTCTCGTAGGGAGCGAACGGTTTGTCCTAGAGCTCCGCGTGGTCTCTAAAAATTCAATACTATCTTAAAAATTGATGAAAAAACAATACCTTTATATCGAAATTTTTTGAGCTAGGGCGTTTTCATCAACATTTCAACCCTTGGAAATGACCTACATCAACCAAACACTTCGGGGCACAATAGACCCCAGATTACCCATAGACCAAATCAAAATCGGTCCTTGGAAACTTACCGGGGGAAAGTACCGCATAAGGCGGACGGACAAATTTGTATTCGATTTTTGGATTCTACGTAGGTACCTTGAAACGTAAACCAACAAATTTTGAGGGGGGTTAAAATTTTTTTTCTTGGTCGATTCCAAAAGTTCATTATTGAAAATAATAAACCAAAAAGAGATCAACAGCGATCTTCATAATTTTTTACGAGGAATTGAACCATGATATTTTTAGCACTGCCCATGTTTTTAGCGCAACCGTGTGCAACTTACACCAACTTTGTTTTTGACATTTTATGTCTTTACTTCGGCACATAAACGATAAAAGCGATAAGTTTAGTTTTCTGATAATTTCCGCTTACAACCGAGTCGTTACTAGAGAAATGGTAGGTACTTCGTCGTTTTTCATTCCACAAAATTCGTTGACCATTCGTTGGAAAGCTCTCGATTTATCACGCATTTCTTTCGTACTTGTTCTTGGTACTTATGTCATCATTATATATTTATTAATGTTATTAATGGATGTAGTAAACAATGCCGCTTGTTTAGTTGTAAGTTGGGAACTAAAAACATAAAGTGTCCCAATGTGTTGCAGACTCGTATGCAAGCGTTCATCTTCAAAATTGAGGTTTATAGGTAGGTAGCGATTCTGTTTTGCGTGTACCTCGGGTCACTCGGCTTACGTTGTTTTTTCGTTCAATTTAGATGCCTCTAAGTGCACCGGCGTGAAACGGGTTCCAGTTCCACCGGAAATCCTTGCATTTTTCATAAGTCCGACCCTTAAGTAGGTACTCGTAGGGAGCGAACGGCTTGTCCTACTCCTAGTCTCATCTCAACACTGGTACCGCGGGCGGGGGGAGCCCCAGGCTACCGATACACTGACTTTGTCAAAGTATCACTTGCCTGCCCCCCAATTGAGGTAGGATTCGCGGGGGCCGTGGTTTATACTGCCCTGGGAGACGAAATTCATCTGTATACCTGGGAAGGGATCCATGTGTCATGGCCAGCGAGGATGGCCCTGATACATGGAACCCGACATGTGAGTTTTGTGAATTACCAAAAACTCGGGCGCCGACCTGCATAGTCGGTAGTGCGTGCTAGACGTGCGCCTCACAGGGACTTGCAAATATGCAAGGACATTGATTGTGTCAACAATCCCTCTCTTGCTGCTTGCAGCAAGGGGGGAGACTATAGAGTCGCAAGACCCCAGGAATCCCTAAATCGACCTTCACTCTGAAGGAAGAATAGTAGACATCCTTGTCCTACAGAGTTCCGGGAGGTCTCTAAAAATATTTTAAATTCGATACTATTTAATTCCAAATTGGAACCCTCTTTTGTATTGCAGATTTGGATTCTACGTAAAATTCGACTCCTCATTCTTTTTATCAGCGCGCCCAACCAGTTCCGCGAGTGCGCTAAGTTGCTCAACTAGCAAAATTTCGGAAAATAACATTTTTTATATGCATATTATGGATTCTAGTAAACCCCAAGGGAGGTTTTTCAAAAAATGTCTGTATTTTTTCAACGCTGATTCACGTGATGCCATCCTTTTTTACCCGTTTTTAGCGAAATAATGCCCGAAAATTGGCTATTTTGTGTGAAACGATAAACTTTTATGTCACTTTCAGAATTAAGATGATTTTTATTTTATTTTTTTGGATTTTATCACTTGAGGAGGTTTAATCTGCTAGTTTTACATTTCTCGAACAATCCTTTAAAAAATTAATGGCAGTAAATATCTGAAAATAGGTGCTTAAATGAACAAAAACTGACATGAAAACCAAATTTTATTTTGCGAAGAAACGAGTTTAGGGGGGTGATCCATCTTAGCTGAGACACTCCGTGTATGACAACGTTACCAGGGAACTTCCTCCCTCCACTAATTTCACTCATTAAAGTGAGGGGCGTTCAATAAAGCTTCTTCTTCTCTGCGACATCATTTGTTAACCATCTACCCTCTTTACATCAAACATTAAAACTTCTAAAAGCGAAAATTGTTGTAGTTATTCAGTTACATTACTTGATTTCATCTTTTATAGGGTTGCAAATAAATATTTACGGTAGAAAAATCTGACAGCAATAGAAAAATCAAAATCACCTTTCACATTGCATTGTTAGGCAACTCTCACTGTAAATGGTGACTGGTCAGTAAAAACTTTCATAGTACCGTTACATTCAAGATTTGCTCTACAGTGTGTCGTGTCGATACTGCAGTTGTGATAATAGGAGGTGATAATAGGTTCTAATATCCTCGGACGACCTGACCCGCTAGGTATGTCTCTGAAACTGGGTTTCCGGCCCTGGTCGACTTTGCCAGGCAAGTCCTGGTAAGGGAGTGATACATTTTTACCATCAGCGCCGTGACCGTTCTAGCTTTGCATGGACCTTCGATGCTAATCAGTGCCCATTGCAAGTTTCCTCTGTGACAAGTGTGTGAGAGGCTAAGTAGGTTGGGCTAGGAAAAGCGGCAGGAGGGCAGATATCCCCAAGTTGGGCCTAGTCCCAAAGGGGCAAGCTTGCTGGGCAGACATTGCCACCAAACACTGGTTCATCAAGTTCGATTGGAGGCCTCGATGTAGTCAAATCCCCTCCAGACTGGTGATCGTCTCTTCAATTTGCTGCCTCTCAACCTGCGTGGCCTTTCTGTAGGACCCTTTAAGATACATCTCAGGAAGATGCTCATCCAAGCTGAGCTGTATGACGTAAAAGTCTTTTCCCAGTTGGGGCTCTTTTGAAGTTTTTCTAGTGTCACTGCGACAGACTCTTTTCTCTCTCTATTTTCATTATTGCATTTACTTTTTTATATCCTGTAATGTTGCTGACAATTTTATTGCCTTATGGCTTCTACAAATAATAATTTATTTATTCATTTAAAAAGATCCCTGGAAACAGAGCTCTTAGGCAACTGTTAGATCCGCTGATCACCCAGTGAATCTATTAGATGGCCCCCTAATAGATTAGTGTTGGACTCGTGCGAGCATACGGCTCACTAAGTGCTAGAGAGTAGGCCTAAGAACCCTGTCGGGCCATAGGGTTGTTTTCCCTCGTTTACGGACTTGGGGAAGAGTTTGGAGCCCAACATGGCTGGAACTCGGATTGAAAGATCGACAATAGATTTACATAGGTACTAATATTGGGTACCAACATATTCGTTGAAAGGCAGAAGAGATGACCTTGGCATTCAACCCAATTCGAAATAACCGTAGTTTTTCTTATCAAAGAAAACGGAAGATGAAGGTCGTCATCCAACTCCCTCTATTTGGTAAACAGTGGATGAATTATTACTGCCGCTCTACAAGCCTGAAATTCTAAAATTAAACTTGTTTCCACTCACTTTTCGGTAAATCATGGAACACATGGCTATCCTCAGCCTCATTCCCAAATGTTGAATACACAGCATGTACGGATGAAGGACGAAGCAAGGAATCAAACTGCAAACCAAGATGCCAGCAGCGTAAGCGTAGGCGTCCTCCACCGACATTTCGCTTCCTTCCGCGAAATATCTGATGAGACCTTGGAGCATCAATGGTTGTACGATTCTATGGGTGAAATGAAAAAAAAAAAGAAAAAAAAAAACATGAACATTTTAAGACCCTGCATTCCGCCAGATGGGATATTGGTTATTCAAATTAGCAGTATTTTACTATCAGCCCAAGATTCATCGCCGACACTCCACCGCCTCCGCTCGACATTGAGCTTCTTGATGTTTGTATTAACCACAAGATATAAAAAAAAGTGGTTACTTCTAACAAGTTGAAGTAAAATGAAATCTTTACTTAAGGAGCCTTTTTTTAATAAAAAATTACTACATCGTAACTCTGAGATGAAGACTACATGGGAAGAACGCACCATGTCCCATTTTGTTAACTTTCCAGGAAATCATTTTTTCCGGCAAAAACCCAATATTAGTTCGAATTTGGTCGATACAATAAAAAAAATTGGAATTTGTATCTCAGCGTACTGTAAGATGCGGTGGTACAATCAAAACTGCTGCGATGAGTATTTTAAAACTCCATATTGCTATCCAAAGTTGCAAAGGTCCATCTGTACAGAGGAAGAACGCACCATGAACGTGTATTGCTGGTTTTATTCATAGTATCCTGCCATAAGATTTCTCTCTTTATCAGGGCATAGCGGTTTCGTGACATTTTAATAATATATATAATGATTTGGTATTTTCAAAAGTTCACTCACGAAGAAGTTTTGCAAAATATTTTAATAGAATAAAATCCAGGAAATTCATTTTTGTTTCACCGTTTTCAAGAAAACAAACATTAGTCTCATGTAAACTTATTGGTATGAAGAAAATAATAATGATCGCCGCTAACAATCGGAAATAATACTGTGAAACCCAGGAAAACCACATGAATGCGTGAATCTAAGAGATCCATCAGGTAGGGGAAGGGAGGGAGCCCGAAAGTTGGCACGTTCTTCCCCGGTTGCGCTCGGCTTGGTGCGTTCTTCCTCTGTACGGTGTTTCGTTTCTCGCATTTTTCTCCTATATTGGATCGTTTTTGCCCATTTTGGTTGTCACCATCGAGTCCGCCGTGAAAAAATCTATAAGAAACCGTCATAATCTATTTTTCGCAAAAAATCGACTTGGTGCGTTCTTCCCCTGTGGTCTTCAGATCGTAGAAAGTTTACTAACACGAACCAAACATTTTTGAAATACAGGTCTCATGAAGGAATCTTACTCTACTTTTCAAGCTGAATTTCATTTTGAAGGCCAATTGACTTCTAGAACTCCAAGGATTCCGAGATGCAGCTTATCAGTAGTCTTACTAAATGTAAGATTTTCATACTGAGTACTCCAACGACTTGAGGCACTTTCAGCTACATTTTTATTGGTATGTTATTGTTTGATAAGTAAAGTTTGATCAAACTTCGGATATTTACCAATCAAGACGGTCACAACTATCTTACCGCCGTAGCGTTTCTCATTTGTTCAAACACGATCTCCTCTTCCTTTTTCCAACAATCAGTAGATGTTAGCATTCTAACTGAGATGGATGTCGTTACTCGTTATATTCTTACTCCAATTTTTTTTCTATTTCTTTACAAATGCAATCAAATACTCATTTATTTTCAATACGAATCTTATAAGAATAAAATTCAACATTAAGGCAAAATTCAAACTTACTTGATGACTACATCGATCATGAATATAAAAAATGCAGTGAAAGCCAATTTCTTCCAAGTTGTTTTGATGATTATTCTAAGCAGGCTTGGTTCTCTCTTGGCTTTCCTACTCGCTTCCACTTCTTCGAACCACATTCTGAAAATTTATAGAAATCAATGAGCTTACAAATAAATTCAATGGAACACTAGGGAAAGTGGGAAGATGGTGACCGTATGAGGAGCTCAAAGTGAGCTTTTGGGGTACAATCAAAGTAGTACTCCGTGGCGTCACCACCCGCATCTAATATTGAATTGGTGATATTAGCAACGAGGCACTTCCCTTTGCTTCCCACTATTTACTGTTTTTATACTGTTTTAATTTACATTTTTTAATTTAAATTTTCAATTTTACCTTATCCTTCCGCTTGTAATAGTGGAATAGAGGGGATAAAATAAAAAATTCCTAGATCTATAATATGTATCCCTACACTGAAGGTATTTCGAAGAGGGACATAGGACCCAAAATAACTATTTCTCAGCCAATGAATGAGTTCTAGGTTCTCAGTTTTTGCTTCAATCTTGTATTCCTGTCTACAAAACGGGCATTAGGTCTGAACATGCTTGTAACATTGCCTCTGGCAGAACTGCTTTGGCTTCCAATATATCACTATACTTGGCGCCAAATATTCATGCGGGTGACTCAGGCCTATGGAGACATGGTGGGACAGTTTGAGGGAGTTAAGTAGGGGTTAGAGGGTGGTTGGGGAAGAGCAGAGATGTCTGCCAGCGCGTTACAACTTCATCAAGTATCAACGTACAGGGTGGCAATCAACTTTAGCAGTCACCAAGCCGTTTCGATTGATTATTTTCAATAATGAACACTTGGAATCGACCAAGAAAAAAAATTTTTCAACCCACCCCTCAAAATTTGTTGGTTTACACTTCAAGGTACTTAGAATACGAAAATCAAATTAAAAAAAAAAAACCTTTGTGTAATAATTTGCAGCGTTTTGCTACTTGAAAATGGAATGAAAATAATTAAACAAGTAAAGTTTGCTTTCATAAAATTAAAAGTATTGACTTACATAGGCAACAATAAAAAAATTAAAACATAAAATAAACGGTAAAACTAGACTAGAAACTTTTTCCTAGCTCTGATACCTGGTCAGGATCATTGACTCAGACGAAAATAGATCAGGAGAATGGCAGGTAGTGGATTTGTCTATCTTAAGAGGGGGTATGGTAAGGGTAAGGAGTAGGGGGCCCCCCTCCCAAGGTTTCACCCGCACGAATATTCGATGCCAACTATGCCACGTTGCCATACTGAATTTTTGTCGAAGGAATTCTTATATTGCTGCGGTGAACTTTTTTTACTACCACAAGATTGATGTGTCTAGTTTCAAAGTGTTTCGATTAAAGAAGTTTTTGTCGGTAGTTTTTTCGAATGTGGTGTGAGTGGTTCGTATGATTTAAATTTATTGTTTTAAAGAGAGTGGGTATACATATTATAGAGTATATTTATTGGTTGTGTAATTATATTAAGACCTAATACTTTGTATAACTTCAATTCGAAATTTTGTCTTAAAAAAAAATGTTTGAATTACTTACCAAGACTCTGCCAGGGGACACAAGTTCGTAAGAACATAAGCCTTGGTGGGCAAGGTATTGAGCTAATTTGTCCTCTATCCTATTCTTTGTATCTATGATGTGTTTTTGATTGCCAAATAAATGAATAGGTTAAGACCTCATTGAATTTAAAGTGAATTGAAGTGAATTTAAATGTGATGATGACATGAACACTTCGTGCACAAATGGAACTCAGCTCCCTTCTTTCCCACATGGGGGGCAAATCGAACTCATAATATTCATCTTCATGTGCAAGTTATAGCAATTCAAAAGCTGAGTAACATTTTGGGGGTTATACTCGCACAACGATTGTGAAATCAATGAAACAAACATACTTTTCCATTTCATCTCCGAGTTTGCTGGAGCGGTGCATATCCAGCGGCTGGAACAAGTCATCTTCTTCGAGTTCTCTTTTAAACCCGGTCATAAAAAGGGGCAGAGTCCATCTGAAACAGTCATAAACAACCGGGGTTTAGTACTACATTTGCTTTGATATCTATGCAAAGAAGTTGATGGTGGAATTTTAAGACCAGTTCTTTCATGTCCTCGGCATGATCGTAAATCGAAAAACTAACATGATCCCCCTAATACGGTGTGGAAAAATTGTGGTTAATTTTTATTGGTGAGAACTTTCACATGGAAACAATTTTCTGAAAATATATAAGCTTCTGTGGGATGAATAGTGGAGGGAGAAGTATTCCTAGGTATAGTGCTGGCACGAAAGAATACCGTCGGTCAATCCGAGTCTCAGCCCCTAAACTACAACCTTTTTGCTTGGTGTCGAGTCTGACGTAGGCAAATATGAATGGAACCCTTCCCCTTCTTCGAACGAGGAACTAGAACTTGCTACCCCTCTCAATTGAACGTATTCACGTACGCAACAGCATCAATAAACTGGATATTCCGTATAATTGAATTATTATAATACAGGGTACCGAATTTTTATTCGATTTTTGGATTATACATACCTTGAAACGTAAACCAAAAAATTATGAGAGGGGTTGAAAATTTACTTTCTTGGTCGATTCCAAAGGTTCATTATTGAAAATAACAAACCAAAATTCATTTTGGAGGAGACCCACCAATTCATTTTGAGAGCCATCTCAATAGCTTATCTTTTCTTCGAAAATTCGCTACAAGTAGGATTTAACTGGAGGCTCATTCACTAGAAACCTCAGTACTTATCCATTTTGGTTTATTATTTTCAATAATGAACCTTTGGAATCGACCAAGAAAATTTTTTTTTAACGCCCCCTCAAAATTTGATGGTTTACGTTTCAAGGTACGTAGAATCCAAAAATCGAATAAAAATTTGGCCGTCCGTCCGCGGCACTTTTGCCACTTAGCATTGACCGATGATTTTTGGTATGTAGGCTCCATTTGGGGTCTAGTTGTGCCCCGAAGATTTTGGTTGATGTAGGTCACTTCTAAGGGTTCCAAAATCAATTTTGAAATTTTGAAAACGCCCTAACTCAAAAAATTTTGATATAAAGGTATTGTTTTTCCTTCAATTTAAGAATCTATAGAATTTTTAGAGTTTTTCGAGACCACCCGGAGCTCTGTAGGACAAACCGTTCGCTCACTACGAGAATTTAAAGTTTGGACGTACGATAAATCAGAAACACGAGTGTGAATCGCGAAAGAGGCCTAATCTCCGTTCAGATTAAAGCTGACCGAAATGCGATCGATGTTTTTCTTCATGTTGGATGGTTGGTGGCTTTGCAGACGAGTGATCTATATAGAAAAATAAAAAATAAAAAACCATTGTGTAATAATTTGCAGCGTTTTAAACTCATTCAGTACTCGGACTATTGTCGTTGGGTCGTCAAAAGGGGTCGCAGGTAGGTTGATGTTTTGAGAACGGTTAGTCAAAGATCTCTCAGCGGTATTCTATCGTTGCGAACACTATAGAAAGGTTTTTGTCTATTGACCTCTCTATAAAACTCTATTAATGTATTGAGCCATGTACTACAGCGATAGTGTGAAATCATTATTTTATATTTGTACTACGATGATGCGGATTTGATAAATTCAACTATTGCACAACTTCAACTATTTAAAAAATTACAACCCCTTTCAAAATGTGATAGTTACGTGATAGGTACGTGAATCCAAAAATCTAATAATACATTGTTTGTCCGCCCGCCGTACGGAGCATTTTCCCTCTTCCCATGGACCGATTGTGATGAAATTTGGTATAAGGGCTCCATCTGGGGTCTAGTTGTGCCCCAAAGCTTTCGGTTATTGTTAGTCACTCCTAAGGGTTGAAAAGCCAAAAACATCCTAGCTCGAAAACGTTTTTTCATTAATTTAAATAAAGTCACGATTTTTAAGAATCCACCTAGAGCTATGTAGGACCAACCGTTCGTTTTCAAGAGGATAAATAATCAGGTTCAATTAAACTAATTAATTAATGTTCACTAATTGTTTGTTGAGGCACAAGTCGGTCCTTCTCGTCCAATTTCAAAATTATTACAAACAGCTAGAAATTATTACACATCAGTTAATTATTTTTTTGTGTAGACCACCTGCCTGCAAAGAAAACTGCCTTTCCATTATCAGTCAACGTGATCTAATCAGCTTTATTTTGACCGGAGATTAGGGCAATTTCCGTCGGTGAACATTCATTTGCGATTCACACTCATGTTTCTGCTTTGTTATTCGGTCCAACTTCAAGTCCTAACAGAGAGTGAACGGTTGGTCCTACAGAGCTCTGGATAGTCTCATTAGATTCTAAAAATTCAATTCTAACTTAAATTGGTAAAATAACAATTCCTTTCTATCAAGAAATCCATAATAAGCCTAATAGTTCCGTGACTACCTCTCTTTCCTCACCGCTAGATGTGATGAAAGGGACCACGTGTGTCTCGCTTCGTCTCTCCTACCTGTACTAGTTCAATATCACAGGAGTACATAAATTAAACAAATATTTTCACCAAGTTCTAATTCATGTTCTTAAGAAAAGGAGTTTCCTGGGGATCCGAATCTGAAAAGGCTACTTGGGTTATTGTATAATGAAGTATATTCATCCATTTTACTCTTCTATTACTTCCTCCACCCTAACTTGACATCTCTCGTTTCGTCAAGAGCTTCATTCCAATTTTTAAAAATTTTATTGATGTACAACTCAGTTTTTATTAGATAGGTATTATGCAGAGTAAATTCGATTCCTACCCACTAATCTGGGGTATTTTAGAATAGTGAATTGAACGGTGAGACTTACGCAAATGTGCCTTGGGAGATGATGTTCGCCTTGGACACCGGGTGAGGCTTCCTTTTCTTTTTCTCATTGTCTGACTCCATCGGGACATCAGCCTATGGGGAAACTGTGCCACCTGTCAACAGAGTCACAGAGAAACATTTGTGTGAAAAAGAGATTTTCACAAGCGGCAGCCATCTAGAAGAGGTTTACAAATGATAAAACTTTATCATTCTAAGTTTTCTAAGTGGATATAAGAAGTTAATACATAAAGCTATAGGTAAAGGAATAGGTAATTCATGGTTCAGGCTAAGAGAGTTCTTTCCAATCGAGTCAAGTAATAGTGATTTTGGTACATCAAATTAATAAAAGTAGGGCATTTAAGGTTCTAATGGATCTCTCGCGATGCCACGAGGTCTTCCAGATGGGAGCAGAACATCAAAACACATGCTCGAAACGTAGAGAAAATCAGTTGCAGATTGAACACAAACACATACGAGTAAACAACCTGAGTGAGCACAAACACGTGATTTCCCTAGGCACCTACTTAAATTTCATTCCTTCGAGTCATAGGTGGAAAAAAGTGTCCTCTGAAATCAAAATTTCCACACATATCACGTTTTTGACTCCAACGAACAATTTGGGTTCCGGATTTCTCTCTGTGTATTCTCAAATCCTCGTAAATAGACAAAATAAAAGGATTCCGTAAATTTTTATTGAAAGGAGGGGTTCCCTACAGAATTTCGTCATTAGATAGATATTAATTTCTGCGCATGCGTAAATGTAAATAAAATCCTCTGAGCCTCATTTTATCCCTTCTTAATACTTGATTTCTCCCAAACTTGGCAAGTTGACTATTCATCATGAAGGCACAAACGTTAAATCTATCTCATACAACCATTTAACCAATTTGTAAAACATTAAATTCAATCCCAAAAACTACATGTATTTATAAGTAAGACTTTAGAGGAATCTAAAACGGGTTTCCATTCAGAAAAAATTCCAAAAATTTGAACCTAGCTCAATGTTTTACAATTTGGAAGGATAAAAAAGGGTTTACCGAATTGGGAGGGCAGTAAGGTTTCCTCGCACAGAATAACATGGACGATTGGTCCGAAGATGATGAAATTCATAGGGGACCATCGGTGGTGAAACCCGCACAGACCCCGTAAATTTCCATGGATGGACAGACTACGAGATCTGAAACGAAATATGGCAATGGAAGTTTCGATTTTGGAGAACCCAAATATTTCTGAACTGATTACAGAAACTTTATTGGTCAGGGGACCATGAAATTCATAGGGGACCATCTGCGAGCGCACTGGTGCAAACCCTGCGAATTTCATCAAATTCGAAGAAGATTTCTTCTAAAAATCTGTGGCCCGGGACAACCTCAAAGACAGACCGAAGACATTTCAGTGAGAAAGTCCTGGAAGCTTCAAAGCGAAATATGCGGGTCGAAATTTTGACTTTAGAGGATCCAATTTTTTTTACCTGCGGTAGGAATACACAGTTTTCCTATCTTAGTTAAGAGCAATTATGGTTCAGAAAGCTTCAAAACGGAAAGTACGAAAGACCATTTAATTTTCGGACTGCACGAAGCAAAAGCACGAAATTTCCTCATCACATGGTGAACGCTAGTGTGCACCATATTTTTGAAGAACATAACGTAGAAATGATCATGACAATTCATGCCAAATAAGAAAACAATGATTCTACAAAATAGGGAAAAGTTATCCCACGACACGAGTTGATAAACGTCCAAAAACCCCGAGGCGGATTCGAAAGTCAATCAAGAATTCTATCACAGAACAACCGAACATCATTCACGGCACAAACACTTGTAGATCAGTCACATCATACCTGAAGAACCGCTGAGAAAAATTATTCCAAGCGAGGCGAGCCGAGGAAGTCGTCCGTGTTCCCGAGATTACGATGTGAAAATGACTGAGATGTTTTTTATATTATTGAACAATATCTACCTTATCTCGTCTCGCGCGCTCCGCTGATAAAACGGCTCTATGAGTGTAAATAATAATCAGGAATCGGATTTATTTGACGTAATTAGAGTAGGTACGAGATTTTTCCTAGAACCTACATTCAATTTGTTCAGGTTTCTTCTTCTTCACTATCAAAAATGGAGAAGAAGTTTTGTAATTGCCGAAAAGATCCCTCCAAAAATCAAAATTTTCAATTGCATTTTAAACAAATTTGGTTTTGAATCTGTCTGACGTCAATGTTTTCTTGCATGACACCATGGTCCGATTCTGATTAAATTTATAGGGTGGATGCGAGGTAGCCTCGAGACGGTCCCCTATGAATTTTCAACATCGGACAATCCGCAGCATGTGCTTCCGTGTTTAAACGTGGTTTTACATAAATTTCGATCAGATTGGGAGGGTAGTTTAAGGCCGTACCTTGGAGGAAATCACATTGACGTCATCATCATCTTATCAGTAGGATCAACGATGTACCTACTTTAAAAGTCATTAACATAAATCGCCAACAGCAAGTGTGATGATCGACCCAACAAACAATAATTATTATCAGTCAACTGATTGGGAATGGGGTCCTCAGAATCGAACTCCTCTTTTGCCGAGCTTTCGGTGAATTTATCGCCTTCCTCAGGGCCTACAAAAACAAAAACAATATTCTCCCTCAACATTTAAAACCTGATCTTCCTATGAGTAGAAATAACAAAATTAAAATATTAACAACAAATTTAAATATGACATAATAATATTATATATTATACAAAATTTTTTTGTATATTATACAAAACATTTCTTTCACTTACTCAAAGGATGTATTACTGTGTGAGCATCACATCAGCGTCAATCAAAAAACCAGTTAGAGATGCCACTACAAACAATAAGAAGGTAATTTAGATAGTTTTTGACTTAGGAAACATTATACAAATTAAGCTAGATTAATTGCAAAGTCAGAAGGATTAAGTAGGTTAAACTAAATTGGAGCATGGTAAAACTATAAGTGAGCAGTTGAGTTACATAATGAAATGACTCACCCATAGTTGGTGGGAAATGAAATAGGGAATTATTGCAGGTAAAATTTAAAAAATTGGTTGTTTCTACTCATAGGAAGATCAGGTTTTAAATGTTGAGGGAGAATATTGTTTTTGTTATTGTAGGCCCTGAGGAAGGCGATAAATTCACCGAAAGCTCGGCAAAAGAGGAGTTCGATTCTGAGGACCCCATTCCCAATCAGTTGACTGATAATCGCCAACGACTCAATAATCGTGTTGCTCTTCGTAAACTCCGACAAGAAGAAAACATGATCGTGAAATCGAATGGAAAATGTAGTAGTTACGGCTGTTACAAGTAATTCATGTTTGAGCATGCGCTGTGGCAACTATCAGTCCCGGGACAATAATTTTTGTAGGGGACCATCTACACCAACCCGCACAATCCCTGAAAATTTCATCGAAATCGAACAATAACTTCGTTTACTTTTTCATGTCACAAGTATTTCATGACAGACACAGGGACAGAGACACGGAACCAAAATTGTTCGGGGAGGCCTAAAACGTAAAACGCGAGTAGAAATTTTGTTTTTGGAGAACTTCTTTTTTCAACCTTGAAAAGTGAAAATAATATTACCGCAAGCAACATACAACACACAATTCAATGTTAAAGAAAGGTACAATTCAATGGACTAAACAAAGGCAATCTGACGGTGAGGAAAGTAGTGTAGTCGCGAACCAAATGTTTCTTGATTATGATGATTGAAATTCGAAACAATCCTGACTCAAAACACACTGAATTGATATTTTCTATATCAAAACACACACACATTTTTTTTTAACTCACAGAGTTTTGCAGAGTAAATTATAATAGGGTGTGCGCCTGGGTAGGAAAAACTGCTTACTGTTATTTTTAATCTAAACTAGACCTCATTTTGGGAATTTTGGTACCAACCGCGACCTTCTAGCGTGTGTAAATCTTTTCCTATGAATTTTTAAAGTTTCGACCGTTTATGACGTCACAGTGGGCAGGGGGGCGCATGACGTCATAAACGGTCGAAACTTTAAAAATTCATAGAAACAGATCTACTCACGCTAGAAG
The DNA here is from genome assembly GCA_009739505.2 of Apolygus lucorum. NCBI lineage: Eukaryota > Metazoa > Arthropoda > Insecta > Hemiptera > Miridae > Apolygus > Apolygus lucorum. The sequence goes on along the minus strand of CM019182.2, from coordinate 21,221,945 downwards.
GTCGCGGTTGGTGCCAAAATTCTCAGGATGTAGTCTACTTTCAATTAAAAATCTAAAAAAAATCAAGGCGCACACCCCATTTGCTTCCTCACTAGTGAAGGTGAAGTACGCTTGTGCCTGTCTACTCGAGGCAAAATGGTATTTTAGAAGAAACTATATCAAATGAAAGTAAGATAAAATTTTGATTTTCAGGAAATGTGCACACGTATACTATAAACTACTAAGTACTTATTCCTACATTAATTTCTGAGTTCAAAATCGTCCTTATTCGGACCGTACCAATTCCCAGTAATTTATTCCAAATTGTAGAAAAAAAGCGCCTTGATTCTTATTAGGATAATGGTTCTCTGATAAATTCAATACTTTTCTCACCAACAGGTTCTTTACGTCCACGTTATTCTTCGTGAGGATGTCGTAACGCCCACACAACATGGCCGACTTTTTTCTCCATCCGTGCGGATTTGAATAATTTATGCTGTTCGGATAAAAGATGATTTTTCATAACATTTGATTCGTTATTCGATAACTTCGTGATAACGAATAATTTCCATCTTCCCCTATCAACGTCCAAATAATACTGTTACGTAAGTTCAACGTGAATATGATTTGTTATTTGAACCGAATGTAGATTTATTGGGTAACATGATGACTATTATTTACGGTTCATCGATACAGGAATTCCATAATATTTCACGAAGTATCGAATAACGTATGAATCGGTATCTTTTATCTAAGCCCATTTTTCACCCAGCTCACTCTTAAAATTAAATTTCATGTAAAATCCAAATTTGCATCTAAAAAATACCGTTAAGTAATATAGTTATACACTTAAAAAATGCAAGTTATGCATTTTTAAAAAAGCGCATACGTTGTTTGAACTTCCTAATCTCACTATCGGCCTGTTAGTCATCATGTTCGAACCACCACCTACTTCGCTTATTCTTGTGTTGTGGGTTTTGCGGTCATTTGTTGATCAATATTTCGGGGTTGAGGGTGAGGAGAAGATGTGTCAATCCTCTTATCCTTCAAATCCGAGCACTTTCGTTTTTATTCAAAAACATCTTCAGGGTTTTATTTGTATTAGGTATATATTTCCTCTTCATTTTTACAGGGTAGTGTATATCCATTTACTTCAATATAGTATGGAGGTATTTAGTTTCATTACATGGTTCCTCTTCACCTTTGGAATCAAGCAAGAAACAAAAATTACCTCCCCCCCCACAAAATTTGTTGGTTTACGTTTCAAGGTACGTTCCTAGAATCCGATAATCGAATAAAAATGTTTCCGTACTCGGCACTTTCCTTCATAACCAAAGGCCGATTTTTATGAAATTTGGTACCTATATGGGCTCCATTTGGTGTCTAGTTGAACCCCAAACTCTTTGAATAGTGTCAAACACTTATAAGGGGTAAAAATAAGGTCTACTAAAAAAGCGGAAGCATTGTTTTCACTATTCAAGGTTGAAAAAAAAGTTCTCTAAAATCAGAATTTCTACGGGAATTTCACGTTTTAGGCCTTCCTGTACAATTTTGGTTCCTTGTCTGTCTGTCATGCCTCCTAATGGGCAATACTACTATTTCCAGTAGAGTTAAATTCCCGGTTTTCCGTGTCGCTGAACACTCTGTCCTGATATAAAGGAATTTTTTTCTCACCAATTTAAAATAGAATTGAATTTTTAGAATCAAATGAGATCCCAACAGCTCTGTAGAACGGACCGTCCGCTCCCTATGAGAACTTGAGGGTTGGACTTACGATAAATCAGAATCACGAGTCTAAATTGCAAAACCCCGTTCAAAATGCGATCGTTGTTCGTTTCTTTGACTAGTACCTAATCAGTTTTGTGTCCTTAGAACTAGTAATTAAATTTGCTAATGAAGGCACCCGCAACTCTTTATTTCTTCGAATTGAGAGTGAAGCGTTTATTTCTTCAAAATAAACTTGATTGTGAAGAGAAAATTATGGTTGGTACGTAGTGACAATGGCAAAGCTGTGTTCTTTGCAGGCTAGTGATCTATACAGAAAAATAATAAATCTTTGTGTTTGAATCAATAAATTTGCAGCGTTTTCGGTTACATAAGTTACATACCTAATTTAGCAAGTTACTTGCTCTTTTATAGCAATTAACATGAAACTACATTATTAAAAATATTGTAATTAGTGAAGATTCTATTGAAGATACAAATATACCAACGAACTTATAAATTAAAGGAATTAGATACCAACATACCATATAAAGCTAAATAAGGTATATAACTTATGTAACAAAAACTGTAGAGGAACCATAAAATATAATGACACTAAATATCTGCACACTATATTGAAGTAAATGGAGATACACTAACCTATAAAAATGAAGAGGAAATATATAATGAAAACAAAACTTTGAAGATGTTTTTGAACAAGAACGAAAGCTCTCGGCTTTGAAGGATAAGAAGATAGGCACATTTCCTCCTAACCCTCAACCCTAAATATCATTCTATAGTAGGTTTCCTAAAATGACCTCCTCTATCGTCAAATTGGCCTACCTCGGTGACGTTCATAAAGTTTTTACTATTTACATTCGTGAAAATAGAAGAGATTCGAGTAATTTCAGTACTCGTACTTTTCGTACGAATCGAACGTGCTGGTATTCATCGGAAAGAACGTCGTGGAGACTCAACAGTAACAGATGATTTCTCAGTTGATCCACTCGTATCACATAAATTGGGACAGATCGTCGACATCCGAAATTGAAAACTCTGAATAGTTTTGCATTAAGGAGACCTTTGAAAATTATTGGAAGCTATCAGAAAAGTCGGATCCTCTATTTGAGCAATGAAACTGTATTTTCCTCAGTTCATCCTAAAGCGTAAAAACGCTGCAAACTATTACACAATGGTTATTATTTTTCTATATAGATCACTCGTCTGCAAAGCCACCAACAATCAAACATGAAGAAAAACATCGATCGCAATTCGGTCAGCTATAATTTGAACGGAGATTAAGCCTCTTTTGCGGTTCACACTCGTGTTTCTGATTTATCGTAAGTCCAACCCTTAAATTCTCGTAGTGAGCGAACGGTTTGTCCTGCAGGGCTCCGCGTGGTCAACGGCAAACGCAGCAAATTATTACACAAAGGCTTATTTTTCTATATAGATCACTCATCAGCAAAGAACCCGGCTTTGACATTGTTACCACCAACCAACTTGAAGAAAAACATCGATCGCATTTCGGTCAGCAAACATTTGAACGGAGATTAGGCCTCTTTTGCGGTTCACACTCGTGTTTCTGATTTATCGTAAGTCCAACCCTTAAATTCTCGTAGGGAACGAACGGTTTGTCCTACAGGGCTCCGCGTGGTCTCAAAAAATTCTAAAAATTCTATACCTACTATCTTAAATTGATGGAAAAACTATACTTTTATATCAAAATATTTTGAGTTAGGGCGTATTCAAAATTTCAAAATTCATTTTTCGACCCTTGGAAGTGACCTACATCAACCAAAATCTTCGGGGCACAACTAGACCCCAAATGGAGCCTACATACCAAATTTCATCAAATTCGGTCAATGCTAAGTAGCAAAAGTGCCGCGGACGGACGGCCAAATTTTTATTCGATTTTTGGATTCTACGTACCTTGAAACGTAAACCATCAAATTTTGAGGGGGTGTTAAACTTTTTTTTTCTTGGTCGATCCCAAAGGTTCATTATTGAGAATAATAAACCAAAAATCGGTACACATCTGCTTGGAAACCAATGGAAGTGGTAGGAAGAACTAACGAATGCGCCGTAGAGCTAACTCTTCCCTAATTTATCCCAGAACGTGAAAATTCGGTATTCAGCCTCTTGGAGACCACTGGATTTGGTAGAAAGGATTTTGGAAATATCAGATCAATGAAAAAACGCTAAAATTCGTTACACAGCATCTTGGAGACCGCCGAAAGTATTCGCGAGTCAACTTATGTAGTGAAGAAACAAAGCACTGAACTGATATGTCGATGTTTTCTCCCAAGAGGAGCCACCGATGTTAATGGGACTACCCATTAGGCTTGAATTACTTTAATCGCCAAGTGACAAACATGTACTAATAATGTTATAAATTATACTACTTCGAACGTTTTATCTTCCCAAATTAAGAACTTTATGGGGAAGAATGATGAATAAGGGAGAAATTAACGTGAAACACCCCGTATAATTTTATGAGAGCGCAGACGGACCCAATCATGTTCCAAATTTTCCCCCGTCATCTGTTCGAGTGAGGCTCAGGAAGCCGCCATCCTCGAGGTGCCTGAGAACCTTCGCGATAACTGGTAGTGGTCGAGGCACATCCTGGCCAACTGAGCAGTAGGTATCCTTCAAATATTATATAACGAAAGAGCCGGGCTACACACACGGACCACGTCCATGCACCCCGAGGCCGCTCTCCACAGAGGTTCAACGATGAATGCAATTTGGGGACTCCTGGAGCCAGATTTTGAGAGCCATAAATTTATGTTTTTCTTTTTCATCACTACCGAGAGAAAGATAGCGTTGCTTTAGCTAAAAACATAAGATGTTAACTACTGCATGTTAACAATAAATTCTATAGTTGAACCCTTTTTTCAAAAAGGTTTTATTATAGATATAGATAAATGGGTGTTACTATAGATTCTGTAGCTGAACCCTTATTTTAAAAAGGTGTTATATGTCATTATTTGTCATTGACACTTTTTGCTTCCGAGTCTACCAAGGTAGCGGAAGCTTCGCTTTCCCTTGTCAAGCTTGAAAAAAGAAGTTCTCCAAAATCGAAATTTCCACTCGCGTTATACGTTTCAGAGCTTTCTGAACAATTATGGTTTCCTGTCTGTCTGTCATGAAATCCTTGCCACAGCCATAACTTCTACATTTCTCATCCGATTTTGATGAAATTTTCAGGTATTGTGCGGGTTGGCATGTAGACGGTCCCCTATGAAAATCATTACCCCCGTACTGATAGTAGTTCCTGCGCATGCGCAAACGTAAATTTCTGTTGCAAGAAACTTACTCTTGCAACAGCCATAACTTCTACATTTCTCAGGATTGTTCAGATTAGTGTGTAGATGGTCCCCTATGAGGGTAGTGGAAGGTACTTAGAGATTGATATTTTGAGATTAACTACTATGCATCGGATCATCTGTACAATCGGGTTATGGATACAAGGAAGCTATGTGCCACACCCTCCAGGGAGACATTTTTCATTTTCTATGTCTCTATACTTGGTTACATCGTTTGAATCATACGAAAGGAGTCTCATATCATTGACGCTTTCCAATGAAGAAGCTGGTTGAAATTTCCGATGTCTTTTGAAAGTGTGTGCTATGTGGGACCAGAAAATCGGTCCATAGTAACTAAGGAAAAACGCCGCGGACAGCTGACTGACGGGAAAATTTTTACGTTCTTTGAAACATAAATAATACATTTCGAGAAGGCTTAAATTTTTTTTCAAAGTCAATTCCAAATGTTTATTATTGGAAATAATAAACCAAAATTACTCCCTTTAGAACGTCCTCCTCGCCCTTACTGAGACAAAAAATTCGACAAAATCGAACAATTTTTCCAAGTGAGGGGGCATAATCATCTGTCGTGCAATCGTGATTTAAAAATGTAAATCGGCTGAACATCATTCACCTCAATAATCCTCCCCAAAATTGCGATGACCTGCAGCAATGCTCAAAAATCCACAGTATGTCAATTTCCGGACTCCTCTCAAGTTAGCTGACCTAGAGAGGTTGAGGACATTCCTGAAGAACATTTTAATCATTTCATGTTGGCCGAATAATAAAGATTATATTAACCTTTTTGTGTTATGCTGTTTTATGTAAGTACATATTTTCATCAAAATATGTTCCATTCAATGAATAAAGTTGTTTAATTAAATGATTTCAGTTCTGTAAAATCGATGTTTTTTTAAAGGGGGTATTTGACAGAATTGCAAACTTTGCTACACTTCCCCTTGCTGAAAAAATTTGAAAAATTCTGGAAAATTGTTGAGTATTTAGCTGTATGAGATTGTTTTTTTAAAAGATGTTTTGACCGTTTTGACGACTTAAGACAGTTTTTTGCGTTTTCCCGAAAGTTTCATAAATGACACATAACTCCTTTAAGAAAAAAACGGGTTCAGTTGGTGTAAAATCGATAGTTATATTATTGAACAATTCCACGAATGACTATTTTTTTAATGAAATATGCACAAATTCTGAATACGTTCTGAATAATCCAGAAGTATTACTTCTTGGGCCCACCACTATTTCGATAATGGGAAATCGAAGTTTTTTTTTTGGAAAATGGAGAAACATGCCCACAAGCAACCGATGGCCATGAGATTCATAGGAGACGGTATACTCCCTAATTTAATAAAAACATCTCCATAATTCGGTTCCTATTTAAGTTATTGAGACTGAGAGGTACTTAAAAGCATCTTTCAGTGGTCTTCCACGAAGGATCCATCTTTCCTGTTGAATCATCGAGAGCTGCCGGTTCGTTATTTCAAGCCTTTGAATAATTCAAGCGAGCCCATAGCCCTCTCGGGCAGAATTGACTGGAGCCCTCATCTTCATCCTAACTGATTCGAGACGACGCAAACACACGTCATGACTGGAGTAAGAGTGAGTGTCCAGCTCTTCAATTGACATATTAATCAGTCGACGGTCTCAACTCAGTAAATTAGAGCAATCGTAACATTGTCGAGTGGAGAATTTCCCAAAGCGATTGAATGGAATTACCGTCAATGTCATTATCAGAAATAATCAAACTTCCATTTGATTATTGTATCTTGGATTTGACAGAGGTGGGTCCCGAAAACGAAAATTCATTATGCTTATGGAAGGTTTTTGAATGAATTCGGGGCAGTGGAGAAGCAATCTGGTTCATTCCACGTATCAGTAATATGATTGGTTAAATCATCAGAAAGGCGATAATCAGAACTACCCAATCAAGTTTGAGGAAAATCGAACATTCAGGAGGTATTCGAGTTCTGAATGTTCTTAGAGGTATGGTTATAATACTAAAATGAAATTTATAGGAGATCTTCCAAGGCCAAATACACACTATCCGAAAAAAAACTCTTGGAAGTACACTGAGAAAATCATGCTTACGGTGAGGGATTTACTTTTGCACATCCGCAGAGGCTGCTGTCAGTGAAACTCCTAAGAAACTGGTTGTGTTGAGTCCCAAAAACGAGAATTCATTAATTACTTGGCGTATTAATCCATTAATCGTCGGGGCGATGGAGTGGCAATCTGGCACAATCAGAATTACCTACCGACTACCCAACCAAGTTTGAGGAAAATCGATGATGAGATGTTGTTCAGAAGGTTTCGAGTTTGAATGCTCTTAGGGCTACGGTGATCTGACTAAAGTGAAATTTGGAGGGAGCCGTAAGCAAAATACACACCATCCGAAAAAGAAAAAAAATTTTGGAAGTACATTCAGAAAATCATGCTTATGGTGAGGAATTTTCGTTTGGCACATCCGCTGGCCCTATCAACCTAGACCATAACCAGAAAAATCCCTCAAAATAGCAATTAAAATCGGATGTAAACAGGAAGTCTGTGCATTGTCTTCGCAAGTTTGGAGGCAATAAAATTGGGTAAGTGGCATATTTTTTTTTTTTTAATTTTTGTTTAGTGAATCTTCATTGAAGTTTATATCTGTAAGTGAAACTCCCAGAAACGCTTCCTTAAAAATTAGTCTTTAAAAAAAACGAGATTTTCGGATTCAAGCGGGAAAACTGTCGCACGGCTATGACATTGCGGGGTGGGGGCTACGTGATCGTTGTGATGGTACATGCAACAACACTAGGGAGAGCAACAAGAAAATATCAAACATAAAAGTAATTCAAATAGGCAGAGGCTGAAATTTTTTTTTTTTTCTTCAATCACCATTATTTTGCATTTTTATTTCAATGTGACTTGAATCAGTCCTCTATTGAAGTGATCCCAACGCGCTCTATCGAGTAATTCCTTATGGAATGAAAATTTCGAACGGAAAACTACTACAGGAACGTTTTTAAGGGCGCTAAATATGAACCTGACGTCAAAATTAAGAATTCTGACCCATGCATAGTTGACCATCTACACCCTAAAATTTCTTTGAAATCGAACTATATCTTCAGAGAGTTTTGCCCGTAACAAGATCCATTTAACGTGAAATTAGGCTGGGAATTTTGCTTTTGGAGTGCCAGTTTCTCTTGGAGTGCGGGTATTCCATCAAAATGAAGATCGTCAACTGGGCACTTCTTTCCCGTCTCGCCACCATCAATTCCACCAACCGAATCTAGATAATGGGATACCCACACTTTGAAACAGTACCCGGGAAGAATAAGAAAAAGCTGCCTACCCGACTTGGCAAACGTTTACCTAAATTTAAACCAAGGTATGGAAGAATCATACAATGGAGTAGACAAACGAACTCGAAATAAGCCCAGTTTCTCTGAACCCGAAAAGTACATGGAAATGTGGAATTCTTAAACCTACTTTGATAACTTAGAAAACTCAGGGAATTTAAGTATTATTTTTCCTCAACTAAACATTGCGTGGGTAGGTACGAGTAGGTGCATCAAGGACACTTCTGACAAGAAGGTAAGCTAAACCGGCGGTTTAAATACGAAATGAACGATACCTATCATACATTACTGCCCCGTCAAGTGATAACCTCTTCAAATGTTTGCTTCCACTCCTGAATACGGATAGGCTCCGTATGAATAAGTGTGTACTTATGAGAGACGTGCGAGATAATGACAGAGCTCGCTCATATATATAATAGACTTGAGGCCTAATTCATTTTGTAGAGCACCACAGTAACTACAGTAAATTAGGCCATTCGAAATGAGAATAGATATTGTATCTTGAAAATGTTGGGTGTGGCATGTCTGAAGACCACCGAGAGCCCAAAGCTCTCGATAGATACCCATATAAATCTTCGTCGGAATCAGATGACAATAAATTGTGGAAGTAATGCATTTTCACGTGCTCAGTGGCTACCAATGATCTGAGCATGAGATTCGTTAGAAATAAGCATATTATGCTTATTAGCTCAATGACTACCAATGATCTGAGCATGAGATTCGTAAGAAACAAGCACATTATGCTTATTAGTCCATATAATAAGCATATTATGCAATTATATTATTAGTCCTCATCCAAATTTTGCCGAAATCAGGCAATTAGGTAGAGTGCAAATTACATTTAATTGATTTGACGTTTTTTTTATGTGCTAATGACACCACATAAATGTGGGTGCCATCAATAGACAATCACAATCCCTGACAATGTCATCGAAATCGGAAAATAACTTCGTACAGTTTTGCCCTTTACAAGGATTTTGTTACCGACAGACACAAAACCACATATTTTCAGGAAGGTACAAAATTTTGAAACGCAAGTGGAAATTTTGATTTTGGAGAACATTTTTTTAAACCCTGAAAAGTGGAAACAATGCTTCCGCTACCTTGGTAGACTATAGGAAGCAAAATAATTTTGAAGTTCGCCGAGTTCTGACAAACACAAAATTAAATAACTGAATAAAAGTAGAGTTTAAGAGCTGAAATAAACAAGTGGGTTCATGAGAACTCGAAGAGAAGTCAAACTGGTAGGAAATGTAGGAATAGAATGAAATAGCATGAATAAGATTTCAGGGATATCAAGGTGATTCAGGTTTCGCAAGTCATCTAAGTGCATCCAACCATAACCTTAGTTTTGAACCCACAAATTGACAATAGGTACGGAGACGTTTTTCATTTTTGCCTAAAAGGAGGGTGTGCTTGACAAACTTTTAAAAAGCAGCAGGCCTGGTAAATAACTGAATGAGGGAACTCCTCAACATATTCCACCATCAATAGGTTCATTACACCAATAGCTTGGTTTTCTTCGTCTTTATTACAGTTCGAGCCCCTCTTTCACTCATCGGTATATCCTACTAGTCCCTTTCACATATCTATGATCCAGTAGAATATCCAGAATCAGATTATTACGAGGTTCATCTTCTGAACATAGCTTGCTCAAGAAAAGAAAAACATCTGCTCGTCGTTAATTTTGACCAATTACCAAAGGTGTTACCAACATTCTGGAATAAGAGAATCTGGTACCCACGATTCAGTTCTTATTAGTTAGTAGGAGGGCAGCAAAAACTTACTGCAGGACAGTTGAGATTGATACTCAAGTTGTAAAGCTCGGAAGGCACATTAAGCGTAGTTGAAGAACTAGAATTTAAGCTGAATATTGTGGTAATTTTTGACAGTTATGAAGTATTACATGCTTCATTGTAGCAGGTATATCTCAATCAACGAACAATATCAATACCATTATTCTCTCCATTGATGTTTCTGTAATTCTGAAATGTATAATAATTTAGCGCTGGCTAGATTGATGGGAAAATTGTATCTTTCAGCTTGGCCTGTTCAAGAATCAGCGCTGATGGGAAATGAAAACAATGTAGCAGCTCCCAGTAGCTCACCACGAACCATCTCTCACCTTCTTAGCACCATCTCTTACAAGTAAGCAATTGCCAGTATTCTGCGCATTTGCTATTTATTTGTTTATTACTATTTATTTTTTAGCGTCAGATACGACGTAGTCAGCTGACAGACCAATCAATCAGTACAGAACAAGCACATTGCGGTTAGTATTTTCACAACCACTTCTTTCTGTAATCGCTGATTACACCCAATTGTGCTGTAAGTTATCGATGAACCGAGTACAAATCAAAATAATTATTCTTTACTTAGGTGGTCTCCAATAAATTGTGGAAGCAGGAATTCTGAGATAGCATGGTAGAACGCAGGCTGGATGGGTAGGAAGGCATTCTCAACGCTCAGCTTTATTCAGAATAGGCTTTTTCAAGAGTGAGTGTAGATTGGAAACGTAAACATTGTGTCAACTTCCGCCTGTTGCTCATCACGATCCAAACTGCTGCACAAGCTCGTTTTCAGTGTCTCCCTTGCTCATCACAAACTCTGATCAGCAACTATAAGTAATCTGGGGGCTTTGGATACTAGACGGAAATATTGTAGAACCATAATGCAGCACCAGCTAAGATGCTATGTTGAATCATTAGAACTAATGAATACAAATTAGTGTTTGAGCACTGAAAATTGATTGGGATTATTTTTAGAACCGCTTTTTTCTGTAACAGCTGTTGGCAGCCAGTTGTGCTGTACGTTATCGATGAATACGTAACTAATTAAAATAATTAGATACCTATTCTTATAGGATTGGTGTTTTCCAATGAATTCTGGAGATGCGGAAATCTGCGTTATCATGGCTGTACGCTGGCTGGCTGGGTAGGAAGGTTATACCATAATTCACACCTTCATTCAGAATCGCCTTTATCAAGAGTGAGTGCTGATTAAAAGCGTAAACATTGTATCTACGTCCGCCTGTTGCTCACCACGATCTATACTGCTGCCCAAACTTGTATTCAGGCTCTCTAACAGCTAAACAAACTGTGGTCAGTAACTACAAGTAATCCGGGGGCTACTAACCTCGGATAATCCACTCGCTATTGATCCTGCGTCAGATACGGCGAAGACGAACAATGAGTGATGGATGATGAGGACAAAGATGAAGTAGCGAGGTAGCAGGAGGCGGCTCCACAGCACACGCTGCCCGATAACTGACGCCTGTTCTTTGTTTTGAGGTCAAGACCAACGGGGTGGGAGAAGATGCGAGCAGCTTTGGCCGATCAAGTCCCGCCTTCCGCGGTTTTCGAGCGGCGAGTCTCGGAAAAAGAGAGAAGCACAGCGGGGCCCTCGTGACTCTGGGAATCCCATCGATATGAGGTAGGCAAAACGTAGGTAGGAATCCCAGGTTAAATGGGCAGTGTAGTTCTCAACGAGCAGTTAACGCCTCAGGTAGTGTGGTAAAAGACTCCACCTGTAAAAGGGTTTTTCTGCTGACCGACTGCAGCCAATTTGGAGTTTTCCCTCACTATCAAATCTTTTTAGTCGTGCAACAAGTAAGACAAATTGGGGTCCACCAAAATCAAACTTTTCACTCGCATTTTGAGTTTCAGAACTTTTTGAACTATTTTAGTTCAGTGTCTGTCCAAGGCAAAACCATACAAAATATAGTAGGTACGATTTATAGGAAATTTCAGTTTTTTTTCTTCTCATGGACAAGGTGGTTCAATCTTGTTCCTCACCACTCATGTCCAGTGTCGGATCTCGGACCTTGAAACCAAGCAGCCACATGGATATGGCCTCAGAGTGCTGAAAGTGCTGATATAATATTTTGACGTATACACATCGATTGTAGCGGTGAAATATTTTTTCCAAACATAAATTCTTTATGGAATTTGCAGAATAAGAGTGGGCTAGTCCTTGGATTCCCATGATTTAACTACGATTTCCCAGTTCTTAATAGTCTGAAATCGCTCAAATTCGGATGGCTTTTACAAGGAACAAATAGTGAGGAGCTTTATATAAGTGGATCTTCATTCTTGGATATCTTCATGATTTATACTGATTGACGGCAGCCATTTTGAGTTTGTTTGTCATGATCAACGAAGCTTTATGGGGCTTTACCATGGGGAAGCTTTACAGTCTTGGAGAAAGTCCAACAAAATTTGGGCCCTCCAAAAGCAAACTTTTCACTGGCATTTTGAGTTTCAGAACTTTCTGAACTATTTCAGTTTAGTGTCTGTCCAAGGCAAATATATTAGATACGATTTATATGGAATTTCAAGAAAATTTGTGGTTTCTTAGAGGCCTCTTATGAGTTTGATTGCTCGTGGACTAACGCATGTGCTCAAGCGAGAATGTGATTCCCTTTGAACTGCGATTTCTTAGTTACTCTCTTAACTGCTCAAATTCGGATGGTTTCGACAAAAAAATAAATAAATAAATAAAATATTTATGGAGTTAGAACTTGTTTATTTATGTCCGAAACAAAAAAATAATTCGGGCAAATATCTTTATAAAATATCGTACAATTTTTATGGAATTTTCTGATAATGTCCTTAGTAAATTCTAAGATTCTTAGTAAGCCTACGACCAGACAGTTTTCAGGATTACGATCCAAGGCGGTTGCTTACAAATTTCTGTATTTGGATCAGTAGAAACCACAGTGATGAGAAAAAAATAATAAAAAGTAGAATTTTTGTTCCGGGGAATTAGTTGCACTAGTAATTGTAATTGATCCCTTATAAATTTCATTCTCGGCCCACCAAAGTACCTACTCTCTGCGTACGCGCAAATACAGGGTGTCCTCGAAAACGTCTTGCCTTTTCTTGCATCTTTGCAACACCTTGCTAAAATCGACCAGATAGTTTTTAAAAAATTTTTGGAGTCTTCATGATTTTTCCCAAGTATTTCAAATAAAACCACCGCACGTGCGCAATCGTGTGCAACGCACAGCAACTTCGTTTTTTCAAATGAGACCCCCCATTTTTTACTGCAGATTTTATCACTGCTAAAATCTCACTACTAAAATGGTCTTTTCCCGATTATCTTGGAAAAAGTTTTTAAGTATACAGGATGTTTAGTTTTTATTTTAGCAGGGGAGGAGGGGACGTTTTCGGGAACACCCTGTTTAATTTATTTTTCTACAACATTGACATTTCTCAAGGTATAATCTCGTTTCAGTCTTTTTGAGAAAATTGCAATTCTCACACAACTTTCCACACGTTTTTGACTTCTCTGCGGTGTACATCGGTTTTGAGTAATTTAATTAGATTGTTACTAAATATTAGCATTACGTGTTAATGAAAAAAATTATTAACTTATCGCCGATGTGATCAAAGCTTTGTTTTGCGTAATCAGGACACTCAAGTTACGCTCATCACCATGCTACTATATTCTTACACATTCATCTAAAACCCAAAAGTAAGAAGCGTCCCAAGGGGCACAATGAATGGGGAATTTGCCTCACATTTTTTTATTTTTTTTTTCGAATGAGGGTTTATTTTTATGGAATAAAACCATAGTGAGCTGCTCGAAAACGCATCCAAAAAATTTAGAGAATTTAAGGAAGATGGAAATTTTAAATGTGGTGGCAATGTGTAAGAGGCAGCCATGTTTGAAACGTGACGGATATTCTACCAATCTGACTTCAAAGGAGGTTCTGTGGCGCTTACCACAGAAGCGGCACATACACGAACTTTTACCTTCCGAGTAGTGCGCACAAGAGTGCGCCACGATCTGGCAGGAAGAACCCTGACACAAAATTGACCAAAAGAAACAGTATTACTCACTTTTTTACAATACGAATCTATCTACTAGTTTATCAAGCATTATTATTCTTCATCTTCTCTTATTTAGTTTCAAGATTTGAATCACATTATTCGAGTAGCCATTTCACTGGATCGTTTTGTGTGGTGTGCTAGAACTCTGTCTGTTGTCGTTGCTTTCGCGTCGTTTTTTTCTCTTTTTTTTCGTATGACGTCAACAATACTCCTCGATTTTCGCGGTGTTTTGTAACAGAGGTTCACTTGTTTAGTCATTTTCTCCTACGGTAATTTTTTTCCGTTGGTTATTCCTAGTGTTAAACGTTATTCTAGGGCCCTATAATAGGATTTGCCTTGAAATTCCAGAATCTAAAATTGAGGCAAATTCCCCATTATTGACTAGGAACGAATTAATTTAAAAATTATCGAATTCCGTGGTTCTTTGATCGTCAAAAGTCATTGTTAAATATGGCATATGGGATGCCTCAAGGGAAGTGAAACTCTTCCCAGACTTGTAAGTGAGCTCTTCTTTGGTATTCAAGCAGCCTAGACTTCTACAGGTGAATTAAGATGGTATCTAATATGAAAGTGATCTTATTGATTCGGTTTTTTCATTGTGTGCCGAGATCCTGCTGGTAATAAGTGCTGGTATCAGTTCTGAGCGAACTCCCTGACTTGGCAGCATAGTAGGAGTTACTGCTAGGTTGCGGAATACAAGGTGCTTCCTATAACATAGACGGGCGTAATGTAGTTCAATGAACTTGATGATTCAGCCAAACACACGTGCTGCTCACCGAGGAATAGGATGCGCTCCTCGTCCGAATCGTGGAAATCACTAGATAGTAGATATTAGTAAGGATCTGGGCAATGAGGAATTTCACCATGTCGGAATTTCCTATTTTTGACCCCAAAATCGGATTCAGCACCACTAAAAACCCCCTAAGGCAAACTTTCAGCCCGAACTTCCTAATTTACGAATAAACAAAACAGTGTAGAAAATACGAATGTTTAAAAAAACCGGGAAAATGACGTCAAGCTGGAATAGTTCATTTATGGCCGCTTGAAGCGCCGAGATCTAGAAATCCATAGTCCCCAGATGCAAAATTTCATGAAACAGTAAAGTTCGAAATCGAAAAACTGAAGAAAAAAATATATAAAAAGCGAGATGGGGAAAATTAGGTTTCCTCTGTTTTTGTTTGATAACTTTTCTCTTAGAAAACACGATTTCGTCGTCCCAATGGGCAACACTGGGAGGAGACGGCGATCCGAACAGCCAATCAGCGAGCATTCCCGCTGCACGTCTGTTTTCCCGGTTAGTTTTGAAATTAAAAATTTTGATTGTCTCCCAAAAATAACAGGAGACTTATTTTCCGAAATCAGCCCGATTTTCATCTATCCCACACCATTAACTATTCAGGAAAAATGCAAACAGAAATCGGTGAAATTCCTCATTGAAAGGGAACATTAAATGTTTAGAAATTTTCTAAATGAATGATAGTGATGTCACACGACTGCTCTCTCTGTAACATGGCCACCAACAACGACATCGTCCATTTTCTGGGAGTGTCCGAGTTTCGGGTTTATTTTTTGGAGCGAGTCAGCTGGACACTCAAAACATCATTAGACTGCTGAAAAACGGAAGTTGTTGGCCAAAAATGCTGGCTATATCGATTGAAACTTACAGAAGAGTTCAACTGGGATAATGTTACAATTATATAGTTTATTTGAAGTTTAGTACCAAAATGGTTCGAAATAGAACGACCACAAATAATTTGCTCATACCACTCGGCAGACGGACGTCACATCCATGCCTACCATGTTTTTCATTTTGTAATACCAATTTTTGTATCCTAATATTTTTGTCAATAAACATGTTTTCTCTCTCTCACTCACTCACTCTCTCTCTCTCTCTCTCTGATGTCACACGACGGGGTTTTGAGCAACGAGAAAACTCGAAACAAATGGCCCAACAACCCATCCAAGCCTTATTTTCCAACCGATTTGCGTGTTTCTTTTTTTCAACAGCGATATCTATCTAGTTGTGGGGGGGGGGGGGGGTCGATTTTGAAATATGAGCATTTTCATTGTTTATTACGCCTCTTACTTTTTGAATTTAGCTCGCCCAGGAAGAAGCTCCAATAGTAATTTGTACTCTACAGTCCCAGACAGCAAATTAGCAGCAACAAAAAGCAAATCAGCTCTAATTTAGGAATTTAGCTCTCCCAGCTGATCAGGGGAAGCTCAGTTAGTCCGATTTCCCCTGAGATAGTGGGTAGAACCCACTTAACTTGTCTCCAGTACTCTGTGGTAGAACCTATGGTATGATATAGATGATTTACGGCAAGCGGTGTCGGAGCTAAAAGGAGTGGTACCAAACATCAGGGTGAGAGCTGCAACCTTGTCATGGTGAAAACGCTGCAAATTATTACACAATGGTTTATTATTTTTCTATATAGATCACTCGTCTACAAAATCACCAACCATCCAATATGAAGAAAAAATAAAAAAAAAAAATCAAAATCACCAACTATTGATCGCATTTTGGTAAGCTCTAATTTGAACGGAGATTAAGCCTCTTTTGCGATTCACACTCGTGTTTTGATTTATTTATATATATATATATTTCAATATAAACCCTTAAATTTTCGTAGGGAGCGAACGGTTTGTCCTACAGAACTCCGCGTGGTCTCAAAAAATTCTAAAAATTCTATAGAATCTTAAATTGAAGGAAAAACAATACCTTTATATCAAAATTTTTTGAGTTAGGGCGTTTTCAAAATTTCAAAATTGATTTTGGGACCCTTAGAAGTGACCTACATCAACCAAAAGCTTCGGGGCACAACTAGACCCCAAATGGAGCCTACATACCAAATTTCATCAAAATCGGTCAGTGCTAAGTGGCAAAAGTGCCGCGTACGGCGGACGGCGGACGGACGGCCAAATTTTTATTCGATTTTTGGATTCTACGTACCTTGAAACGTAAACCATCAAATTTTGAGGGGGTGTTAAAAATTTTTTTTTCTTGGTCGATTCCAAAGGTTCATTATTGAAAATAATAAACCAAAAGGGTCTTTTCGTGGCGGGAAAAGTGCCACGGAGTTACGCGAGTAGGGCATTTCAGTACGTGTATTCCGTGGTATCACCACCTCCGTCCTGCTCGGCTCTTATATGAACTGGTGAGGCACTATTCTATAGAGGCATTTCCCTTCATCCCTCTCTCCCACCCCCAACTTCCTCA
Source organism: Apolygus lucorum (assembly GCA_009739505.2). NCBI lineage: Eukaryota > Metazoa > Arthropoda > Insecta > Hemiptera > Miridae > Apolygus > Apolygus lucorum. The sequence goes on along the minus strand of CM019182.2, from coordinate 21,204,550 downwards.
ACTTTCCTCATCCCTAGGGCCGGCGTCGGGTGAGTCCTGGGCGTCCTCCCCATTATACTTTATTCCTTTATTTTTTAAAATTAATCTCGTGCACCCTCCGTCACAAAAGGCAATTTGTCTTTGAGGGGAAGAAGAAAAAAATAATAATTAAAAAAAAAAAAAATAATAACAAACGTCTGCCAAGTGTGTGGCACATAACTTCCTCGTATCCATAACCCGATTGTATAGATGATCCGATGCAAAGTAGTTGATCTCAAAACATCAATCTCTAAATACCTTGCACTACCTTCATAGGGCGCCATATAAACGTCAATCGGCACAACCTCTAAATATTGTTGGAAAATGTAAAAGTTGAAGCTGTAACAAGGAAATATACTTTTGCGCATGCGCAGTGGCTACTATCAGTTTGTGGACAACGATTTTCATAGGGGCCCATCTACACGCCAACCCGCACAATCCCTGAAAGTTTCATCGAAATCGGAGAAGAATTGTAGAAGTTAGGGCTGTGGCAAGGATCTCACGTTCGCGCATGCACAGCAGCTACTATCAGTCCAGGGGTAATGATTTTCATAGGGGACCATCTACTCGCCAATCCGCACAATCACTGAAAATGTCATCGAAATCGGATGAGAATTGTAGAAGTTATGGCTGTGGCAAGGATTTCATGACAGACACACAGACAGACACGGAACGAAAATTGTTCAGTAAGGTCTGAAACGTAAAACGCGAGTGGAAATTTTGATTTTGTAGAACTTTTTTTTAACCTTGAAAAGTGAAAACAAAGCTTCCGCTACCTTGGTAGGCTCGGAAGCAATTAAAAAAAAAAAATAGTGACAATGGCAAAGCCGCGATTTTTGATAAACCTTTGTGAAATAATTTTCAGCGTTTTGAAAACAAACCTTACCTACAACAACGTAAACCATCAAATTTTTAAGGAAGGGTTAAAGTTTTTTTTTCTTGCTCGATTTGAACAGTTTGTTATTCAGAATAATAAATCAACATGCTGCTTTTCTTATACTGATTGCTGCTGGAAAGGAGATTCGGGACTGCAGACTGCAGTGATATTGGGCACTGTTCAACAGCTGAGAAATCAGAAGCTCATGAAAAGTCTAAGGTCCTTTTACCCAACAAAGAATAATACGATTTTTTTTTAAATTTTAAGAAAGCATAAGTACAAAAGTTTTAATTTATTTTATGATTTCTTGTTTCTTTTTTTTGTAGAATTTTACCTTTTTTAGTACAAAATCTTTGGTTTTCCGTTCTTAAAATTAATCTTTCAGGCCCGGGCAACGGATGTATCTTAAAGTTAATTCGCACTCGAACACACCCTAGAATGTGTGCCTATGGCTTGGACCATTTCGTCGCGAGGGTGGGAGCCATTCTCTTCAAAAATATGGAGTAGGTGTCTCTTTGTGGCGCTTCGTCGCTTGAGCACACCAGAGAGAGATAAACGGTATAATTTTAGTTGGTATAATTATTTATACCAAATCGACGATATACTCCGTTTCTTCCAAAATTGAACTGATAAACGCTGTTAATATTCTAAATTTAGATTTAAATTGGATCAATGAGGGTATTCGCGGTATCAATGTGTGATTACACAATTATTTTTATTATCTATTTATACTTCATAACGTAACTATGCTGAGTGGAACTTTCAAGAAAGTATGTAGATACGTCAATCGCTGGATATCGGAGATTCCCTGACCTAAAAACTACTAGAAGATTTTGTTTGTTCTGTGGATGTTTCAATATAGTAGGCTAGCGAGTTGTTTTTAAAAAATTCTTATCAGAAGTTCTATTTAGTTTGCGTATTTTATTCACACTTGGGGTACCTACCGACGTAAATGGATCCTCTCCAAGATATATCTTCCTTTTCTAGAAGTGTCAATATATTGTGCATGACGAAGTGGGTTTTCTGAATTGTCACGTCTCTGGCATAGATGTTTGTTCAGCGATTAAGAAATAGTGTGGAGTGTAATGAGAAGGCTCGCCAAACGAGTCAGATTATTTCGTTATAATAATTAACACCTACGAACGTCATACATATTACACATATACTATACGAACAATACAATACTTGAAATACCTTTGATACGATTGCGAGCAAAAGAGGACACCCATAATCTGTATTTCACTTCAAAGTCTAACAACGTAGCCTATTAAACACTATAGATATCAGCAGACATCCTTTTAGTTGACGTTATAGAGGGAATAAATTTTGATAAATACCTGATCTATACGCATAACCGTAAAATCCATTCGTGAACTCAGTAAATCCACTTTTATATCCGTAAAATAAATCCTAAAAGCATTGAGGTTTCCGCGTAAACGTTTTGAAACATGATTCTGTACTAAAAAAAGTCTGTCAAGTGGGTATGGCACATAGCTTCCTCGCATCCATAACCTGATTTTATAGATGATCCGATGCATAGTAGTTAATCTCAAAACATCAATCTCTTACTTAACTTGCACTAACCTTATAGGGGACCATCAACACCCCAATCCGCATAATCCCTGAAAATTGCATCGAAATCGGATGAGAAATGTAGAAGTTATGGTTGTTTTAAGGAATTCACGTTTGCGCATGCGCAGTGGGGACTATCAGTCTGGGGGAAATGATTTTCGTAGGGGACCATCTAGGTACACGCCAATTAGAACAATCATACAAAATTTCGTCAAATTTGCATGAAAAATATGGTTTTATAGCCGTTACGAAGATTTAACGTTTGCGCATGCGCAGAGGCTGTCAATTTGAGGGTCGTGCTTTTCATAGGGAACCATCTGCACCCCAATTCGCATGTTCCCTAAAAATTTAATCGAAATCAGGTAGAAAAGGTAGAAGTTACGGCTGTTACAAGGAAATACACGTTAGCGCATGCGTAGCATTTACTATCAGTCCGGGGGTGATGATTTTATTACAAGACAGTCTACACGCCAACCCACACAATCCCTGAAATCTTCATCGAAATCGAATGCCTTCGTATAGTTATGCCCGTCAAAAGGATTTCATGACAGACACACAGATAGACAGACACAGAACCAAAATTGTTCAGGAAGGTCTAAAATGTAAAACGCGAGAGGAAATTTTGATTTTGAAGAACATTTAGCGAATTTTCAAGGAAAATGAAGCTATTGCAATGGCCTCAAAATTTTGAAAATTGACTTTTTCGAAAACATTTTTCACTGAAATCCCAGAAATGCAGTAGCCGTGTACCCACTCGTCTCTACAAACTCATAGAGTACCCACTCTATGAGTTTGTAGAGACGAGTAGAATATGAATATGGACACCTAAGATCTTCAAAGCATACCCAGTGCATACAGTATGTTGGTATGGTATGCTGAAAATAGAAAAAAAAGATCGGTTCTTTCCTGCTAACTAACCTAAAATTCATTTTCATCTGCAATAATTGTTAAACTCTGATTCTGTGTGCAGCAGCTCTTAATCCAGGTGAAAATGAGTTTTAGGCCCTGATTGGTCAATAACTGACTCAATCCGATGAAGAGCGGGTGTGGTGTTGACATGGAGTGGAGTGGTCAATGCAGTGGTTAAGATCTTAGCCATATCTTCAACTGAAAGATTTCTTTGCAAATTCGCTCATTAATTCATGCTGCATGAATGGAATTTTTTTTCTTCAACCTTGAAAAGTGAAAACAAAGCTTCCACTACCTTGGTAGACACGGAAGCAAAAACTATTTTGTATTCAAGTGTACCTACGTTTCATACAGAGTGATCCGTGAGTGGTGGTCGCCTTTAACTTTAATTTCGACTAATAAGTCCTATAACCTTTTTAACTCCGCTTAGAATTCCACGTTTTTCACTTTGAAATTGTTGTCGTATTTTCGGCCCTGCTTCACTAAAATTGCCATAAATCCCTTCATTAGCGCTGGAAATTTAAATTTGAGGATACCAAAGAAATTAAAAATAGAAGTTAAATTACCGGATTTGGGAGAGAAAATGAGGTTCGAACGCAAAAAAAACTTGTTTTTTCCTTCGGGTTTCTAAGGAAATTGTACCAGGTCATCTTCGTGGCTGTTTTTTTTTTTCTTCACGCTGAATCGAACGGTGACATCCTCCAATTCATTATAGGGGCTTCCAATTCATAGGGGACCATTCTTCATTTCATAGTAAAGGTACACCCTCCAATTCCTAGTGGACCGTCCTCCAATTCATGGGAGCTCCATTCGATTTTTGTATGTACTATAGAGGTATGTACATGTACTATCTGTTCCTCCCGTTCGAGGTCAAAATGATCAAATATACAGGGTGTCTACACTTTCGATGGGCATAACATCAGGGTTCGATTCTACAAGGTATTTTCAACAAAAAATGTATCGTAGCAATTTTCTTTTAATCCACTCAAAATTCCTTTTTTCGCACTTTAAAGTTTTCCTTCGCGTTTTCGACCTTACGGCACTGATATCGTCATAACTCCCTTATTTCTCCTGAAAATTCAAATCTGACTACACCCTTAGAAAGAGCGTTAAATTCCTAAGCTACCAAGTGCAAAATGAAAATCTTTCAACAATAAAATAGTTTCAAAAAATCAAGTCAAAAAGCCAACTTAAAAAAATTTTCGAAACTTGACTTTCTTCGACCAAAGTTTTCCCTCTAAATCCCTGCCCATTTCGATAGGCGCTCTTCGGAGAAAACATGCTTAAATAATCAGCTTTCCAACGGTCTATCAATTTTTCTTTTTAACATTCAGATTGGAAGAGTAAATTAAGTTTGAATGCCAGAAAACGTGTTTTTTACAAGCAAATCCAGTGTTTTAAGCGGTTCATGATCCCCCTCGACCTCAAGATGGCTTGACGATTTTGGTATCATTTCCTATGTAATTTTTTACGCTGAATCCAATAGTGATACTTCCGAATGATTCCGACTGCTAGAAAGTTGATTTTTCGAAGAAAACCTTCGTTTTTCGTACATAAAATACGCATTATTCGTAGATATAGTCGTGAGCATAAAGTAACACCTGTCTACTCAACAAAAACACTTAATTTCTAGCTGATTGAAGTTTTTGTTGAGTTCAAAGGTGTTACTTCATGCTCACTACCACATTTACGAATAATGTGTATTTTATGTACGGAAAACGGAGGTTTTCTTCAAAACCATTCGGAAGTTTCAGCGTAAAAAATTACATAGGAAATGATACCAAAATCGCCAAGCCATCTTGAGGTCGAGGGGGACCATAAACCGCTTAAAACACTGGATTTGCTTGTAAAACACACGTTTTCTGGCATTCAAACTTAATTTACTCTTCCAATTTGAATGTTAAAAAGAAAAATTGATAGACCGTTGGAAAGCTGACAATTTGAGCATATTTTCTCCGAAGAGCGCCCTTCGAAATGGGCAGGGATTTAGAGTGAAAACTTTGGTCGAAGAAAGTCAAGTTTCGAAAATTTTTTAAAGTTGGCTTTTTGAATTGATTTTTTGAAACCATTTTATTGCTTAAATATTTTGATTTTGCACTAGGCAGCTTAGGAATTTAACGCTCTTTCTAACGGTATAGTCAGATTTGAATTTTCAGGAGAAATAAGGGAGTTATGACGATATCAGTGCCGTGAGGTCGAAAACGCGAAGGAATGAGTGGGTTAAAAGAAAATTGGTATGAGACATTTTTTGTTGGAAATACCTTGTAGAATCGAACCCTGAAGTTATGCCCATCGAAAGTGTAGACACCCTGTATAAGAGAATCAATTTTGTTCCTAGTAGCTATAAATCGTATTCACGAATATTATTCCTGAGACATTTTCAACTGTAAAGCTTTTCGAAGGTTTTTGATTTAAAGGTTTTAAAAGGTTAAAGATTTTTGATAATAAACCTTTTTTATTGGAAAATAATATTTTTTAATTGAATAGTCTCTCCCACCAGATACCTGCAAATTATAATTATTATTTTCAGTTTGCTATTCTAGTGGAAGCCTTATTTCCACTTTTAGGGATCTCCAAAAATCAAAATTTCCCTTCACTTATTACGTTTTAGACCTTCAAAGGCAATTTTGGATCCATTGTTGTTTGAAATCCTCTTGAAGGACACAACTAAGTTGAGTACAATCCGAGTTTGATGACAATTTCAGAGTTATACAGTACGGTTGAGTCAAGATGGTCCCCAATAATTAATTTAACGTACTCTGGTTGGAATCTCTGCACATGTACTAACGTGAAATCTATTTAATAGAAGGTTTCAATCTGATTTCAATAAAATATTCAGGAATGAATTGCAGGAACTCAGGATGGTCCCTCATAAATCTCGTCGCTATCAAACAATTGTCAGGTGCTGAGCACAAAAAATGTGGAATCCAATATCATCAAGCACAACTTATACAGTTTCCGAACGATTTGAACGAAATTCAAGTACAGGGATTGTGAGGGTAGGACTTTAGATGGTGTCGTGAATCGTGTTGATATTCACGAATATTGAACTATTTGGGATATTAAAATACGATTATGTCTGTATATGGAATATGTATGAATGAATATGAATGGTATGAAACCTAATTTGATTTGGTTTGGTTCCATCATAATGTTCCTTGATGATGATACTGACATGATACACAATTAGTGTCTGTTGAAAAGTAGGTAAGTGAAATGTTCACTTTGATTGAAATGCAGATTATTGTATGAAATAATCTCCAAATGTAACCTCCAGTCTGTGGGGATTGTTACCCCTAGCGGCTTCCGTAAACCACCCCTACAGCCGCCCCTGACCACCTGACGCCTCGTTTCTAGACTGAATGATTGAACTACTGCTGATATCTCACAAAACCCAGGTCTGGATATGTGATCCAGTATCGGTATCGGACCGAGTGAATTGACACATCAGTATGTGACTGATTGTCCATGAGCTGTTGCTCCAGACCACTATCTGACTGGCTGTAAAACCAATATCTGATTGGCTGACTGAATTCGACACGTCAGTATTTGACTGACTGTCGCCTTGGTCTGAGTTTTGTGAGAGAATTGAACTGAATGCGCTCACTTGTCTGAAGGAGCTTTGAAACTTGGCTTTACTGCTTGATTATTGACTGATTTGAATTGTATTGATGTTGATTGACTGATACTGATGACTGAAGATTACAATGATACAATAAAGAACATGATATTCAATTAGATACGGTATGAAATTAGTTGTATATGAATGTGGACTCACTTGCCAATCTTACACAAGTCACACGCGACCGATAGACTGACTCTGATAGGGTCTCTACCTGTGGATCGTTTGTTGTTCGTAACCCTTCGTGTTTATTCGGCTGGTCTCGGCAAGATTCGGGAGTTGTGACTGTTACAACTTGGCATTAGCTACAGATGGTCCACTATAAATTTCATTATGATCTGAACATCGGCACTGACTAGGCAAGTAGCTTCTTCGTTCCAATAATGACGTACATACCTACGAGCACGTACCTACATTCAACTCAGATAATTTAGGAACCATGCATCCCCTTACAGACACAAAAATCTCAATTTTAATAAATTAGTAGGTACCAATCTACCTAGAAGTAAAATTACTCTAATATCTATGGGTCTTTAAATTATAAAATATACTTCCACATATTATATTCCAGATATTATATTCCACAAACCTGAGTAAACGCCAGGGTACACCGCAACCGGGGATGAGCGTGTCGCATAACGCTGAGTCACCTCATAACAGGTACCTGTCAACAAACAAAGTTGCACATGATCGGTTGGGTCAAAGTCAACGAAAAAGTACATAGACAAAATTTAAATAGGTACTTGAAAAGTTTTGATCAGGAAAAGTGGAAAAACGTACCGACTAACGGACAACACTAGAGCTGTAATGTAATGCTAACTACAACCTCAGAAAATCGTGAGGTTTTCGTCACTTTCACCACAAGTCACTACGATAACCCATGAAAATTCATAGAGGAAGAGGAACACCTTGAAACTTGATTGCATCATCGAAAATATGAAACCTAAGAGCATAAAATAAGTACCCAAGTACCAACTGAAAATGACTTTGCAGTCAACTCAACGAATGAAAAATTTGAAACAAACAAAATCAAAGTTCGCGGGAAGAGATTACGATAACAGTGTCTACATGGATGGTACATGGAGGGCGTCCATGGAGGATCACCGCTAGTGAGCACTTCATCAACCAATGGCCACACGAAGAACTCATCAGGGCCACAGGCTAGAAGAAGAAGAAGAACTTACTGTTATCATCATTATCATTCACGTTATCAATTTACAGCTGAGACCAGAAGGTCCTCAAAATCAAAACAAATCTCATCACGAAATTGAATAGATTCTGGTTGGGCATTGTAATCCCAATTTTTCCATCTACAGCTAACTTTTTAGTGTGTGAAGAGTGTTCTGCATCAATCGTGTTGTGCCTCAAGCCAGTACATCTGTAAGTACAGACTCACTATTGTATAACATTTTAGGTATAAGCCTGTGTGCGAAAACAGATTTTATGTTGGTAATCCTCAGATGTTTGGAATCAAGCTCAGTAATCGAGAGTGTGGGTTGAATTCAACGAGGTATTTTCCCAAAAGAAATCAGTTTGGGATAACTGAGGCAACGGTTGACGCTATTCCAACCCTTACGGGTGTGGTCAATTTTTTTGAAGAGTACTTGTAAGAGTTTTTGTAATAGTTGGGACGATGTGAGATTCTCTGGCTCCATTCTCTACATATGAGGACTGGTCTTACTAGAAGTTATGTGTGCTTATATAACTAGGCACAGGATGTCGTACCTACCACTATCGTCTGAGAAGCAGGCTGGATTCTTGATCGGTCTTGAAGGAATATGGTTCATGAATTTGGTTTGACTGCCTGGATTTATGATGGATAGAAGTTGGATGCTTGGGCAAGAAAGGTAGGATTTTACTAATTCGGATGGTCATCCTTGATCAATTCGAAGGAAATGTTAGGTTTCTTTATTGTACGCAGGAAGTGGTCAGGAATGAGGAATTTCACCATGTCGGAATCCTATTTTTGACCCCAAAATCGGATTCAGCACCTCTAAAAACCCCTTAAGGCAAACTTTCAGCCCGAACTTCCTAATTTACGAATAAACAAAACAGTGTAGAAAATACGAATGTTTAAAAAAAACCGGGAAAATTACGTCATGCTGGAATAGTTCATTTATGGCTGCTTGAAGCACTGAGATCGAGAAATCCATGGTCCCCAGATGCAAAATTTCATGAAACAGTAAAGTTCGAAATCGAAAAACTGAAGAAAAAAATAGAAAAAGCGTTTCCTCTGTTTTTGTTTGATAACTTTTCTCTTAGAAAACACGATTTCGTCGTCCCATTGGGCAACACTGGGAGGAGACAGCGATCCGAACAGCCCAATCAGCGAGCGTTCCCGCTGCACGTCTGTTTTCCCGGTTAGTTTTGAAATTAAAAATTTTGATTGTCTCCCAAAAATAACAGGAGACTTATTTTCCGAAATCAGCCCGATTTTCATCTATCCCACACCATTAACTATTCAGGAAAAATGCAAACAGAAAAATTGGTGAAATTCCTCATTGACTACGCTCGTATCCTTCAAACCACATTTTTCTTTGAATTCGGTAGGGTCGTAGGTGGCCTCTTTCTCAAGGTGTACACGGTATGGTTGGAAGGAGCTAGAGTAAAGCTCAGTCAATGCAAACTCATCTAGGCATTTCTATCGCATATATCCCCCCCTCCATTTTGGCATCACTCAAAATAGGAAACGACGAAAACATTATTTGACAAGATGCTGCCAGTGAATTAGGTTTGTTAATGTTCGATGTTTTAGATATTGACTGAATTTTCTGACATTTTTGTATTTTTACAGATCTCGATGATCCAAACTGCAGACTGGAAGAAACAATGCAACTAGCGGTTGATACGAGGTCGTGAAAGATTTCAAAAAACTTCTCTGACCCAAAACTAATTTCCCGACGCATCTTTCAACCGATCCAACATGAGGCGACGTGCGGGAATCGGTGCAATTCAGAAACAGAAATTGGAGCAGGAGCGTTACAAGGACAAAGGGACTGAGTTACAAGGTAAAGAATTGGAAGTTCTTGGTAAGCAGTTGGAGGAATTCAGAAGTAAATTGGAAGAATTTGCTTCGAACCACAAATCAGAAATAAAACGGAGTCCAGTTTTTCGGCGGCAATTTCAGGAAATGTGTGCTGCGATTGGAGTTGATCCATTGGCCTCGAATAAAGGATTCTGGTCAGTCCTCAATTTGGGGGACTTCTACTATGAGCTCAGCGTCCAAATAGTGGAGGTTTGCCTAGCGACCAGTGAGAAGAACGGAGGTCTGATCAGTCTGAGTGAGCTGAGAGCCAAATTAATGAAGTCCAGAGGGCGTTTCTCGCAAGAAATCATCAACGACGACATCTTGTGCGCTGCTAAGAAGCTGTCAATATTCGGCAACGGGTTCAAAGTCTTGTCGGTGCCAGGCGGACAGACGCTGATTCAATCCATACCAGGGGAACTCAGTGTTGATCAGACGAGTGTATTGGCTCTGGCTCCCGGACGGGGTTATGTGACGTTGCCGATACTGCAAGAAGAGCTGAAATGGACTGCTGTTCGAGCATCGAGCGCGCTGGAGGCAGTTGTATCTGAAGGACTGGCTTGGTTGGATTCTCAAAGCCCAACGCCTCAGTATTGGTTCCCCAGTTTCTTCATAGGTTGTATGGATTCTTAATAAATGTTTTTGATACGTATTTATCCAATCTTCATGTATAAACTCCTACATTTCTAAGATCCTATCTTTATAACTTCGCGATGATGTGCCCAGAGTTACATTCTCCTCGATGGATGCTACAAAATTTTACCTACAAAAAAAAAAATAATGTTTGCAATTTAATAGAATTCCCGAAATTCAGCTTTATCTACCTCAAGTTCTCTTTTCAATTGGTCAGCTGTTGGCAGAAAAATTTATCTGTGGTTGCTATGCATCTTAAGCCTCCAAGCTAAAACGAAGGGTTATTTCTTCTTCCAATCAGTTTCTTCTCAATGGTTAATGTACTCATCGGCTTCTCATCTATCTTAGTTTCATCATTTCTAGAAGGGTTTGCTGCCTCCTCATAAGTTCGCCCTGAAGTCACAACATAATCCCCTCAATAGGGTATTTCGGTGGGTCGGAAATTCAGGTTTTTGAACTCACGTTTGGATTCAGAACCATTGAAAACTTCTCTAACTTTTTGCCCATTGGTACTATAACATTTGGTAGAAAAATTAAATAAATAGAGCACACGTTTGAAAAAAAGCGGGCCTCCATGAACACACACACTAGCCCTCAACAATCCTTGTCGGGTTTCAACGCTACCTCCTGCCACTTCAACGAACTACCATTCTAAAGATTGTTGTCTCGTAATCGTTTCTCTCTGAACAGTTATGGACATGAAAATGATGCCAAGTGTCGTATTATGTTGCGAAATGTGCCCAGTCATTCAATTTCAAAGCTGATCTCCAAAATCGTTCACTGGTTCATGTTATAGAAATATGAGAAACGAAAACAATTACGAGAAAACAAATCTTTAGAATGGTAGTTATGGTAATCAGGAATGGTAGTTCGTTGAAGTGGCAGGAGGCAGCGCTGAAGCCTGACAAGCATTGTTGGGGGCTAGACTCTCATCACTATGCTGCGGGCGTGTGTGTGTGTAGTATTTTGTAGTATCCAAGGCCACAAGATGTTCGAGACCACACAGGATCCAAGGCCAGCAATTTAATACGTCTACTTACTACGTCACATCATTCAAGTCTTCAACTTTCATTAGGTTCCCTAATTTCTTCTAAAAATTTCTCAACTAACATACCCGATTACCATTACTCCTGACCCATGCTCTTTTGAAAATAATAATAATAATAATAATAATAATAAAAATTGACTAAAATACCCCATTTTTCAACATCTGATTTTATTTTGAATTTTTATTCCTTCTCATACAATTTTTTATTTCAAAGAATCACTTACCTATATTTAACTTACTTTTCACACTAAAAAATGGGATACCCCAACTCATGTGAATACGTAGGTAGGTAGGTATTCTGAAAAACTGCTCTAAATACTACAGAGGTTTCGGGGTAAAATAATTTGGAATATAAGATTGTTGTAATGCAACTTGGTTACGTATATTAGGAACAATCGCCAGAAAATGTTCGATTTACTACAAAAATAGTGTACTTATACATAGCTACTGAAATGGTGCGATCACAATAATTATGGACGGAATAGGTGGATGTTGATGAAATACTATCAACAAGATCACTGTGTTGAGTGCAAACGAACATCAAGATTTAAGATCTTAATCGAGGTAGCGCTTTGTCGAGGATATCCTTCTTGATTTTCGGGTAATCTGGATAAGCTGAGAGAACTCGTTGACAAGTAGCCACTGCCTCGGAGTAACGTTTGCTCTTCAATTGATTGTAGGCCAATTTATATCCAAGACCAGGATTTGAGTCGCCAGATAAGTTCCAAGCCTGAAGGTAGTGTTGGCCAGCTTTCACTGCAAGAAAATTAATAAGGGTGCTAAAGTTTACAGGTCTGTCAGATGAGGTGGTGACATACATCTAAGGACCTAGTAGATGTTAATTGTTATGTTTGCGTGTCGTCGAGTGAAGGAGATGACCTTCTCAATGCGGCGTTTCGTGTTTTCTTTAATCCCTACTCAACGAAGAGAGAAAAGTCCCTATCCTAACTTGTAGTACTTTCGCATCGGTGGCTTATTAGCCAGACAGCCCCAGCGTTTCATAGAAACCTACCAACAGGATGTGGGAGGTTTACCTATTGAGCCTAATACTTCGAGGAGATCCCTTGATGAAGGAGAAGTTGGAGAGCAAAATGAACAAAACGAAAGACTGGACTAGAAGGCATACAGGAGCATCCCTGAGTGAGCTTATATACTCGGTGAGATTAGTTGAGGGATAGTGAGGTGGAAGGGTGACGTCATGTGACCTGTTCTCTCTGTACCTTGTCCCTCCCTTGCGGGTGGTGTCTCACTCAGGGATCCTCTTGCACTTCTTTATTTTAAGAACTAATTAGTAATTGTGAATGTGGGTCATAACATTAATTATAGTAAAAAAGTGATGTGCCTAATAAGAACTCCTTCTGCTATTGTGAAAACCAGCTCATTGAGCTTGCAAAACTATAATTGAAATGAAGTTGGAAATCTTTTTTCAGGACAACTATGTCAGTCATATTTGCAGTACTTTCCTCGCGCAATTACTTATCCAGATTCCCCCTAACATGGCCAGACAATGGAATAGCCTGGCAATTCGGCCATGGTACTAAAGTATAATACCAAGTAATATAGGATAATCCCAAAATCCAGATAAGTAATTTCGAAAGGAAAGTGCCAACCAAACAAATCCTGTTGTATTTGCTGTACTTTCTTCACGCCATTACTTGTCTGGATTTTTCCTAACATGGCGAGGAAGTGGGAGACCCTGGCGGTTACGCTTAGCCACTAAAGTGGAGACTGCATGGTAGTCGCAAAATCCAGACGAGTAGTGTTTCCTCAAGTACTTTCCTCAAGCGATTACTCGTCCATATCTCTCCTAAAGTTGCCAGTAATTACAAGAGCCGGGTGGTTAAGCATGGACACCAAAAAGAGGACTCCTTGAGAGTCCCAAAATCCAGTCAACCACAAGAGGACAAATCCACCAGTACTCACCATAACTTTGTTCTTTTTCGGCTATCATCCCAAGTAATTCATATGCTTTAGCTGATGATTGGTTGTGCGTGATGACTCTGTGTAGGAGTTCAGAGGCTTGCTGCTGAGAGCCAGCCTGAATGTACAATTCCCCGAGAAGCAACCAACACCTTTCCAAGTACTCAGCCTCTTCCAGACTCCAAGGGTGTTTGGCCATTCGCTTCAACATAGCTTTCGCCCTGGCTGCTTGTGCTTGTTCCATGTAGCCCATTCCTAGCCCCAATGTAGCTCCAACCCTAAAATTTATAAACTAAGTTAATTACATACAAATTTACTCATCATTAGTTATAAAGAGAATCTATGAAAACATGGGGAAGGAAGACTACCTACTTAGGTTCATTCGTATTGAATGCAGCCTACCAAATTGAGAGTTTGTCTGGAGGTCAAGTACAAAGGTACTTACCTACTGTACTAATACGTTTGCTTCAAATGACCTGAATAGAAATATAATAACCAGACAAGCCGATGAAAATAAAATATTACCTGTGAGTGTCATTGTTAGCAAGAGTTGTGAAATCAATTATGGCTCTTTCAACTTCCGACCGGTCATGAGTGGCCACTCGTACGAAACTCGTGAGCAGCAGGAGTCCGGACTCTTCTTCTTGGTTCTGAGGTTTCAGTTCAGCCAGGAGTTTGTGTGCAGCACTTTGTCCCATGCACACCTCGACCATGTTATGGACTGCTTGACTCCCCCATTCTGCATCGCCTCTAGCGCCATTGAAAGACTGAACAGCTGCTTGCATTTCTCCATTATACCAATGATATAATCCTAAAAACCACGTTTTACAGCATCTTTTTTAATTGGTACTTACCATAACATCATAACTAGTAAAGTATTATCAACATTATTAGATAGCATCACTTAATAATCATATGTTTACCGTAACAATAATGTAATCCTGGGTTATTAGGTTCAATAGATTTCGCTGCTTCTAAATATGGTAAGGACCGTTGGAGTGAAGCTGATCTTCGGGACACTTCGACGAGTCTAGCAAGAGCAACCCAATAATTAGGGCGGCGGTCTAACAGCGAAGTGAAATGGTTCATCGCAGAAGCAAGATCGACCCTTCTTAGGGCCAAATCTGCGACCATCAGTAGTGCAGGTTCATTATGAGGATCTTTCGCCATCAGAGATTTACATAGCAGCTCACACCCATTCCAATCATTGACCTGGATCAGAATTTAGGCCCAGATAATTAGTATTCTGTAAATCTACTGTTAAGTAAAGCTAGGTAGGTATAAGGAGATGGTCAAACATTACATTAACATTATGCTACTCTAATAACTCAACTAAAGTTATGCAAATGGGGTAAAAAAAGAAGTCATCGAAGATGGGCTCGAAGGGAACTGGATAGCCGTTGAGGTGGTTAGGTTTCCATAATAACTAGGGCTTAACACGTTGCGAGCTTACTGTATCTAGGATGTATGTTACCAGACGCTGAACCAGAACTGTGGATCCAATGATAATTACAGAAAATTCATTTGAACTGTAATAATAATTTTGCGTTTTATTAAGATTCGTTTGGATAATTTCAAAGTCTGTTGGTTTTTCTGGGCAATGGAAAACTCATGAAAGCCCCAACTGCTGGCTATTATGATTGACTGAAAGTAGTAGGTACATGGAACACCTGTGGTAGAAGTGTTTAATGAAGGTAGTTCACTCTGCTTTGCGCTCTTGGCCGAAAATCTCACCTGGCATCCAAAGAGCACATATTCATTCGCTGGTTAAATCCGGTAGGCTCGGTATTGTGCCTCTCTCAGTGAGTATTCCATAACTATGTCGCCAGCGCCTCCTAACTCTTTTGAACTGGGGGATCGCTAGTGCTGATGCTCATCAGGACTTTGTCAACCAGCAGTTAGCATGGTGCAACCGAGAATCACGAACTGCTCCAAAACCCAGCTCATCTGCTGAGTTTTCAGCTGCACTACACGCATCAGTAGATGGGAAAGCACTCTGAGAGTGTTCTTATAGACCCCCATCTCCTCCCAGTGGGTGGAGGACGGTCCACTGCGTTGATTGTATAGGCCCCTGAACTGATCAATCCCACTCTGATATAGCAGGATTGTCCAGGAAAATATCTACGCATTATCAATTGACCCTGAAACCTTCCACAACATGATCACTAACAGTTCAAGTCTCCGCTGGATTAACCACCTTCTGAGCCTGTAAGTTCAAATCTTCGTTTTTGACTGAATCACATCATGTCTGTCGGATTCTCTACTAAAATCGACGCCGCTCGCAACCATTTAAGTGGTGCCTCAATGCTCAATTCTGAACAAATATCAGTTCTTAGACGAACAATTATAATTCGACTGAAAACTGTTTCCACGAGGGGATTGGATTGTAGGTAAGCACAGATAATAATAGATAATTCACATGCTTTGCCACTGTTCCACAACAGTTTCAAAATGAAGAAATGAATTAGTTACCTCCATGTAGAGTTTAGCGAGAGCAATTTGGACGGAAGTATCACCAGGATGATACGTTAGCGCTCTTTTGTAGTGCTCGATCGCCGTATTGTGGTCTCTCAACTGACTCGAGTAGATCGCCATTTGCTGACAAATTTTGGCTGACCATTCGAGATCACTGCGACCAGTTTCCTCTAGTGCGTCTTTCAGGACTCGAAGCGATTTTTTCACGTCGCCAGACTTTTCATGAACCTGCATAATCAAATCATACACATTTGAAGAAATGCCTTCCAAATTGCAGCTTCAAATGTGAACAACTTGTGTATGAGTGGAATATTCAACTTACTTTAGCCAACGTCAGCGCTTTCTTGGTCGATGGGAATTCTGTGAGGACTTGTTCAGCTTTATCAGGCTGACCAAGTTTTAGCAGCAATTCTGCGAGCTCTACACTTCCTTCTTCACCTGAAAATAATTTCGTACATCAACACAAAGTTTGAAGCCCTAACTCCCACTTGAGTGATTAGAGAAAAATCTAACCAGAATTTTTGTAACACTTGATCGCTTTGTGATATTGGTGACATTTCACAAGGACGCGCGCTAATTTGCAGTTCAGCTTGGTATTTCCAGAGTTACTTTGCATAGCTTTTTCATAACTTTGGACTGCCAACTCTGGTTCCTGTAAAAATGAAACTGCATTATGAACAGTACACAATAATAACACCATAGGGTTGTAACAATTAAAGAGACTAGTATCAACCAACAGAAAGGTTTACACCAAGTAACTTAAATCTGACAAGAGGATGATCAGCATTCGATTTTATAGAATTTTAGACATGTACAGCAGAGTACTTTTGCTTTATCACTTCTAATTGAATTGATTGATTTTCAAGAGGGTTGTTTCCATGTGATCAGCATGTTCTGGGGATGGGCGTAAGCTATGGTGGAGTCTCCAAAATCCCTCCTTTCTTTCACGGCTAAAAAGTAAAGTTTCTACGATAACCATCCGAACATAGGACCACTTTTTAGCATGGAACAAGCTTTAGCCTTGGAATAACCTCCCGAAAATGTAACTTGGGAGTGGTGCCTGGGCGTACGTCACGCAGGGGTTATTCACCACCCCATCTCTACTCCACCAAAAAGCGTGGCAGAGGCATGTTCCATGTTTCTTGAATTTTAGCCAAATTTTTGTAGTAGGCAAACCACTGGCTGGGCATAAATGTTAGTAATTGTCATTCACCCTAGAAAGCCGTTGTTTGTCATATAACGATTTGGCTGGCAGGAGCGCTGCAGCAGCTTGGGAACCTAGGATTCCTTAGTCAGCACCAATATGAGTAGAATCGAGTTGAAGGTGGCTGTAAGTGCCTCAAATACACACACACACGAGAATTTGACGTACAGGAGTTTCTGTGTCCACATGTTCCTAATGTCACTTAATTTTTGATTTTATGATTTTCTTTTAGTTTAACATAATTTAAGTTAACCAAAATCAAGAACCATCACGAAAAAAGGTTTCTCCTATTGATGCCATAATTGTGAGAAAATACCCTATAATAGCAGGATTAACAAGTGGCTTTAAAGCGCCCCTTACACTATACGATTTGTCTGGAGGCCGTCGCCTCAACACGCAAACGTCCGGCCAAAATCACGGAGCAACATAATCTATCAGTCAACCACCTGCAGGCGGACGTACGATGAAGTCCTCGCTTGCAAACACACTATACGTCCAGGGCCTGCAGGCGGCCGAAGACCAATAGTAGTGATTGTATGGCAGGCCAACAACTGATAATGTGTGGCAAGGAGCCCTCTTGAGATCGTGGACTGACAGTCCCATGCCTGTCACCAATCCTCGCCTACCCTGCCGTCACACACCTTCAGTTTTCACAGACTGCAGTCCATGGCCTTCAGGTTTAACTGATAATGTGTTGATAACCACGATCTAGCCCCCACACCAGCCTGCAGACAAAGCGTATAGTGGCGCCTTAAGCAGTAGGTTCCATGCGATGGATTTCTAGGGTAAAACAATGTGTCTCACCTGAATTGCCATGTAAGCGTCTCCAAGGAGCAGTAGATGTTCCGGGCTAGGGTCATGCTCAACAAGTTTTTTATAACTTGTTGCAAATCCATGACCATCCTTCAAATAAGTCAAGTAAATATCAGCTTTCTGTATTTGTGCCTGAAACAGAAAGACCAATCAACTGCTGGATATAGCAGTATTATGATAGAATTGAGGAACTGGTCCACTATTATGAATATGGCTGGATTCTGAGCATGAAATCTTGGTTTGCAACTGGGGAGGATGATGTTGCCATCCATTCTAGGGCATTGTTATCCACAGCCATGGAACAAGAAAAGACCCTTTTGATTCCCCGTACATAGACAAGGCAACTAGATAGTAAGAGGGTGTGGAATTAAGGAGCTAAGTTCCAACTTCGACAAAGTAACCACGTTACTTATACTTTGAATCAAGTTCACAACATGTTTTCTTTTCATCGTTGTTCATTTACAAGCAAAAACTCAACTGAATGATTGATGAATTCCTTGTTTACTTTGTTATGAAGTTAATATGACAAACTTTCTGAAGTACCTTGACATAATTAGGACCATTTTTTGGAATATCGTTGAGAAGTGCCAGGGCCTTATGGACGTTTCCCTCCAAGGCGCAAAGCTGGGCCGTTGCAATAGTGACAGTGAACTCCTGCTCCGTACCTTTGAGCAACTCTCCAGCTTCCTGCAACAATCCACAGCCTCTAGGAGCGTCTGGACAACAAATTTTGCAGTAATACAACATATTGGGACTCTTGTTGAAGTAATTCTAAAACTGCTTGCCAAGAGTAGCAGTATGGTACCTACCTTCAAGTCTTCTGCTGCTTGAACCAATTCCTTGTTCCTCATATGAGCAGCGCTCAGTTCAGCATATAAAGTTCCAAGTTCATTTTTCGTCAGTTTATTAGGACCTGTAAGCTAACTATTGTAATTATTCAAATAATTGAATCAGATAAATTTATTCAATGCCCCAAGTGGAATAACAGAACATCATCTCTCGGTGAATTTACCTTTGCTAACAATAATCGCTTGTTTGAGGTTGTTGATGCAAACAGTATCGTTTCCACGATGTTTTGCCACAAGACCAGTCAGCATATGATAAGCTGGGTACTCTCGAATTTGCAGGTTGTTGCTCAAGCCATGTTCCAGTGTTGCTGCAGCTTGCTCGAAGTCATTCTTTGTAATGTAAATAAAATTTCAAGATAAGCTGTATATTGTCATGAAATCAGGTTGCAATAAAGAGTTTAGTTACTAACCTTCTGAATATGTAAGTTGGCGAAGAGCAAGTGAGCATGAGGGTTTGAACTATCAATATTGTCCAAAATGTTGTTCAGAGTGGAAGTTGCTTCTGAATAATCTCCAACTGAGAGTTGCACTTTGGCCAACTCCAAGTTAGCTTCCACTAGACCAGGACATGTTTCAACAACTAGATTGAGTGTTCTCAACTTTCTCTTTTCTCCCATTTTCTGTTGAACACAATATTCAAAGTTATTTTTGTGCATCAATTTGGAAAGAACTCAGGTATTTGAATAGAAGAGGTTACCCAAATTACGTTGAAGCAATTTCATTCAACTTACGTTTTCAGGATACGAATGCGCGATTTTAATCAGTAACTCTGGATCTAAATGTATCAAATAATCGATTCCAAATTTGTACTGAGTTGAACGAGATTGCAGAATCGACACAGCCTTATCTAACAATTCAATGGACTCCGCAGGATTCAGCAGGCCCCTCAACATCAGAAGCTCGGGATTTTCTTTCTTTTCATCGAGATCAATTAAAAATTCTATCTGCTCCTTGACCTGAATAGGAAGGAGTTAAAAAAAAATCATTGTCGGGAAATATCATTTATGAGGTTTATTCATGGTAACATCGAGTATGCTTCATTTTGATTCCAAGGTACGAATACAAGATTGAAGTACATATTTACCTCATTACTCAAGCCAGACTGAGCTAAACCAACTTGAGTCAAGCCACAGAATGCTAACGAAGCATCATCCATTTTTGCTGCTTCCTTGTACGCGTTTTCGGCATCAAGCCAGCGCCCAGTGAGGAAATAGTAGTGTCCAGCTTCTAACAGCACGTTCAAGGAATGAACTCCAGTTTTCATGGATTTTTTCACAAAATTCTCCAACTCCAATAGGACTGAAGGATTGTTTCCACAACACCTATGATAATTGAACGTGATACAATTGTAAAAAAATAGTCTTCCTTTTTTCGTAAAGAAGTGAATTTGCGATTGAAAATTGCGAAAAACAAACGTGGACGGACTATTTCCAGAATCTTCTCAATCAGAACGCGCCTGAAGTGCTTCAAGAGAGGGCCGAAGAGGATGATAATGGTGGAAATGATGATGTGAGCCCTCCAAGCCGGGAAGAAATCAACACCATAATCAAGAAGCTTCGTAACAACAAGGCCCCTGGAGTGGATGAAATCCCAGCTGAACTGCTGAAGTATGGTGGAGAAGCCGTTAGGGAGGAATTATTCCAGCTAATCCTTACTATTTGGGAAATTGAAGAAATGCCAAAGGAGTGGACAATTGCAGCCATTTGCCCCATCCATAAAAAAGGAGATCTGCTGGAGTGTAGAAACTATAGAGGCATAGCCTCTGTACAGCATACAAAGTGAGATTAGCACCAGCATACACCAGAGATTAGCACTCGTGATGGAGATGGAGGTTGGCGAATACCAGTGTGGTTCCCGCAGGAACCGATCAACCCTCGATTATATCTTCACGCTCAGACAGATGCTTGAAAAGACGTATAAGCATAACATCGACCTGCACCATCTATTTATTGACTTTCGTAAAGCATATGATTGTGTAGTACGAGATCAACTCTACAAGGATATGAGAACGTTGGGCGTTCCCCGGAAGCTCGTCCGTATGGTCAGCATGACCATGAGGAATGCAAAGGGCAGAGTGAAGATTCTGGGTGGCCTTGGTAGAGAGTTCCCCGTCGAGACTGGACTGAGACAGGGAGACCCCCTGGCCACTTGTCTCTTCAATCTCACTATGGAAAGCGTCATGCGTAATATTCGCACCAACCCAGGTGGGGCAATCTTTAATAGACTGACCCAGCATCTGGCTTATGCTGACGACGTGGATATAGTTGCAAGATGGACGTTCAGTCTCTCCAGAGCAGTGGAGGAGTTCGAGAGGGCTGCAGCTTTTCGGGGCTGCAAATAAACGAGGACAAAACAATGTACATGAAAACCTCAAGAGACTCCACCAGCACCCAGCAAAGCACGTTTCCGCTCCTACAACACAACTTCCCCGCCGTTTCCGAATTTAAATACCTTGGTGCTATGATCACCAGGGATAATGACGTTACGGTGGAAATAAAAGCAAGGATCGCCGCAGGAAGTAGATGCCTGTGGAGCGTGCAGAGAGCTCTGAGATTTAGAGGACTGTCCAGGCGAGCTAAGCTCACAATATACAGGACTGTTATTAGACCAGTCGTTACTTACGCCAGTGAATCCTGGGTTCTCACACAGAGCAACGAGCGACTCTTGAATTGCTGGGAGCGAAAAGTGTTGAGAAATATATTTGGACCCGTGTGTGAGAGAGGTGAATGGAGGATCAGGAGGAATAAGGAATTGAGAGTCATGTACGGACAGCCAGGTATAGTGGCATTTATAAAGCGGGGAAGGCTGCGTTGGCTTGGGCATATCCAGAGGATGGACAATAATAGATTTCCCAAGAGAGCCATGGATGGAGTGGGGAGAAGGCTCTGAGGAAGACCTCGACTGCGTTGGCTCTACGATGTCGAGGAGGACCTCAGGAGACTGGAAGTTCGTGGATGGAGAAGGAAGGCTTTGGACCCCGGGGAGTGGAAGGCGGTTGTCGAGAAGGCCCTGGTCCTTGAAGGACTGTAGTGTCATATAAAAAAAAAAAAAAAAAAAAAATCAGAGTTTGATCTCGAGAAACCCCCAGTGCGAAGGCTGAACTTTGAGCCAGTTTGAAAATGGAGGCAGCCTCGGCCAGCATTTGGATTTAGTATACAAATATCTTCTGACGAACATGTTAGATGATGTCGCTTAAGATTGGCTTGTTCTGATTAAATTCATATGGTTAAATTTCAAAAGAATGTTCTTCCAAGCTTAGATAAACCGGATGAAAGTAAGGGGCGACACTAGCGCCATCTTTCATCTCAGAATCATACTGGACTCCCGTCCCCTTTAGCCTTAAATTTAATCCACTTCCCGGTATCCGATTGAACTGAAATTTTGCATGCATTTATAAATCGGTTGACAATGAAATATTATTAACTTTCTGAGACCATCTTCCGATTCATAGGGGACCATCCTCCAATTCATAGGGGACCATCTTTCATTTTATAATTGACAATACATGCTCCAATTCGTAGGAGACCGACTTACAATAAATTCATAGGGGACCATCTACCATTCGGTCTTTTTCCGTTTTCTTTTATTGGTTTACCCATTATTTTCAATAATGAACTTTCGGAATCGAGCACGAAAAAATATTCTCAAAATTTGATGGTTTACGTTTCAAGGTACGTAGAATGCGAAAACAGAATTTAAAAAAAAACGCTCCAAATTATTACACAATATAGATCACTCGTCTGCAAAGCCAACAACCATCCAACATGAAGAAAAACATCGATCGCATTTCGGTCAACTAAAATTTGAACTGAGATTAGGCCTCTTTTGCGATTCACACTCGTGTTTCTGATTTATCGTACGTCCAACCCTTAAATTCTCGTAGAGAGCGAACGGTTTATCCTACAGAGCTCCACGTGGTCTCAAAAAATTCTAAAAATTCTATAGAATCTTAAATTGAAGAAAAAACAATACCTATATATCAAAATATTTTGAGTTAGGGCGTTTTTAAAATTTCAAAATTCATTTTGGAACCCTTAGAACTGACCTATATCAACCAAAATCTTCGAGGCACAACTAGACCCCAAATGGAGCCTACATACCAAATTTCATCAAAATCGGTCAATGCTAAGTGGCAAAAGTGCCAAACATAAACCATCAAATTTTGAGGGGGTGTTAAAAAAAAATTTCTTGGTCGATTCTAAAGGTTCATTATTGAAAATAATAAACCAAAATCGTCTCTGAAGGAACTGGGGTCGGTACTGCTATCACAAAAAATTATTATTTTGGGAACACATTTCTGTTGATAACACGCCACGAGAGCAATCTCCACTTTCTAAATCTAACATTAGTAGCATCTAGCCTGTGATGCATAGGTATGTCTATATTCTTTCGCACCATTTGTCTTTTTGAGTGGATGAATGATCGACTATCCTATTAATTCAACACTACTCTCATCGGTTTTTGGACAACATGATTGATTATTTCGATGAATCGATACTCATCCTATACTCGTCAACTCATCAACTCGTCAATACTCATCGATACATTAGTATACTTGTCAACATCTACGATTGCAACTCCAAGCGCATTCCATCAGCAACCTGATAGTATATATTCAGATTGGCAGGACGTTCCATAGAGTGCGTTTGGTATTCCATGCAATCCTGAAATTACCTATTTCCTCAACCACATCATCCACACTAAGCAGCGACCCACCACTTTACTCGTAATTTACAACAAATCAAACCCAATTTTATATTTCTTGAGATACAGCATCATAAATGCGATGTTTTTTTTTCTTTATTATTGGCGTGGGTGTCCTCCCATGTCGCCAAAAAACACAGATTACAGGTTATTACATAAAATATTACAATGTTAAATTGTTAAAATCAAATGTCCTTTTCCGCGTAGTATAGTAAAAAAAAAAAATGTATAGAAAAATGTTCTGTTGAACAGACCGTGACCAGCTCTAAGGCGGACAAGCGTTGTAAGTTTATTTCTACTGAGCTGCCACTGTTTGAACCAAGGCTTGACTGTTAGGGTCGGCATCACCTCGAAATGAAAACTCAACTTTTCTAATGAAGCCCTTTCGTACTCTGATTGCCATTCGTTAATTAGCTTCAATTTTCAGAGATTTTCCAAATCCATGCGATATGATTTTATTGTTGCTATCAATACTCGACCACAGGTTATAAAGGTAAGAAGATACGAATCTAAAAATAGAGAAATAAAATCACAATATTTCGATCATAATTTTATTGTAATACAAAGAATAATAGGGTACTGAACGATTAACAAAAATTCAATTCTAGAGGGAATATTCTCAGTAACGTACTAGTTGACCATCAGTATACTGTTCAACGTTTTTACATTGGAGATTATCATAGTGATACATGTTTTGGGACCAAGGCTGCACAACAAAAGTTGCTAAACACACTTGGCACGGTGAATTACAAGGCTCAAACTCGCAGCTGTATTTAATTCCTGCCACCACCTGAAAATATATTTATTTTGAAGTATGAGTATTAGACACAGATTCGCAGAGACAATTTAACAGAGACGTCCACCGATTCCCTGAGTTTTCCAGGGTTCTGAACGAATTAAAATATAAATGAATGTGATCATAATTTCTAAACAATTAAGATTTTTAAGGACTTTCTGAAATGAAAAAGCATTAGAAATATAGTAGCTTATCTCAAAACATCAATCTGTAAGTACCTATCAGTCTGGAGCGATGATTTTCCTCTACACTCCAATCCGCATGATCCCTTAAAAATTTCATCGAAATTGAATGGAAACTGTAGAAGTGGCTGTCAGTCAGAGGGTGATTATTTTCATAGGGGACCATCTGCAACCCAATTCCCTCAATTCCTGAATATTTAACCGAAATCGAGGAAAAACTTCATATAGTTACGCCCATTACAAAGATTTCATGACAGACACAACAGAGACTTCGATTCTTGGATGAAGTCGAGAATTAACTTTAAATTCATCGAAACTTGTAGGTTTACTCGAGAGGAACGACCACTTCAAAGGCTTGTTTTCACCTTTGATTGTTTGAAAAAGTCGAGAATGAACCTTAATAACATCAAAACTTGTTGGTTTACTCGAGAGGAACGACCACTTCTAAGGCTTGTTTTCACTTCGATTGTTCGAAAATGTCGAAAATTAACGTTAAAATTGTGGGAATTCGATGGTTTACTCGAGAGAAACGACCAATTCAAAGGCTTGTTTTCACCTTCGATTGTTTGCTCTATTTGATACCTGGAAATTTTTCGAGTATTTTGTTTCGGCTTTCGGCTAGTTGGGGTCGCTTACCAACGCCTCGAAGGACAGTTGACCAAAGTAAGTATCAGGTAATAAAGGAGCTAGGCGAATAGAAGCTCTATGCGCACTGGATTCAGGTTTCAATTTGATTTCAGCTTCTTTTATCACGTCAGTTCCGAGGGCAGCGTGGATTCAGCGTGACATGTGGATTCTTTTTGACACTAAAAGGACTCGGTTTTTTCCCACAGATTTATGATGATCTTTGAGATAATTACAAGGAGAGAAGGGGAGGCTCGTGTTTCCGAAACCACTTCTATCTCTATCTTTTAAAAAACAAACCTGTTTAGTACATCCTTTGAGTCTACATATTTCCAACGTGTTGCACTTCGATTTGACGTAAGTCTTCAGCTCCTTATAGGCTACCTCAGCTTCTCTCCCAGTTAGTGTATTCGAGACGCATCCAGGACAATTCGCCTAAGGAAAACATACCTCGCGTTAAATAATAATGGGTGGAACATAATTCAACACTTGCATTATCAAAATAACGAGTAAACCTTGTTAGTCAACGCCATCCTTCAACATTGACGACAATTTTGATGTCACATGAAAGTTACATTATCTACCAATGAAAGATAGATAATTTCTTCACATTTATGTACCATGCCGCAGAATTGCCACAAAAATATTCGTCAAGTGCCTACTGTAATACTCAGCAGTTTCGCTAATAAATTAACGAATTTTTATATTTATAATATACTTACCTGACTCTGAGCCTTGCAGAACGCGAAAATGGCGCAGGCGATAATGCAAAAAAACAACATTTCGAACCACTGAACTCGACACTTTGAGTGACTAACGGAAATGAGGATGTCTCCGGTTTTATTGTGGTGGTGATGACACAGGTAAGAGCATTTTCACGGTTAAATTCGTTCATATCGGAGACGTGGTTAATCACTGGATGCAAATTAGTCAGTTTGAGAACCGATGAGACCGATGTACACGGACCGATGAGTCCGTCAGTGAGACACAATGTAGGTACACGTCAAGTCAAAATCACCAGGATTCCTACCGCTACCGCAAAATTCGATTAGCTTAGTAGGTATACCTTCCGAGAGAAATGATGAATCGAACGAAGATTCTTAAACGTTTGGTTAGAACTTGTTTTCGAAAATAATTGAGGATCGTTATTACCTTAGCGGATGAAAGGGGAAAGCTCTTAAATGGGACGTGTGAACTTCGTCTTGGAATTGACAAAGTCTCAGGTTGGTCGTGGGATGAGTTTGGTCTTCAAACTTTATCAAACTTACGAATGAAAGCCAGAGAGGCTCACTTACGTGATGAATTTGTGGCAGCAATGACAGACCCAGGGTGTTGTGAAAATGGTGTTTGTGGATATCCCATCTGACAAGGACGTGATTCAATAGAAGTAGAGAACAGCTAGCCTACTTGCTAAGCCTAAGTGCAAATTTTACTTTTCAATTGAGATGTTCTATTATTTCTTATCTTGATGTTGAAAATTGAAGGGTAAATAACCTATGCAGCACACGGGTTAAACTACTACTTCCTATAGGTAGGTGAGTTACTTTCAAATAAACCTTAACCAATTAGCAATTCAAATCAAATTTCGCATCAAATTCGTATTATCCAAAGCATTGTACTCGTGCAGGTGGACAAATTTAGTCTTAAACACAAATAAGGTCATCCAATAGGAAGAGAACTGAGAATACCTTGAAAATGCAGACACAACTCTCATAGTTCTCCAGTAGGCTTTGGGCTCTTGCTTCGTAATGTCTGATAGCAGTTTGCGAAGTATTGGCAGCACTTCGTCATATTTACCAAACACCAGAAATTTCAATGCTCTAACCTGAGAAGTGATACAAATGAGAGTAGAATCGAAATTAAAACTTAGTTTTACAAGCTACGAAACTGAACCGACTTTGGAGCTGAAAGCAGCTACGATGCACGAAATACAGCCTTTTGTACTTTGAGTGCTTTGAGTAGAAGGACTCCGAAGCTAGTACAAAACCACTGTTCAGCGCACCAAACTTTAAACTATTCAGATTTTTGTTCAAGTTTTGTTACATATTGGGAAGAGATGATTAGCTATGGTTATAGGACAGTGACTTGAGGTACTTCCTAGGTTAGGATCTACGGAATCTCTGGAGTATGTAGGTACTGTAATTCATAAGACAATGGGTACCCTTCCCCCCTCCCAACTTATAAACACCTAGACAGTCTGTAGGAATTGATCTGTACACAGAGGCGATGAACGATCAGTATATTGGATCCTCCCAGATCAGATTTCCAGGATCTATTTCTGTACCACCTCACTGCCAAAGGAGGAAACGGGAGGACTGCTGTGGACATAGTTTCAGAAATTTCAGATCCAAAATGATTCATAGAATCCACAGTTCTAAATAGATGGGTACGCTACCACCTGACCTATCCTGAATCCCAGAGAAGATGACCATGCAACTATTGAAAAGAGTAATTTAGTACTGGAAGTTCCTCTGCGAGGACTGATTTTGACACAATGAGTCCACCAGACATACGATCCTGGGAAGACAGGTTAACACATTAAGAAGGAGTTAACCCACTCATCTTCTCCCATCGGTACCCACCAACCAAATTACTCAAACTTGATTATTTGAGCGGGAGGAAAGATAACAAAACTATAAGGACGTCACTTTTAATAACATAATATTACCTCCTGAGCAGATATGTTGTCAGCCTGCAAACCAAGAGTCCGCAAGGCTGTGTCCGCAGCGTTGTCCCACTGTCGATTCGCTAATTGTAACTTCATTTTTTCAATGAGAGGCACAACTGCTTTGGGTTGCTTCACCACGAGAGCATTGACCTTTCCAAGAGCTTCTACAGGCCCAAGAGAATAGATTTCGCCCATTAGGGCATCCATGTTGTTTTTATCCTAAAATTAGAAAAACTAAACATCGAAGCTAAAAAAATTTCATTTGCTACGGACATCAATGCACCATCATAGCTTAATTCATGAAAGTTGCAGATGATAATTGCATCATACTCACCAGTTGAAGAGCAGAAGTGAACTGGCGCAAAGCAGCTCTCTGTTTTTTGGCATCAACCTGAAGCCATCCCAGAAGAGCGAGGGTTTTCGAAGAACTCGGGTCTTTGGCGAGACATTCATCAAGAGTACTTTGGGCTTTGCTTTGATTTCCCGCCAAATAATGGTAAAATCCTTCGTAAAACATGTCAGTAGTCTCAGAGTTTTGTTTGGCATTTCTTAAAGATGTCTCGAGGTCCCTCAAAGCTTCACGGTCCACCACCTAGAAAAAATTTGAATTTTTTTAAGGAAGAAATATTGATTATATTAACTGATCTTGAAGAGCTATACTCTGTGGTTAGCACCAGGATTTTGGTCATTCATTAATTTGAAAGAAGATGTTCCTAGAAAAAATATGGTTTTCGGGGCTGGTTTCTGTTTACTCCTGTGAATCCCACTGAATCTCTTGAACGGTTGGAGAAACAGGCGTTGCACGACTCCAACGACCCTCTCAAATAGGGCACAAGATCCACAACTTGGAGAAACGACAGGTCTATGCTATCGCGAGCTCCAAGAAAGCCGGAAAATCTTGAACTCTAACTCTCGAGGAGGTTTCCAAAACTGAAGCTGTAATCGCCCATCTGGAGTTCGACAAGGAACTGTTCAAACAAACGAAGAAGCTAGTTAGGAAGTAAGTAGCTGAACAGGTTCAGCAGGAATTGGCACGGACTAAGGAACTCCTCATCATCAATGAAGTACTGGCAAGCAAGTGACAGCAGGCTATTGGAGGAGATCTTCTCGACAGCAAAGGCAAAGGTGACTGAAGTGGAACTCCAATCTTTCCTTTCCAACCAACCTCAAGTTACTTTGCAATTAGACTATCCAATGATGATAAATATGATTTATGGCTTGAGAATCCGATGATGGTTTCTCAAGTTAAGCAAAACAGCGTGCCCTGTGGGTTGTAGGATCCACCATGCCACGCTTTTGCAGGGAAATGGATAAATTGGCTCGATGGACCCAATCTGATGTTGATGCTTTTGAGGTATTGACAATATTTCATGGCGTTACAGCTCATAAGCGCAGCAGGTCACGATGTTGTATTATCAAAAGGAAAATATTGCTTGAGACGAATGGATACTCTGATAACATCCATGTATAAACTGACTCAAAGCCTAGACTGATAGCAAAGCCTAGTCATTTTGACCCTCCTGTCATCCTTGTTTTCTCAACTGAGATAGGTCAATGTAGCTCAGTGACAGTTGAGTTTTGTGTACAAATACCACCAACAGGAGTGTTCATAATAGCTTTATTGACCTCAAAAGTTTGAAGTAGGCTTTTGGTCAACAAAGGCATATATTTACTTAAGGTGAATTTTAACGAACAATCCAAAATTAACACTTAACACGAGTATTTAGATACTCGTAAAAGAGAAGGTTTGTTTAAAAAATAGATATTGACTAAATTATGATCATAAACAATTTTAGCACAATGTACTGAAACAGGGAATCGTCGAAGACTAGAATTGGTAGATAGAATTAATTGAACAAGGAGGTGTACCTTATCGAAAATAAAACTAGGCGCACTGAGAACAGAATAACAAGTGAGCTCAAGAAAATATATTTACTTGACAGTGATTATGGGCGTAGATGGACGTGAGCAGAGCAGCCACAGACGACTTGGGGTGGCTGGTGAAAGGCTTAACTACCTCGAGTGCATCATTCACTCGGTCCACCAACACCAGAGAGAAGGACTTCAACAGCACGATCATCGGATCCCCCAAGTTGGATGAGCACTCTTTGACGACCGCCTCGTAACACTTTTCCCGAAAATAATAATGGGCGTTCATGAGTTCCATGGTTGAGGGTCGATGAAATCTTATTTCTTCTTTATGCTGACGACGCCTTTGACGATTTTTTTAAAATGTGGGTAGGGGTGTTGCTGGTAGAAAGTGGCCAAATACGGGCAAGACAGCAGCACTTTGATGTTATTTTCTGCGCAGTATTCCAGAACCTCCTGTGAAAACAAAAAAATCCACATGAATAATTGAAAGTTGTAGTTTCAAAAACAAAATTTGATGGAGTATGATACACTTGGGGTAATGAATAAGAAGAAAGTAGGAGCTCTCAATTATGATTGGCGAGCTGGAATGGGGTATTTCAGTCAATTTTTTTTTCAAAAGAGCATGACTCAGGAATAACGGTAATTGGGTCTGTTCGTCGAGAAAATGTTTTTTAAAAATCAGAGAAGCTAAGGAAGGTTGAAGATTTGAATGGTGTGGCGTAGCTAGCCAATCGTGACGTAGCTAGCCAAAACTGTCTTTGAAAAAAGTATCCATGCACAGAGAAGAGATTGGAATATTTTCACTGGTAGCAGGTTCAAATTGAGGTTCCAGAACGTTGATCTTCCTCTTCTTTTCCGTCATATTTAAAACGAAAGAAAGAAAAGAAATCATGGGCGATACACTAGCTGAAAATATGATAAGTCGAAACCACAAATGAAGTGAACAGGAAACAACCAATTACAGATGGCAGACATAGGTAATGCTAACGATTGAACCATAAAGTAACGCTATCCGATGAGAATCTCTTGGATACTACAAAATACTACTCACACACACGTGTGGCGTAGTTGTGTGCGTTCATGGAAGCCCGCCTTTTTTTCAAACGTGTGATCTCTTTAATTCATTTTTCTACCACATGTTATAGTATCATTGGGCTAAAAGCTGGAGTATATAGGTTTTCAAGAGTGCTGAATCCAAATTTGAGGTCAAAAACCTGAATTTCCGACCCACCGAAATACACCATTGCCTCTACTAACACTGCAATCTAGTGAGAAACTGACAGAAAGATTACTAAAGAAAACCAGAAACGTTGAGATAGAAAATGGAGTAGTAAATCATGTAACAGAAGCAAAGACAACACCAGGATCTGATATCACAATCTTCACAAGCAATCACTAGAAAGCCTAATACACTCAAAACACCTTTGGTAGCTCCCTTTCTATGAAGTGGATCTTCCTTCTCCTTTTCCCTTGCTCAGGGGGTGAGTATTGAGTACAATATTTGCCACATATTTTTAGTCTTGTTCTTGTTTAGTGATGTTCAAGGACCATCATGAACGATACGGAACAAAATGCTTTGAACTAGTTTCTATCAATCACATAATATGTGATATTATTATTTTGATACGATTTAAATATTATTTTGATACGATTTATCCGAATGATTCTTCATAGCTATCATCTAGACTCAATTAATGACGTAATTACCCGTGCAAGATCTTGTCCAATTCCTAATGTGCGATACCTCGGGGGTACATAAATGTGGTGCAGGTTAACAAAGCCATTTGCTTGAAAGTATTCGACGTAAGCCGTATCTGAAAATATCATAACCAAACTATGAAACGTTACAGGCTGACATTCACTATCATCAATTACTGATTCAAAATGTAACTTCTAAAAAGAGGATTTTTCATGATTTTTGTCTTCGGGGACTGATTATTGTTTAAGATTGGAAAATCATTTTCTGGTGATCACGAACATGGGAACTGCACAATTATATTATTTTTGTACCGCTTCTTCAAAACCTTTTTCTTTGTATTTATGTGACATTGTTTCAAGCCACTCTAAGGTTAATATTGTTTCCATGTGATTCAGGATAATTAGCAGTTCAGTTCAGAATAGCAGCAAGTTAATTTTTAGTGAAAGTTTGGCAAATTGTTTTCTAATCGCAGTGCAACCTGATGACAAAATTTGTCCACTATTTAATAGTGGAAGCTGTTGCTACTGTTGTAGGGCAGAAACTGATGGAGTATTGAGACAGATCAACTTAAAACAGGTTGTTCCTTCCCTTGCCTTCAAGGCTGAGGTGAGCACCTACATAGTGTTTTACTGTAGACCATCACACTCTGAATTCTATCTTATCATTATACGAGGTTTGATCAAAAATTTTAAAGGATTTTTTTCCTTAGAATTAACATAGAGGGTTGATTTGACGTTTAATTTTTCGTATGGACTTTATGTAACCGCCCATATGTGAAGGTGTGGTTTAGGATTCCTGCGCCACTCTCTGGTGGAAAAGTTCGCACAGGGCTGCCAACATCTATGACAGAAATGTAAGGACCACCAGAGCCACTATCCAAGCTTGCAGATGTGCGCTGCTGCTCTCCTCCACCAATGGTTGGAATGGTGGAAGCTACCTGGTCACTGTCACCTCCATCAGCCTGATTAGCTCTTCATTCTACGGTAGACTTCTTTTGGTGGAGAGATATAGTCAAGATATCAGTCCCCATGATCTGATAATTGTCCACCTGAATCAACCCAAATATTGTGCATCCCGAAATGAACATGAGTGCATAGCAGTGTGATCTGCATTGATGCCTGGAGAATCTGGCCAGTACCTTCTGCAACCTCACAGACCACAAAGGACTCCTAGGATATCTCTGCCCTTGAGAGATCTGATAGTGCAATAGATTGAGACTGAGAAGGTTACATTCACCCTAACATTTTGTCGATGTAGTAACCCAAGTGGAAGTTAAAAACCTCTCCCAGACTCAGAAAAGCTCACCAGTGGGATTGTATATTACAGGCTTGCTCACTGTTTTCATTGATTCAAAGGCCATTACGAATTCCTCTGAAGTGAGAGAGTAAATCAATTTCGGTACCAGAGAAACCCTGAGAAATTTGTGCCAAAATTTCTGCAGAAGAGGGTAGTTGCATGGATCGAAATTTCGTATTTTTGATGCAGATTTAAATTTACCGCTAAACAATGAGGAATTTCACCGAATTCTGTTTGCATTTTTCCTGAATAGTTATTGGTGTGGGATAGATGAAAATCTGGCTGATTTCGGAAAATAAGTCTCCTGTTATTTTTGGGTGACAATAAAAATTTTTAATTTCAAAACTAACCGGGAAAACGGACGTGGAGCGGGAACGCTCGCTGATTGGGCTGTTCGGATTGCCGTCTCCTCCCAGTGTTGCCCATTGGGACGACGAAATCGTGTTTTCTAAGAGAAAAGTTATCAAACAAAAACAGGGGAAACCTAATTTTCTATTTTTCTATTTTTCTCTTCAGTTTTTCGATTTCGAACTTTACTGTTTCGTGAAATTTTGCATCTGGGGACTATGGATTTCTCGATCTCAGCGCTTCAAGCGGCCATAAATGAACTATTCCAGCATGACGTCATTTTCCCGGTTTTTTTAAACGTTCGTTTATTCGTAAATTAGGAAGTTCGGGCTGAAAGTTTGCCTTAGGGGGTTTTTCGAGGTGCTGAATCCGATTTTGGGGTCAAAAATAGGAAATTCCGACATGGTGAAATTCCTCATTCCTGTAAGTTCCATAACTAACCACTGTGTTGGTGGGAAGAGCCAACAACAACTCAGACGTCACCTGGCAAACAGAAACTCGATTGAGTGAGTTGAGATCACGGCAATTGAGAACAGATTGAAGTCGGAAACATTGAAAGAAGGATAAAAATAATTATGAAAGATGAAAAACGGTGATTTTTTAAAATAAATTTTTTTAGGCTCTGCATATTTGAATTTATTGTTTAATTGCATAGTAATGAAGCATAGTTTTGTGGCTCTCCCTAGAGTAGTTGCATTGCCCATCACAACTCTGACGTAGCCCCCACCCCAGTGTTCTAGCTGTGCGAAGATTTTCCCGCGTGAATCCGAAAATCCCATTTTGTGAAAGACTAATTTTTCAGGAAGCGTTCCTAGGAGATTTACTTACAGATATGTACTTCAATAGAGATTCACTACACAGAACTTTTTTTTAATTTCGTGCAACCACCGCATTGTGAGCGACAGGAGAGTGGTTTTCCACCACATGAATGCGCTCTGTCACACCTGATACGCGATTTTCTCGACAAAAACACCACTACAACCCTCCCCGGCTCCCCTCCTAACCTGGCTCCCCAGTGATGTGTCATCCCCTTACTCTACTCAAATATACGATGGAAGGACGAATTCAGACGTTAGAAGAGATAAAACAAGATGCAGGAGCAGCTCATCAGCATCCCAGAAGATGAGTTTTCCAGGTGTATGGAAACACATCTACACAGGAAACGCATACACTTTTTCTAGAAGTGTTTCCATGCACCAGGAATAAAATAAGTTTTAATAAAGCGTTTTTGAAAAAGTCCTGAAACTTGTTGATCAGACCTGGCTTGATTGTGATAATTTGGGCCTTCCTAGAGATCCTACCTCGAGGTTTTCCGATCTGGAATCGATTAAGCTATCTTAGAAGGTTATTGTTATTGCTTTCGGATTTCCATGCCATTAAAATAATCGTCAACTAGCACTGTAAGTAACCGTGGCGTAATCTGTAACAACTCTTTTTTGCACTACTAGTATTTGCCTATTGAAGCATAGTGCAATAAGTAGATAGTTGAAGGGTGTTGAGTCGGATGAAGGATGTTGATGGTCTTGTTGGTGGTCGAAACGACTCTGGGTCCTCTTTGTGAATAAAAAGGGAAACGTTGACTTTCTGTTGTTTAATTCTCTTTCTAGCTACAGTTTCGCTGGGGCAACTTGCCAGCATCTTCAGGCTTATCAGTCTTATGTAGAATATACTTCTAGTCCTTTATTCCTGTATTCTTCTAGTCCTTTATTCATTCCAATGTTTCTTAGTTCTTTCAACTTCTACAGATTTTATAGATCCAGACTTATCAGTCTTATGTGGAGTATGTACTTGCAGTCCTTTACCCCTTCCAATCTTTCTTAGATCTTTCGAAAACAACTGATATAATACTTCCAAACTTATCAGTCTCATGTGGAATATACTACTAGTCCGCTTTTTCAGCTTTCCAAATTTCTCAACAATTTCAGATTCAACGGACAGATTTCAACTTTCACTTTCACTTTTCATTTTTACTTTTTTTTCTTTTCTGATTTCAACTTATCAGTTTTATGTAGAATGTACACTTCTTGCTTTTTCCTCTATCCAATCTTTCCAAATTCATTCAAAATCGATCGTTTCAATAGATCCAAACTTGTTTGATGGTATAATTGTTTGGTAATACGTCCTTTGAAATTGACTAAGAAAGTAGATAAGTACCTTACACTAGTTGAAACTTTTAATCTACATCTGAAGGCAGATTTTGCCGTTTGTAGATAAAGAGGTCCTGCAGAATGGGAGCAAATAGGAGAAACGGATGTCAGTTGAGTCCGTGTGGCTGATGCTATGAGCACTGATCAAATAAGTTTAAAGTCAAGGATATTAGATATTATTAGATATTAGTTTGATGATTAGCTATACACTTACATTCATAGACCTTAGGTTACTAGTAGTGTAAAGCCCATAGTTTGTACACGTACGTTAAATCAAAGACCTTACATTAACTTTCCTAAAGTAGTTTGGGTTATGTGGTGGTCGTCATATTAACTTAGTAATAAAGTACCTGAGAATAAACTTCTCTGGAATCGGAGCAGTGCTTTATCAAACTTTAGTTTTAGAATGTACCAAGTCCTGCCATAGCTTACCTGAAGGAAGGGTCATGTTGAACCGTCGGTTCTCAGCATCATGATCGATGACTTCCAGGACTCGACTGAAGGAAATAGATTTACAAACTGAACGGAGAACACCAGAGAAGGAAGAGAACAATTTGCCACAGTTCATCACATCACATACGCGTACCTGGTCGTCATTCAAG
This sequence comes from Apolygus lucorum, assembly GCA_009739505.2. Classification (NCBI taxonomy): domain Eukaryota; kingdom Metazoa; phylum Arthropoda; class Insecta; order Hemiptera; family Miridae; genus Apolygus; species Apolygus lucorum. Next base: position 21,168,648 of record CM019182.2, on the reverse strand, counting down.
TGAGTGCGAATGAGTTACGTCCAGGAATACATATTTCGGTTTGCTATACATACAAGTCGGATTCCGAACTTATTAAATCCAAATTCACACAGCTAGAACACAAAAATTGTCACAATTTCGATGTTTAGTTGGAAAAATGCTGTTTACGGTTGGGTTTCGTTTACCGTAACCATGACTACTAAGACTTATTCTCCATCGTATGTTTCATTTTTTATGTCAAGCCGTGTGATGATAAACACAACATGTTTTCAGAAAGTGATGAGTGGAGGATAAGACTTCAGTAGGTCGATTCTGTAACTCGCTATTTGGTTGACGTTATGGCGTCGGATTCGGTATCCCTCCCGTGCAACGACAGGTCGATAACGACATTGGAATTCTCTAATCGGGCATAGCGAAGTTTGGTCGTTGCATTTCAAAATAACGACGTCGCTATGTGATCCGACAATATTTCGATCTAGAGCGAGCGAAAGGTAGCAACGCGTGATTTTTAGCCAATGGGAAGACGGACTGATATCAGGTGATTGTTATCACGGGTAGTTGAAGATCACTGCAGTTTGCAAAATGTCGGATTCATTTTTTTTTGCCGTGTTGAATATACAAAGGAATGACGCGTAAAAACGGAATTTTTCTCGTGATTCGTACTTTCGTATCATGGAATAATGATAAATGGAAAGAATTCCTTTTCATAAATCGAATTCATCAGTCACATTGGTGTGAATTTCGTCCGTCCACGATGCTTCGAATAATCAACTGCCTGTCCATCTTACTACAAGGTAAGAATCGTCTTGTTATTTATCGTTTATTCATACTCACACATTCATACTTATTGGTACCTTCAACTACTTTGAGTGAGAAGTCCATAGCTAACTGCCTAATTGTGTGCGGTATACATTATTGTTACAGATTCCGGGAAACAAGTACCTACCCGCTACTAACGAACATTTCGGAGTTCCCGATGTCTTTTCAGAACAAAATAGACATCTATTTTACTCTCACTGGTATAAAAACCTAATATCACTTCAAAATGTATGAATCGCTGTTTTAGTCTTTAAAGTTTCATGTACATTATAAGACTGAATGAACATAATATCATTGTTATTCAATAAAACGTAAGATTCATGACGTAATTTATTTGTCTACCTTCACATTCATATTTCTTGGTCAATTTTATGTTACAATTATCATCAACCACGTCATATTTTCTCCTACCGTCGATGTCGATTACGGATATAAACAATGGTAAATTCGTGGTAAATATTTTCTCAGGTGATAGGTAGCAGGTAAGTAGGTATAAAAAAGAGCATTATCAGCACAATTATTTTAGCCACAAATTATCAATTTTAGGGGTTTTCTTCATTTTAGGAAGTTTTTATGCTGACACACATTTTATAGAATAGTGAAAAATTCAACTAGGATCTACCTATTTTATAAGCTAGCTATTTTAATTTCACGTACTTACCTACCAATTTCCGAAAATGACAGTATAATTATTTTTATCATCATTCAATGTTGATATAAAAATGCTGTTGATAGTTTGTCAAAAACTCAATTCCATTGAAAATACTCCCTTTACTATGATCATGAATTTCTATACGAATTAACAGCTAGAAATAATATAAATACTATGATTTTTGTTTAATAAAATTGTAGGAAAAAATCAAGTAACACAAATTAAAACGGCGAATAAACTGCTCATTATGACGGTCGGATATTATTTTTAAAATATTCACCATAAATTATGTACGAATGTATCAATTTTATTCTCAAAATGATTTGATTAACAAAACGAATAACCTACAATACGGAAATGCACACAGCAACTCAGAAACTGAAATATGACTTCGAATAGGTTAGGAATTAAAGAGCGTTTTAAGCTCCTTTTTCATAAAGACGGTTGTCGTAATCCATACCGGGGGGTTTCGAGCCGTCGAGATGGTAACGACACTTTTCGGCCGAAATACCGACGACTGAGCGACAGTTGTCGCTATTTCGCGTCTGCAGAATCGCGATCGTCGCTATTTATCGTTATTGTTATCATAACGACACTTCGGTGTCGCTATTATCCCATAGCGAGTTAGAGAATCGACCTACAGGACACTTGGCAAAGCCACTCCATGGAAGTGTCGAATCGATTCTTCCTCAGTCCACATAGCTTTAACGCATTGCACAAATTGCCTAACCTGGCGTTGCAGGCGCATTATCCTTTGAATATTGTTGGAGGGCCAAATTGTTCTAGGAGGGTCTTTTGCTTGGAGTCCCGGCACTCTTCAGAAATCATATATTATACAGGGTGTCTACACCTAAGATGGGTATAACTTCATAGTTCGAGTTTACAATGTATTTCCAACACAAAATTTCTCTTAGCAATTTTTCTTAACCCACTCAAAATGCCTTTTTTAAACTTCAAAGTTTTCTTTCGCGTTCTCGACCTTACGTCATTAAAACTGTCATAACTCCTGTTATCCACCAAATTAATTCAAATTTAAGGATATCGTTGGAAAGAGCGTTAAATTTACAAGCTACCCGGTCCACAATCTTTTAGCAATAAACCATTTCTAAAAAATCAAGGCAAATAGCAAACTTCAAAATTTTTTTCGAAATATGACTCTTTTTAAATCGAAGTTTTCACTTTAAATCCCGGGCTATTTCGATGGGCGCTCTTCGGAAAAAAAACATGTCCAAATTGTCAGCTTTCCAACGGTATATTATTTTTTCTTTTTAAAATTCAAATTGGAAGAGTAAATCAAGTTTGAATGCCAAAAAACGTGTGTTTTATTAGAAAATCGAGTGTTTTGAGCCCCCTCGATCTCAAGATGGCTTAACGAGTTTGGTATCATTTCCTATGTAGTTTTTTACGCTGAATCCGATGGTGACACTTCCGAATAATTCTGACAGCTAAAAAGTGGATTTTTCGAAGAAAATCTTCGATTTTTGTACATAAAATACGCATTATTTTTAGTTATGGTAGTGAGCGTAAAGTAACACTTTTCTACTCAATAAAAGCATCAATCAGCTTGAAAGTCAGAAATCAGGTTTTAATTTTTGTAATTTTAATTTTAATTTTTAAAATCAGGTTTTATTAAAAAAATGTGCAGTAACAGCCTGGGAAGCGGTGAGTTGAGCAGTTTTTTCTAGAATTATATTACGTTTAATGTAGTCGAATTTCCCCAAAACCCAAATTTTGACTCAAGGTCTAATCCTAAATATTCCCGGATTCAAGAAAATGGAGTTAAAATGTTTACAAACTGTTCTTTCAACGTGTATGCGTTCTGAAAATATTGTTTACAAATTCCTAAAACTCCGTTTCACGGGAGTTTATATGAACATGGATTAGGTATGTATCATATAGCGGGAATAGCAATCGATTTCCCGAATTCCTAATGTTTGGGAAAGACCCTCAGACATAATTCTATTCTTGTCAGGCGGGATGTTCGAGGCACGAGTCAAAATGCTGCAAATTATTACACAATGGTTTATTATTTTTCTATATAGATCACTCGTCTACAAAGCCACCAACCATCCAACCTGAAGAAAAACATCGATCGCATTTCGGTCAGCTAAAATTTGAACGGAGATTAGACCTCTTTTGCGATTCACACTCGTGTTTCTGATTTATCGTACGTCCAACCCTCAAATTCTCGTAGGGAGCAAACAGTTTGTCCTACAGAACTCCGCGTGGTCTCAAAAAATTCTAAAAATTCTATAGAATCTTAAATTGAATGAAAAACAATACCTTTATATCGAAATTTTTTGAGTTAGGGCGTTTTCAAAATTCATTTTTGAACCCTTAGAAGTGACCTACATCGACCAAAATCTTCGGGGCACAACTAGACCCCAAATGGAGCCTATTTCATCAAATTCGGTCAATGCTAAGTGGCAAAAGTACGGCGGACGGCGGACGGACGGCCAAATTTTTATTCGATTTTTGGATTCTACGTACCTACCTTGAGACGTAAACCATCAAATTTTGAGGGGATGTTAAAATTTTTTTTTCTTGGTCGATTCCAAAGGTTCATTATTGAAAATAATAAACCAAAAGTGAAGTCAAAGCTACATTAGGAGGGGGACCTGAGATCTTGACAGTAAATAGAAGTTGGGGAACATCCAAAACAGAAAAGAGAGATGTTGGAGATAGCCTCTTGAGAGGAGTTGTGGCCTAGTCCTGAAGTTGAGCGAAGTTTGAGTAGGAGGGAGGTTTAGGTGTGTCACAAAGAGAGAAGTTGAGGTCTAGCCCATAAAGGGAAGTTGGGGTTTAGCGAACTTGTTTGAATTTCGGATCTAGCATATAAAGAGAAGTTGGAGTCTAGCCCATGAAGACGGAAGCTCACCGGACTTTGAGCTTTGGTATTGACCCACTATCCTAAAAGAGAACTAGCCTCAGAAAATGAAGGTGGAGTCAAGCCAAGCCCTAGATCTTCTAAATACCAAAATTAAGCATCAATTGGACGACCCACAGTTGACAAGGAACAACATTCGATTACTTTTCACACATTCCGCCAAAATAAATTACACATTTACCTAGGTACTTTGAAATTTTCCCGTTTTTGGCATTTTATGTCTTTACTTTGGCTCATAAACGAAAATAAATAAACCAAAAGCGTTACGGTTGGTTTTCTGATGATTTCCGCTTACAACCGAGTCGTTGCTTGAGAAATGAAGCTTCTTTAGTTTAAACGGACAGAACTTGTTCACCATTCGTTGGAAAGCTCTCGATTTATCATGCATTTCTTTTGTACTTGCTCTTGGTATTTATGTCGACATTTTATATTTATTAATGTTATTAATGGATGTAGTAAACAATGCCTCTTGTTTTGTTGTAACTTGAGAAATAAAGACATTAAAAATGTCCCAATGTGTTGCAGACTCGTATGCAAGCGTTTTCTGTATCTAATTAAATTTGAACGGAGATTAGACCTCTTTGGTGATTCACGCTCGTGATTCTGTTTTATAATCTACTTTACACTGCGAAAATGAGCTCAACTCCTTTACTTACAAAAAAGATATTGGGGATAGATACCTTCACCAATAAAAAGATCATCATTAGTAGAATATACCTACTATCAATCGTATATCAAGGCTGATATCTGTGATATTAGTGATAATTAATTAGTGACCATTACTCGATGCTCCAAATCTGGTGCTATTCTCGAAAGGCGTCTTCCTCTGCACACAGGACTGTGTAATAGGTAGGTACCTAATGTAGAGAAAAGGAAGGTTTAAGCATAATTTGGTAGATACTGAATGGTACTACTTAGGTCGTGGAAATAGTAAGGTGCGTATGGGAGAGCCAGGAGAGAATGAGTCAGTTGTGGGAACCTGATACTGTTGTTTGTATTGATAATGGAAGAAGGGAAAAGAGAACCCCTCAGTCCGCAGCTTGAAACAATAACTCCTTGTCCCTTTCAGAGCAAATGAAATCAAACACTGAGGGTATCCATTAAATTCCATTTCACAGGGGAGAGGAGGTAGGAAGGTGTCAAGTGACGGCGCAGGACACAGAAGATTCGAAAGGCAGGTAGGTTGTCGAGCTGCCTGGGTTTTGAAAGCTTGACAGCGGATAATGCGTCATGGGAATGAATATTTCATCAAATTTATTAATCATTCAGAAGTACATACCCTGATGCAGGCTTACTCATGGCTTACTCAATAATGAATATAGGAAAGCTTTAGTTCGTAAGTACGCGACGAGGCTCACGAAATTTGGTGAAAAACCCTTCTGCCAAGTTTGGTGGGCAGAATGTAGGGAAAATTCTCCCATAATATGAGGTTTTGAATAAATAATAGGAAGTATGCAATTTGAAATATTTACTTAACTCATTTCCGGCCACTGATGCGTTTTTGCATTCATATTTATGATTTTTTTAAATATTGAAAATAGTGGTAAATCTTTGCAGGAGAATTTTTTCTCGATCATGCTGTTCCCAAACTTTTCAGAAAAAGTTTTCTTTGATCTTCGGGAGCTCAATGCAATTTTGGAAATTTTTTGAAAAGGAGGCCTCTTGGGCGACGTCATGAGTATGGTGGCTCAAATTCGATTCTGGACGAGTGAGCTTTCTGGGCCATGAGTTGAAACATATTCCGGTCCATAAATAGACATTTACATTCTACCAAAACAAGAACTGGATAAATCTTATCGATTTGTAAAACTGAGGCCTCTCAAATCTGATTAAGAAGTAAAATTCATAAAATGTCGAGTAAGTAAAAGTAAAGTAAACAACCATTTCAGGTTGGATTTTCGTCCGACTGCCATTCCTAGAAAATATCGAGTATTTTTGCTCTCGATTGGGGAGCAAATGATGCTTTATTTCGTCTGGCATTCTGTAAAATAGTTCATCCTCCTCTCCTCATTATTCAGTTATTTCTACCCGTGGCTTGAAATGGGTTAAGTCTCCAGACAATTATCAGACTCTGAAAATTGTTTGAACAAAAGGACAATAAAAAAATGCACAGTAAAAAATAGCTTTATATCATTGGAAATTACGTTATTGACCATCATTTTAAATGTAGGTAGGGGAAAGACTCCTAATTTGATAGGTATAGGTACTGCAGTAAAATACATTCAGTTTGCATTCTTGACATCCTACTAACAGGTTTGACCAACATGAGCTATGATTTTTGATTTTTCAAAAAATATGTTCTGTGTTATAGTATAGAAACTTTGTGAACTGTCTGATTTTTTCAGGATAAACCTGAATTTGTTTGCAATTTGCCAACCAAATCTTCTTTTAGATGTTATTTTTATTTAAGAGTGGTGTTTGGATCCAAAAATCTGTTATTAGGATCACTTTGCTCACGAACTTTATGTTTCCAAATCATCCCTGAATTTTTTTACAGTTCGCCAAATAAAATTATGGTCATTACTTATTAATTCCATCAACCGACAGAATTTTTCATCCTGCTACATATTTTGTGACATGAATATGCAGTGGCTACTATCAGTCCGAGGGCAATGATTTTCATAGGGGACCGTCTACAGGCCAACCCGCACAATCCTTGAAAATTTCATCAAAATTAGACAATAACTTCGTATAGCTTTGCCCATTAAAAACGCTGAAAATCATTGCACAATGGTTTATTATTTTTCTATATTGATCGCTCGCCTGCAAAGCCATCAACCATCCAACATGAAGAAAAACATCGATCGCATTTCGGTCAACTAAAATTTGAACGGAGATTAGGCCTCTTTTGCGATTCACTCTCGTGTTTCTGATTTATCGTACGTCCAACCCTTAAATTCTCGTAGGGAGCGAACAGTTTGTCCTACAGAACTCCGCGTGGTCTCAAAAAATTCTAAAAATTCTATAGAATCTTAAATTGAATGAAAAACAATACCTTTATATCGGAGTTTTTTGAGTTAGGGCGTTTTCAAAATTGATTTTGGAACCCTTAGAAGTGACCTACATCAACCAAAATCTTCGGGGCACTACACCCCAAATGGAGCCTACATACCCAATTTCATCAAAATCGGTGAATGCTAAGTGGGGAAAGTGCCGCGAATGACTGACAGACGGCCAAATTTTTATTCGATTTTTGGATTCTACGTATATCTTGAAACGTAAACCAACAAATTTTGAGACGGGTTAGAAAAAAATGTTTCTTGGTCGATTCTAAAGGTTCGTTATTGAAAATAATAAACCAAAAACTTCATGACAGACACGGAACCAACATTTTTAGGAAGGTCTAAAACGTGAAACGCAGTGGAGATTTGATTTTGAAAGAAATTGTTTCTCAACCTTGAAAAGTGAAAACTTCTACTTCCACTTCATTGGTAGATTGGGAGGCTAAAGGATTATTTGTTGGGGGGGTTGTCGTATGGTGGTCCTTCCTGGAAACCGAGCTTTTAGCTACCAGGTATTGTTGTTGTTGAAACGTAATCCACGCATGCGCAGTGCCATCTGCTCTCACCCAAAACATCAAGCACTATCAGTCATCTCTTCTATTTAGGTCGGGATGGAAGTGATAAGTTTTAGGTTGTGGTTTTAGAGTTCTTCTGAATTAGTGAATTCTCACGTGCGATGTTCCTTTTGATTAGGTCCGTCGATTTACTCTACGGGTTGTGCATGGCCTTTTCACGAAACAGCGGTCGGAGTGGAAGTGTTAGTGAAGTGATAAGTGACCAACTCCATCATCCCAGGAATCACAAAATCTACGCCAGTCGTCCTTCTCAACAGGTATCTAGCTTTTCAAGCCAAACATATTGTAGAATAACCACACTTCCAGATCTTACTGGACATGTACGGACTCTGAGGACAAACAGTCGAATTTTCAGTGATAAAGGCGGAAATGTTGGTGTTGTGTGACTTGGAGGTCAACGCTCATTCAGCTTCCTACTCGTATTTTAGTAGTGCTAAGGGCGTACACACAATCTGGCTTGAAAGTTCTTTTTTTTTAGAGCTTTTATTTGTCAATATATCAACTAGTTACATTTGAGGTATTATACATCAGGTAACAATCTAGATATTTACTTCACATACATATTACGCGTTTCTCATGCAAATGTTAGTCCAATGACTTTCACTACATTAGAGTTGCACTTCAGCATCCAAGGTCCAGTGGCTTGGTGCTTTTTAGACGTCGGATTTCTGGAGTGTTGTCCAGAAGCTGGATGGCTTCTGGGTTTGTGTGTGCGTGAAGCCTCTTCGTAGTTTCTCGCGTATCTTTTTGCTACCTCGCTAATAGTCTCAATTTTGAGGTCCTTGTGGAGGTCATCATTACGAATGTACCACGGAGCATTCACAATACTCCTCAGTATCTTATTTTGGAACGTTCGAATAATTTTCATGTTACTTTTAGCTGTGCATCCCCATAGCTGTATACCATAGATCCAAATTGGCATAAGTAATGTTTTGTATAACAGCACTTTGTTGTGTAAGCTAAGTAACTTAGATTACACAACAAAGTGCTGTTATACAAATGGGAATGACACTAGATACGAAGCTGAAGTGGAAAGAACACGTCAAAAAGAAAAGGAACAGCTAACAATCAAATTCAGAAAACTGTGTTGGCTCCTGGGCCGACATTCACAACTGTTGTGAATGTCGGCCCAGGAGCCAACACAGTTTTCTGAATTTGATTGTTAGCTGTTCCTTTTTCTTTTTGACGTGTTCTTTCCACTTCAGCTTCGTATCTAGTGTCATTCCCAGATACTTAGCTGAGTTGGAATATGGGACTGTGCATTGATTCAATATCAGCTGAAAGTTCTTCTGAGAAAACCCTTACTCACCTTTATTTGGATCCATCCCGGACCATTTTGGTTTTAGCGTTTTTCAGTCAGATTTCGGTGTTTTCCAACCCTGTTTTTGCATTCATTTTTATTATCACGAGTGGGTGGGAGAAAATTATGGATGGGTGTAAGGGGGTCTCAGTCGGTCGCCATTCATTCCGGTTCAGTATTTCGCGAAATTGAAGGCGCCAAAACATGAATAGTTGTAGGTAGGTATGTACCTAAATTTGAATTTTTTAAATTCATTAGTACACGGCGCTTGGGAATTGAAAAACTGAAATATTGCCGCTGGAATAATCAAAATTGAACAATAATTGCCAGATAAATATTGGAAAAACCATACTGAATAAACGGTTTTCCTCATATTTCTCTAGCAATGGGGAATTTGCCTCAATTTTAGATTCTGGAATTTCAAGGCAAATCCTATTATAGGGCCCTAGAATAACGTTTAACACTAGGAATAACCAACGGAAAAAAATTACCGTAGGAGAAAATGACTAAACAAGTGAACCTCTGTTACAAAACACCGCGAAAATCGGGGAGTATTGTTGACGTCATACGAAAAAAAAAGAAAAAAAACGACGCGAAAGCAACAACAGACAGAGTTCTAGTTCTAATTCGATTTTGATGATTCCAGCGGTAATATTTCAGTTTTTCAATCCCCTAGCACCGTGCACTAATGAATTTCTAAAATCCTTTAAATTTTCAAATTTAGGTACAACTTTTTGCCCCTTCAATTTCATGAAATAGTGACTCGGAACAAGGAACGAACGGCGACCGACTAAGACCCTCTTAATTTGGTAACAACGCTTCCAAAGATCGCCTATATTACAATATGTCCACTGATATGATAAACAATCACAAAACACAGTCATTCCTCTTTTACCTACCTATAGATCAGTTCCCTAACAGGTTTTGGATCAGTTTCCCGTTGGTTCTTGGACCAGTTTCTTCAGAGATATTGATCAATTTCAGTTGCCGATTGGTTTCTATATTGTGGAAAGACAGTTTCTCAACTGTCTTTGTAGATGGATCTAGGGAGGTTTACATTAATTACTATCACAGCCATAAATATGACTGCAGTGAAGTACAACCTAATAGTTTGTGAACACATGTTTACTCATTGGTAGGTATTTACTCTTGTAATACCAACCAGATCATCGAGTATGAAAGGTGGTTGGTAAGTTTTGGTTTATTATTTTCAATAATTATCATTTTTAAATTATTTTCAATAGAGTCGATCAAGAAATTTTTGTGTCTACTGATGGCGGCAATTTCAATGTATAGTTACCTCCCTGAATACTTACGCTGTGATTATTTTTTTTTTCCTTTTTGGTGGTTTACTGACATCATTTTTGAGGTCGGTCCGTTTTTTTGTGGTAAAAATGTCTTTATTCGATTATTTTCAATTCTATTATATTTATTTTATAGTTAGGTTGAAAACCGACCGAGCAATATTTCCGTAGTTGCGAGATTGTAACATAAATTTCCATTAGAACATTCTCTATTATTTTTCTAAAGATATTTGTTTGCTAGTATCGAGTAGGCACTTACCGTATCTAGTACAAATAATTTAAATAAGAATAATGGGGGGTGCGCCTTGATTTTTTAAAGATTTTTAATCGAAAGTAGACTACATCCTGAGAATTTTGGCACCAACCGCGACCTTCTAGCGTGAGTAGATCTGTTTCTACGATTTTTCAAAGTTCCGACCGTTTATGACGTCACGCGCCCCTCTCGCCTGGGCGGGACCCCCCAGCCCACCGTGACGTCAAAACGGTCGGAACTTTAAACATATTGTTTAGTAATGCATGCATTCCAGGGGACGTCCCATTGGATAAGTATTGGATCAGTTTAACCAGTTGGTAAGCGATAAAACTGTTTCACTCGATGTAATTTATTTATTACTTTAGACAAGAAATAGTGACCCCCCCCCCACCTCACTCTTATCCACCATAACATTTCTAGCGGCGTGGGAGCCTCGAATCTGTAGAGCATTTTAAAATCCATGATCTACGATACCCAACATGCGAATTCGAGTTCACCCTCCCCCCCCCCCCCCCCTTCCACTCACCAATGGTGCCAGTCTGGCACCAAAGCGGAAATACGTCTTAACATTGAAGTTTCATCTATTAGTTTTAATAGGCAGTCCGTCGAGGTTAACGTCCGTATTCAAGGTGAAACACAAAAAAAAAAAAAAAAACCCACGAAATATGCGGTTTATGGTGTCCTGGCACCATGGTGGCACCACTATTAGTTCCATGGTGGCACAGAGAATAATTCATGAAAATCCAGAGGTATAATGAGAATTTTTCCTCAATTTCAAAGGTTGGGTACAATTAGTAAGCAGTAAAGTAACCGAAAAATGAAAAATCGGATATTTTGTGAATATTATACCCCCACCCATCTCCTCCCCTTGTAAATTTTGGTACTCTGGTAAAATCATGTACTACTCGGAAGTTATTTGAGTCAAACAAAAAAAGAAACACGCAAATCGGTTGGAAATTGAGGCCTGGGTAGATTTTACAAGATTATGCACGCAAACGCACGTTTTTTAAGCATTAACCCCCCCTTTCCCCCCCCCCTAAAAAAGCAAAATTCAAAATTCCGACGCCGTAGTGCACAACTAGATAGTTTTTCGCGTCAAAGAAGAAATGAACCACGAAAATCGGTTGAGAACTAAGGCTTGGGCAGACGACACAAAATTATGCCCAAAAACGCACGTTTTTTGAGCATTAACCCCCCCTTTCCTCCCCTTAAAAGGCAAAATTCGAAATTCCGGCGACGTAGTGCACAACTAGATAGTTTTCCGCGTCGAACAAAAAAAGAACCAGGAAAATCGGTTGAGAACTAAGGGCTGTGCAGACGACACAAGATTTTGTCACACACACACACACACACACACACACATACACACACACACACACACACACACACAGACATACACCTATGGTTTTTTTCGCGGATTTGGATTCAGAATGGTCTAAAACGGATTATTGTGTGGTTATTTTTTTTTTTCTGTTGAGTGTTGTCCAACTTCACCCCAGATCGATCGCATAAGGACGCCCAAGTCTTCCTGTGGGACGTCCTAAAAATTCATAGGAAAAGATTTACACACGCTAGAAGGTCGCGGTTGGTACCAAAATTCTTAGAATGAGGTCTACCTTAGATTAAAAATAACAATAAACAGTTTTTCCTACCTAGGCGCACACCCTATTGGTAAGTAGTAACGAGTATCATTCCAATCCAACCAATGTTAATCAACGCTAATCAGTGTACCAACACTAACCAGTATACCAGCGACTATTAGTGAGCCTGAGCTAGATAGTAAACCAGAGATAGATAACTAACAGTGTACCAGTATTCACACTACTTGGGTCATTTCAAAATTTGGGGTTATTTTGTCCTCGAACTTTTCCATAAATTATTGTTAAAGTTTTTATGTTTATTCTCCTGTAAACGTCCTTTGTTTTGACCACTGAGGCAGATCCTGAAGTGGGCGCACACTTTATCAAGTAGTTTCAAATTTAGAGAATTTTGAATTTTTTCCAAAATTTCGACTTTGTAGGGAGAGATTAAACATTGTAGGGAGAGAGAAAACCAAGGGTGAGTTGAACTCATGAAACCTTCTTATTCTTCCAAAATACGAGAATCTTAGTTTAGGAGAGTCTCTTTTATTTATCGCAATCACAGTCCGAAGCTATAATCTAGGTACATCAGAATTATCAGATTCTTCAAGTCTTTCGATCAGTCAATGTGGGTTAAGGAAAAGTCAGAATTATATGACTTAGCGGTGTACATAGTTCAGGTAACTCTTAAAAATGTGAACGGCTTTGAAAAAACTTTTGATAACCCATAGTTTATTCAGTTTCTTAATAGCACATAGACAACTCAGTTTCTTAATAATGCATAGGTAACTCAGTTTCTTAGTAATACATAGGTAACTCAGTTTCTTATTAATACATAGGTAATTCGGTTTCTTGATAATACTTAGGAAACTCAGTTACTTACTAATAAAATTCTTACAAAAACGCTCGATTCCAAAGGTTCATTATTGGAAAATAAACCAATAGTTTCCAACATTTGGGAATCAGAGCCTAGCTAAAATAAAATGAGGTAAGGATGAAAAGTCCAAAAAAATGTCAAATTAATGGGTACTGCACTAATGGGAACTGGGAACCTGAACAATACCTCCTGTATTTACCTATGACTCGAATATCATTGTCATTAACCTCAAACTGTGCATGGATCCCCGAAAAACGCCGTAATCCATTTTTACTACAATAGTACCATCATCATTAATAGTATCGTTGCTGCAAACATAGTGATAAGGCGTAATGTTTTCCTTCCGAGTCTACCAAGGTAGCTTTGTTTTCACTTTTCTAGGTAGAAAAAATGTTCTCCAAAATCAAAATTTCTACTCGCGTTTTACGTTTTAGACCTTCCTGAACAATTTTGGTTCCGTGTCTGTCTGTGTGTCATTAATCATCATTGATCATTAATGATTTTTAATTATCTGAGTTAATTGATTAGTAAAATTCATTCTATGTGATCTTTGTAGACACCAACCTACTGTATCTCCCTGAAAAAAATCCGAATTTCCAAGACAAATAGATTGTTCAAAAAAGCTGCGTGACAAGAAATAACCCCCAAATTTTGAAATGGCCCACTTAGCAATTATCATCACATTCAATTCCAACCTGAAAAAATAGTCGTATCTCCATTTAATAATTAGGAATCTTTTCGACTTACTTTTGTAGTCCCAACACAATTTCATGTTGTGAAGCTCTATTGCCCACCAAACCGCACCTTTTGCCAGGTCTTTGGGACAATGTTCCAACAGCACGTAGCTCTGATTGATAAGGCTCCAACTGTACTGTTGATACTTCGTAATTCCTCTGAAGACAACACTTTGAGCTGGTTGGATGTGATAATCATTAGAATTATTCATTATATTTTGTCTATGAGAGATTAAAACCCTAATCTCGAAGTTCGCAACATCCCTATGGGACTTAATGTGTTCGGGACGTATGAGGCTTCCCACCAACCAGCTCTATCTTAGTTCCAGGCTAGCGACACCAGACAGTAGAAGAGTAGACACAGCCTAGCCTCTTTTGCCGTATTTTACTCGTTATTACTGTTCAACGACCGGCCTGGTACCCCCACTGTTTACTAACAACCCTGAGAAATTATCGCCGGCGAGCCACAGCCTCCCGGACCGAGTGAGAAAACAGAAAAATTTCTTTTGGTTGTTGGACGGAAGTAAAAGCAACACCTCGGTTTTTTTCCTCTCCTTTTCTCTCCACGTTTTTCAGAAATACTCAACGGGGGCCCACCTACCGCTCTTACTAACAACATTCTTCACTAAAGAAGACACAATAAGATAAACACTATTAAGGAAGGATCAATAAACGTGGTCATCTACCACCAACCACACACTGTACAAGTGTACCTACCTCTATAATTCCTTATTTACTCCCGCAGACATTCGAAACCTCAAGTAAAAAAAACCATATTACCACGTTACATCATTGAAACCTTATTACATTTAAAATGAAAAATATGGGACCATGTCTCAACCAGCACGCCCAGTATTATCAACGTCGGATTGACAATTTGTACCGTCAGTTTTGTCATTTATAAAGATTCGGGGAAACATTGACGGACGTGAGATCAAATTCGTTTGAGGAAGCCAATGGCGTGAATAGTGAGAGAACATTTTAGTTATGGAGGATACGTTAAAGTTGGAATATTCCCGTACACCCTACAGGGTATCCCATAAGTTATCCACCAAACTTCGGGAGAAGTTTTTACAACTAATTTGCAACAAAAAATGTCTCTTAGCAATTTTCTTGTAACCCCCTTAAAATCCGGCTTTTTTGACTTTCAAGAATTTTTTCGTGTTTTTGACCTTACGCCATTAAAACTGTCATAACTCCCTTCAGTTACACTCAGAAATTACAAATAAGGATACCGTTGGAAAGAACATGAAATTTCTCAATAGATGGGCCAGTCGACCCAGTTGACTAGTCGAGAAAAACTGAACGCTAGAGCAGTATTTTTACCTCAAACTTAGAAATTTGTCAATTTCTGTTTTTTTTTAATGTAGATGATTTTTCCTCATTAAAACAAGGTATTTGCCAGAGGGGCTCAAACGGTTAAAGACTGCTCCATTTTAGTAGTTTTCCAACGGTCACCCAATTTTTAGTTTTACTGTAGAATTTTAGGGAGAAAATGGTGTTTGAAAGCGTAAGAACGTGCATTTTTTTCAACGAAATCGACGGTTTGACGGGGAGACTCGGTGCTTGGGAGGAGCGGCGGCGGAGCAGAATCCCGGATACCCCCCGTCAAACTGTTGATTTCGTTGAAAAAAATGCAAGTTTTTACGCTTTCAAACATAAATTTCTCCCTTGAATTCCATTGTAAAATATTTTTTGAATATACCGTTGGAAAGCTGATGAAATGGAGCAGTCTTTAAGCGTTTGAGCCCCTCTGGCAAATACCTTGTTTTAATGAGGAAAAATCATCGACTTTAAAAAAAAACAGAAATTGACAAATTTCCAAGTTTGAGGTAAAAATACTGCTCTGGCGTTCAGTTTTTCTCGACTGGTCAACGTCTCATGTATTGAGAAATTTCATGTTGTTTCCAACGGTATCCTTATTTGTAATTTTTGAGTGTAATTGAAGGGAGTTATGACTGTTTTAATGGTGTAAGGTCAAAAACACGAAAAAAATCTTGAAAGTCAAAAAAGACGGATTTTAAGGGGGTTACAAGAAAAACGCTTTGAGACATTTTTTGTTGCAAATTAGTTGTAAAAACTACTCCCGAAGTTTGGTGGATAACTTATGGGACACCCTGTATATGTAGTGAGTCCTCCTAATTGATAATGTTTTTTTTTTTTTTACAAGAAATGAACTTCTCACAAATAAAATCATTCATACTACTAAGGGCCGGTTCAACAAAAAAAAAGTCAACCCCAAGGTTGAAGTTTATCATAAGATTACGTAACCCTGGTAAGAAAAATTGCGTTCAAAAAATTGTATAATCAATTATTTTTCGAGACAATCGAAAAGATTACCTGTGTTACGTAACCCCTCGGAGGACTGGGGTTGGATGAAGTTTATCATAGTTATCTGCTCGGAATCGTAAAAATTAATGACGTCTAGTGGACTGTGTTTAAATT
Source organism: Apolygus lucorum (assembly GCA_009739505.2). Lineage (NCBI taxonomy): Eukaryota > Metazoa > Arthropoda > Insecta > Hemiptera > Miridae > Apolygus > Apolygus lucorum. The sequence goes on along the minus strand of CM019182.2, from coordinate 21,152,241 downwards.
TCGCCTTGTATCCCCGATTTTATAGGTTATCAGAAGCAATTAATCATGACTGCTTATTGCCTTACTACTGAGAGGAGCGGGGTTCATCAACGGTCCAAACCCGAAAAATTGTCGAGACCTGCGTTACCGCCCTCGAGGGGTCACCAATCCAGACAATCTGCAGGGCAGACCAGCCTTTCTTTCCGTGATCTCTCGGGAACCTGTTCATTATACAAATGCGATTTTTTCGTTTCTTAAGAATTGGCATCACAATTCCATTCTAAATTACAGCGTTGACGTACATCATGTGATACAATTTTGGCCCTAAATTAGTTTCCCACGTTAAGACAACAATATGAAAAAAGTAAAAAAAACGAGTTGAACAATTTGCACCTAATACAAAATAATAAAATCAAGATGGATAAACCCCATTTTTCTATTGTAAAGATACGATAGAAAAGTGGTAGCAGAGCGTGGTTTCGATTCATTGAAGAAGGAAAAAGAAGTGCGAAGAAACAAGATCACAAGAATGTTGAACGATGAAAGAAAGATGTTGTACAGTTATCGAGTGAATTGTGAGATTCGAAGCATCGAATATTTAGAGAAGATGGTGAGGGAGTTGGAAGAAGAGTGTGGAAAGAAAAGTTGTGATACTTCGACTCCAGAGTTCGAGATAGGATACAAAAGAGTGTTTTAAAAAAAGAAGAAAGCAGACCTGATGAGCCGGTATTTGTTATCCTGGTTACCTGGATAACCAGGTGATGGGTGTTATAAACATTTTAGATTTCCTAATTTCATTCATTCTTACGTGTACTTTCGGATCGTTGAGTTCTGTGTAATAAAGCCTTCCTAAAGGTAAAGTCTTTCTTTCACATCAATTTATTACACAGAACTAATGGAACGTCTCCTACGACCTGAAACACTGAATCTCGACCCCGCGTCAACATCAGCTGCTACAACTTGGGATCATTGGCATCACCGATTCCAAAATTTCACGAGAAGCGCCAAGGCCGAGGAAGATGAAAAACTCATACTTCTTATCAACTATGTAAGTTCTGATATTTACAAGCACATTAGAGGCTGTTTGACCTACAATGACGCGATCGCTGTGCTGAAATCTGTTTTCGTAAAACCAATCAGCGAAGTTTACGCAAGGCACCAACTGTTTATTCGAAAACAACAACCTGGCGAATCCGTGGACAAATATCTCGAAAAGCTCCGGCTTTTGAGTCGAGACTGTCAGTTCAAGGCAGTCACGGCAGAAACAAATCGAGATGATTGTATTCGCGATTCGTTTATCAGAGGATTATTGAGTCCTGCGATCCGCCAACGATTATTAGAAAATACCCCTACCATTTCTCTCACTGACGCTCATACTCAAGCTAGGGCCCTAGAAATAGCCCAACAGCATGCTCAATCCTACCAAGAGCATCCCCTGATGGTCAATGCTGTTGCTGGGTCTGACGAAGATCCTACTGACGAAATTGGACCTTCTACGTCAGCCCCGGTCGTTCGCAAATGTTTCTTTTGTGGTGGTTCTCCTTTTCATCCTCGTGATAAATGCCCTGCCAAAGAGGATACATGCCCTAGGTGTAATAAGAAAGGGCATTGGCCCCATGTTTGTAAATCAAAGTCAAGTTCTGAAAAGAAATCACACCCTAAAACAAAATCAGCTCCTATCCTTTCGACAATCGAAACCTGCTCATTCGCTGCGTCCAAGGTGAAAACCACTGTGCGGGTAGCAGGTCGAGCGATACAAGGAATGTTAGACTCTGGTAGCGACATAAGTTTAATTAACGAGTCTACTGCTCTAGCTCTACACTTGAAAATCCAGCCAACTAACCAAGAGGTTGGATTAGCTTCAAATTCGCATCGAGTCTCGATAGTAGGACATTGCATCACTGATTTGTCCATGCTCAACAATCATTACTCAGCCGTTCGACTCTCAGTTCTCCCAGATCTATGCTCTGAAATCATTATTGGTAGAGATGTACTACAACTTCACTCCAGTGTTCAGTTCGATTTTGGAGGGTCAAGAGCACCATTAGAAGTATGTGTGTTTGAAGCTGCGAAAGTCGAACCTGCTAAATTGTTTTCTAGCCTATCAGGAGACATCAAACCGATCGCAATCAAGTCTCGAAGTCATCCGGACGCAGATAGCAAATTCATTGAAGCTGAAGTGAAGAAGTTATTAGCTGATGGAGTCATTGAGAAAAGTATTTCCCCATGGCGGGCTCAGGTTCATGTAGTTGAGGGATTCCACAAACGACGAATGGTAATTGACTATTCTCGAACCATCAACAGATATACTGACCTAGATGCTTATCCACTTCCTCGAATTAACACCATAGTCAACAAAGTCGCTGGATACAACGTTTATAGTTGCATCGATTTAAGAAGCGCTTACCACCAAGTCCCAATCCCAATCGAGGATCGCAAATATACTGCATTCGAAGCTTGCGGGGATCTTTACCAATTTACGCGAATTCCGTTTGGAGTAACGAATGGAGTTGCAGCTTTTCAACGATGTATAGACGAAGTAATTTGAAAAGAGCAATTAACTGACACATTCGCTTATCTGGACGATGTGACAATATGCGGAAAAAACCCAACTCGAACATGACACCAACTTGGACAAATTTGTCGCTGCTGCTCGCAAATATGGCCTCACGATCAACAATGAAAAGAGTCATTTTTCCCTCAGGTCTATATCCCTGTTAGGGTATACAATCAGCGAGCACATGCTACGTCCAGATCCTGTCAGATTGACACCCCTACGGGATTTACCAGTCCCTCTCGATGGGCCCACTCTCAAACGAGCTATGGGAATGTTTTCTCACTACTCGAGATTCATTCAAAATTTCTCGGAAAGAATTAGGCCACTGACTACTTCAAGTCTTCCATTATCAAAAGAAGCTCAACAAGCGTTCCACGATTTGAAGAAGGCTATTGAAGAAGCCAGCATAGCTTGGGTGGACAACGAAGCCCCATTCTGCGTGGAAACAGATGCTTCCGACTCGACTATTGCTGCTACTCTCTCGCAATCCGGTCGACCCGTAGCTTTTTTCTCGCGTACTCTGTCGAATTCCGAACTTCGTCATTCATCGGTTGAGAAAGAAGCCTATGCGATCGTGGAATCTGTACGATATTGGCGGCATTTCTTGTTGGGTCGTCACTTCACATTGATTACGGACCAACGGTCGGTTGCTTTCATGTTTTCAACTAAACATAAAAGTAAGTGTAAAAACGAGAAGATTATGCGCTGGCGATTGGAGCTCTCCTGCTATACATATGACATCACTTACCGTCCCGGAACTGACAATTCTGCTGCAGACGCTCTCTCACGAGTCTGTTTCGTAAATTCAAAGGAGAAACTCCAAGCCCTGCACCAATCCCTTTGTCATCCAGGAGTCACTCGTTTTTATCACTGGTTGAAAAGTAAAAACTTACCATTTTCTGTCGAAGAGGTGAAACAAATGATATCGTCATGTAAAGTTTGTGCCGAACTGAAACCACGATTTTTTCGTCAGCAGGGTACTTTGATAAAATCCACCAAACCCTTCGAGAGGCTGAATATTGATTTTAAAGGCCCTCTGCCATCGAAGTCAACAGGAAAACGATATCTTCTGACAATTGTGGACGAATATTCACGCTTCCCTTTTGCATATTCCTGCTCGGATATGAGTGCAAATACTGTCATCAACTGTCTTCAGAATTTGTTTAGCATTTTTGGGGCCCCATCATATATCCATTCAGATAGGGGTACATCCTTCATGTCTGAACAGTTGAAAGAGTTCCTCACTTCCTACAGCGTCGCTACCAGCCGTACGACTGCGTACAATCCTCGGGGTAATGGACAGGTGGAGAAGTACAACGGCATTATATGGAAGACGATTGAGCTAGCACTGAAGAGTAAAGGACTACCCATCACTCATTGGAATGACGTCCTCACCGAAGCGCTACATTCCATCCGCTCATTGCTATGTACCTCCACGAACAATACCCCTCATGAACGCATGTTTTCCCACCAACGCCGTTCTGCCAATGGGGATTCAATACCTACGTGGCTGTTGAAACCTGGACCTATATGGTTGAAACGGTTCAATAGATCCTCAAAATTTGAACCTCAAGTGGAGGAAGTGGAACTTCTGGAAGGAAACCATGAATATGCCCACATCAGGTACCCCGATGGCAGAGAAACCACTGTCTCTACTCGTCACCTCGCCCCGACTGGGCAAGATCCAATTGTGCAGCCAGATAGCTCGCCATGTCCAGGCCTATCTACTGCCGAACAAGAGATTCAACCGACGGAGGGAAGCGAGCCACATGAAACACCAATTCAAGAACAGAACAGCCCTAATCAGATAGTTCGTTGTCCAGACGAAGAATCTCCAACACAGTTGAGGAGAAGTACCCGGGATCGAAGACCTCCTAGTTATTTGAAAGATTATGTGTAAATCCTGAGTGCGGGAGATTGAGCCGGTATTTGTTATCCTGGTTACCTGGATAACCAGGTGATGGGTGTTATAAACATTTTAGATTTCCTAATTTCATTCATTCTTACGTGTACTTTCGGATCGTTGAGTTCTGTGTAATAAAGCCTTCCTAAAGGTAAAGTCTTTCTTTCACATCACCTGAAAAGGAGAAAAGAGGAACTTAAATTTAATATGATGATCGAGGAGCTGGACAGCAATACAGCCTTGCTAAGGAAAGGACTTGAAGAGGAGAAAATAAATTCGGAATTTGAGGACTGGTTGTGTGAGGAAGTTTTATCAACTCTGTTTGAAGAATCTGAAAATCATGATCTCGAAAAAAACTGCCTCTCTCAAATAAATTCAAATGATTCTGAAGAAAGTAGAACATTGGTGTCCGATGAAACGGAATTTTTTGAAGAGGCAGGAATTATCAATCAAGTTACTAACAAACAAACAGAAACATATTGTTTGGAAACGGAAGGAAGAACAATTGGAAAAAATCAGAGTAGGTAGCTGTAATTCCTGATGAAATAAAAGTGGCAACAATAGTTAAACATGAAATTAACAAAGAGATAAATGGCAAAACATTTCATCTTCAACCGGAGATTGAAAATTTGAACAAAGACAGCAGTTCAAACATTCGTTATCTTGTGAGGATCTACTTACAAAGAAATATGATGAAGTCAAGGAATATCCAAGTAGAATATCAGCTTCCAGGTTGGAAGAAGCAGAGGAAGAAATTGGACGATCAACGGATAATGAATAATAGTCCTTTCTTATTGGACAACTCTAACATCGTACGATCAGTATCTTTGCAAATACCCTCAAGCAGTTGAAGGGGTAAGAAACCGAACTGTGAGGACATTTTCGCGCGCGGTAGTGTCGCAAATGCGATTTTTTCAATTCTTAAGAATTGGCATCAAAATTCCATTCTAAATTACAGCGTTGACGTACATCATGTGATACAATTTTTGCCCTAAATTAGTTTCCCACGTTAAGACAACAATATGAAAAAAAGTAAAAAAACGAGTTGCACCTAATTCACAAAATAATATAATCAAGTTGGATAAAACCCCATTTTTCTATTGTAAAGATACGATAATACCAACTAATGGCCGTTGGTGGATCTTTGTTTAATTGCGGACCTTTCACATAGGTAACTTCCAATATTTTCTCCGACATCATATTTTCTCCAAATGGAATTTAGAAAACTTTAAATTTTAAATAAATTAAATTGAATTTAGATTTTGGGTAGTCGTGATGTTTAATTTGTTTATGTGTTTCATGTTTCTTATTATTTCACCGCCTCTTCGTGCTTGCAATATTGGACAATATTCTTTTTATTATCAAGTACCTACACGTAGTATCATAGTTATCTGTTTCCAAGTCAAATTCTAGATTTTCAAAAACCAAATCCAACATTTTCCATACCAAATCCAAGATTTTTTTCAAACCCAATTCAAGAATGATTTTGAATCGAAATACTTATTTGTAATACTACTACTACTTTTATTATTAATATTAATATTACTTATTATATGTATTACTAGTCAATTTCAGTGTGAATATAACTAATATTTCTATCTATCGGTGATCGTCGCTCGCAGAACTCAATACTTACCTACCTGTCCTCATTTAAAGTTCTGTAAAGAAAGATCCAAGAATTCCTTCTGTATGTCCATGAACACGCATCTCTTCCAAATGTCTGAAGTTTGGAAATTATCGATTTATTGTTCTGCTTTTCTCTTCTTTCTAACGAGTTCAAGGCCTATTTTGTGCAAAATTTACATTCCTTGATTTGAAAAATCTTGAATTTAGTATGTAAAATCTTGGAAATGCTATGTTTCCAGAGTATTAGTACAAACCATCTCGTCTCAAACACAACTGTCTCCCATGAATGTCATCGTTTACTAATGAAAGCAGCCGAAAAGTCCCCAAAATTTTTTTTTTGTAAACTGTTAAGTGGTCAAATTTGAATAATATTATGAGAGTAATAGGAGTGGTGATCCTCTCCTACGGTTTGATCAATACCCTTCGGTATCAAGATCCTGCTTTGAATCTTAACTCGAAATTAATATTCTTTTTCAAAAGATACTCGAATGTTGATTCCCTGGATAACCTAAATTTTTTAAGAGCTGTTTTTCCTCACTTCAATACTAATTACACAACCGTTTGAAGTGCATTCTTAAAAAAAAAAAAAAACATTTCCAAATGGATTATTTTGATGAATGGAGTAGGTCCTTCTGTGGTGATGGGTGATCAACACCTGTTTAACCATTTCAATTTATGAGTAGATAGGTAGGTATGTCAAATATATTACAACGGTTCTTGTAAAAAGATTATTGCAATATTTGATCAAATTGTATTCTTATTTGAATTGAAATCTTATGATAACCTGATAATGTGATATCAATAAACTACCTCCTTACACCAGAAATCACTTCATGATACGTAATGTTAGTTCGGTATCCAGTAGCTACCTAATAGAACCGGAAGAACATTTGGAGTGGTGTATTTGGTTTTATTGCTTCCGAGTCTACCAAGGTAGCGGAAGCTTTGTTTTCACTTTTCAAGGATGAAAAAAAAAAGTTCTCCAAAATCAAAATTTTCACTCGCGTTTTGCGTTTTAGACCTTTCTGAACAATTTTGGTTCAGTGTCTGTGTGTCTGTCTGTCTGTCTGTGTGTCTGTCTGTCTGTCATCAATTCCTTGTAACGCTCATAACTATACGAAGTTATTGTCCGATTTCGATGAAATTCTCAGGGATTGTGCGGGTTGATGCGTAGACGGTCCCCTAAGAAAATCATCATCCCCGGACTGATAGAAGCGACTGCGCATGCGCAAACGTGAATTCCTTGTAACGGCCATAACTTCGACATTTTCTACCCGATTTCAATGAAATATTCAGGGATGTTACAGATTAGTATTTAGATGGTCCGCTATGAAAATCATCATCCCCGGACTGATAGTAGCTACTGCGCATGCGCAAACGTAAATTTCCTTGTAACGGCCATAACTTCTACATTTTTCATCCGATTTCAATGAAATTTTCAGGGATGTTACTGATTAGTGATTAGATGGTCCCCTATGAAAATCACCACCTCCGGACTGATAGTAGCCACTGCGCATGCTCAAACGTGAATTTCCTAGGTTGTTGGGGTAGGGTAATAGAGGGTGTTTTTATCTCTTCGGAGCCCTTCTTATCCCTACCCAAGTCAAGGTCATGCGTCCCCGTCGCACAACCCGGGCCCCCTGGGATGGACAGAGGTGGTCCCATTAGGTTTCCCTGATGGACCCCTCTTGAAGTTCCAGGGGTGGCTGAATGACCCTCTGGCGACTAGGGAGGGGACCCCTGTCAACGGGTTCCCTGACCCTAAAAAAAAGCGCATCCCCGTTATGAACGACAATTCATCTCAGCCTCATAACCCCCGCCAGCCCATTGGCTCGCGGGGTATTAGGGGAGGCGCTCAGAGGCGCCCCAGGCAGGGGCGTCGGCCATCCTCTCCCTCCTCCTCTTCCTCATCATCCCTACCCTCTTCCTCTTCCACTGCCTCTTTAGACCACCAGTGTGCCCATTGTGAGCGGGCATTCACCACCAGGTCTGGCCTTGGTGTCCACATCAGACGGAAGCATCCTGTTGCTGCAAATGATGAAATTGATGTTGAACGAGTGCAGCCTAGGTATGCTTCCGAGGATTTGCGCAGGATGGCGGCAGATGAGGTGGTGGCTGTGCGCAATGGGGTACGTAATATCAATGTCTATTTAAGCGAACGTTTTCCCACGCGCACAGTCATTGCCATCAAGAACCTCCGCCTGAAGCCCCACTATAAGCAGCTTGTCCAGGAAGCTATCCTGGCAAATAGCGGTGGGGCTTCTCCCGCATCTCCTATTGCTGGTGTGGACCAGCAGTCTGCCATTCAGTATCCATCCCCCGGGACCTCCGGTCTTCTCGCCGATTTGAAGACCGAAGTCTTGAGGCTCGGGGGGCAGGTAGGTCGTATTGAAGGCTATGAAAGCACCTACCTGCAGGATCTGGCGAGGCGGGCTGCTGAAGGGCTGGACAACCTGGAAGACATGGTTGCAGCCTATCTAGGGAGAATCTTCCCACGGGTTGAGGATGCGACCGTGACGCAACACCAGGGGGGACCTCCTCCCAGAGTGGTGTTGCGTGGAGGTCGCAGAGCAGCTAAGCAAGCAAGGCGGCGGGAGTACCACCGGGTTCAGAGTTTGTGGAGGAAGCATCCGGCGCGTGTAGCTGCGGAGGTACTGGAGGAGCCTGGGGAAGATCAAGTTCAGCCCCCTCTTCAGGAGTTTGTGGATTTCTGGGAGCCACTTTTGAGTGCTCCCAGCCACAACCCTGGAGAGCGAGTGGTTCCCCCAGTCTCCACCAGGGATTCCTTACGCAGCATCTTGTGCTCGCCGGTGCTACTTGACGAGGCACACAAGTGCCGTGTCAAGAACTCCACATCCGCTGGACCGGATGGTGTTTCCGCCCGTCGCTGGAATAAAGCACCAAATACGATTAAGCTGCTCATCCTCAACCTGCTCATCCTTGCGGGAAGACCCCCGAAAGCGTTAACCCGTACCCGAACCGTATTTATTCCCAAGAAGGGGGGAAGTGGGCCTGGAGGCTATCGACCGATCTCTGTATCCTCGGTAGTCTTCCGCCACTTCGAAAAAGTTCTGGCATCTCGCCTTCAGGTGGCTGGTGTCATTGGTGACGTCCAGAGAGCGTTTCAGCCAGCGGATGGCACAGCAGAGAACCTTACGGTTCTCCAAACTGTCATCTCGCTGGCCCGTATTAAACGCCGGCAACTCCATCTCGCCGCTCTGGACGTCGCTAAGGCCTTTGACACAGTCAGTCACCTTGCCCTGACCGATTGCCTTCGTGGTGTCGGGGCCCCATCTCGATTAATTGAGTATGTGGCCTGTCTGTACCGCGAAGGCGTGACGGTCCTCGAGGCAGGAGGTGAGGTGTCAAGGGATATAGTGATCGGGCGCGGGGTACGCCAGGGGGATCCCCTATCGCCACTCCTCTTTAACCTGGTCGTGGACACGGCCTTGGGTAAGCTGCCCACAGAAGTAGGGTTTGATCTCGCCCCTGGGGTGCGAGTAGGAGCATTGGCCTTTGCCGATGATGTTATCCTACTCGCAGAAACCCGCGAGGGCTTGCAGATTGCCCTCAATGCATTTGCTAAGCAGCTATCCAGGTGTGGACTTGTGGTCAACCCCGATAAATGTGGGTCGGTCTCCTTGGTCCCGTCGGGTCGCCAACACAAAGTGAAGGTTGTGGATGGGGGTTTTGTCATAGGACAAGCCCCCATTCCTTCTCGATCTGTGTTGGAGGTCTGGCGGTACCTTGGAGTCGACTTCATGGGGGTGGCCACCATCACTGCCAGCCGTGTGGACCTTGGTAGAGCGCTAGCCCGCGTTACCAGGGCTCCACTGAAGCCACAGCAGAGGCTGCGCCTCCTCCACACGTACTTACTGCCGAAGCTAACCTATGGGTTAGTCTTTGGCAGGCTTACGGCGGGGAGGCTGCAAGAATTAGATCGAGAAGTCCACTCTGCTGTGCGCTCTTGGCTGAAGTTCCCACCTGGTGTCCCAAGTGCCTATATCCATGCACCGGTCAAATCCGGTGGGCTTGGCATTGTGTCTCTCTCCGCATGCATCCCTTCTCTGCGCCGCCAGCGCCTGCTAGCCCTTCAGGGGTCGAGCTGGGAGGTCGCCCGTGTTGCTGCTGGTCTTGATTTTGTCAGGCAGCAGTTAGCATGGTGCGACCGAGCAACACCATCTGCTCCAAAACCCAGTTCGTCTGCTGAGTTCGCTGCTGCGCTGCATGAGTCAGTAGATGGTAAAGAACTCCGACAGTGCTCCGAAAGCCTTATCTCATCCCAATGGGTGGATTGGGCTTCGGAGGGCATTGGGGCCCACGACTACCGGAACTTCCACGCCGTCTGTGTGGCAACACTGCCAACAGCGGTACGGTGTTCAAGAGGTAGTCGTGGGATGACAGATACCCTTTGCCGTGCCTGTCGGAGTGGAAATGAACACCTGTATCATGTAGTGCAGCAGTGTCCACGAACTCATGGGGGCCGCATCCTACGTCATGATGCGGTCGCCAAGCAGATAGCAGGTGCCCTGTCATCCAGCGGCTGGGATGTTGAAAGGGAGAGATTATACCACATGCCAAGTGACCAGGGCAAGAAGCCTGACATTGTTGCCGTCAAGCCCGACAGGTCTTGCATTATCCTGGATGTCCAGGTTGTTAATGGCAGCATGGACATGGAGCAGACCTGGCGGGCTAAGATAAGAAAGTATGATAGAGATGATTTACGGCAAGCAGTGTCAGAGCTAAAAGGAGTGGAACCCAACAACATCAGGGTTATGGCTGCGACCTTGTCGTGGCGCGGAGTGTGGTGAGGGAAAAGTGCCACGGAGTTGCGCGAGTTGGGCATCTCAGTAGGCGTACTCCGTGGTGTCACCAGACGCGTACTGCTCGGCTCATATTTAAACTGGTGGTCATTTTATAGAGGCACTTCCCTTCATCCCTCTCTCCCACCCCCACCTTCCTCATCATCCCTCATCCCTAGGGCCGGCGTCGGGTGAGTCCTGGGCGTCCTCCCCATTATATTTTATTTATTTATTTATTTAGTTTTATGGCGTGCCCCCTCCGTCAAATAGACCTTCAGTCTTTGAGGGGAGATTATTTAAAAAAATAAAAAAAAAAATAAAAAAAAAATAAAAAAAACAAACGGCCATAATTTCCACATTTTCTACCCGATTTCAATGAAATTTTCAGGGATGTTACAGAGTAGTGTTTAGATGGTCCCCTATGAAAATCACAGAGAATTGTTTTTCATAGACGGATTCATTCATAGAGGAACGGACTCCTGTGAGAGTCTCAAATAGCATACATGACGAGGCTTCAATAGCACAGAGGATAGAGTCTTGATTTGAGCTCTAAGGATCGCGGGTTCGAATCCCAGTCGAAGCTAATAATATTTTTGATCCAATCACATACATCTACTCACTTAATTTTTCATCCGAATTTGATGAAATTTTCTAGGATTGTCCGGATTAGCGTGTAGATGGTCACCTGTGAGGGTAGTGAAAGGTACTTAGAGATTGGTGTTTTGAGATTAACTACTATGCATCGGATCATCTATATAATCGGGTTATGGTGGGCGTCGGTGGTCTAGTGGACAGTATACCCGACTGCAGTGATAAGATAAGAACCGTCTAGCGGGGATGCGAGTTCGAGTCTGGTCGTTGCAGAAAGTTTTCTGTCTATTAGACGATCGGCAATCTCTCGTTCCAACCCAGGGCGGTGATGTTTGGGAAGCCATGAGCGAAATCATCAGAACAAATTCTGATCTCCCCTTAGGGAGACAGCTGATGACGTCCGCGACGCCAAGAATGGCAGTCGGACGAAAATTCAACCTGAAATGGTTGCTTACTTTACTTTTACTTTACTTTCTCTCTTATAATCGGGTTATGGATACGAGGAAGCTATGTGCCACACCCACTTGGCAGACTTTTTTTTTTCCCTCTTAGCCCACAACAAACGGGTGTTGGGTGGACCCTCTGGTGTGAGACGAAAGTCAGTTAACCGGAGGGACCAAATAGAACCGGAAGAACAGTAATCTTAGCAAATTGGTGCCTTCAGCGTGGAACATGAATCGGAATTTGTTCTGATGATTTTGCTCATGGCTTCCCATTGCCTCGCCGCCCTGGGTTTCGTCGTGAGGGAGGGGGGGGGGGCGCATGGAAATACGCCCCGTAAGCGAAATTTGAACTCACGGCCTCCTGCAGTAGTCGGTTCGTATCGGCCCCTAAAACGCACGCCCGAGCGATCGCGGCTGTACCGGACCCCTAATAGGTACATAAATGAATAAATCAGAGTTTCCAAGTACAGAGAGAAACTGGTTTTTTGGGGTAACAGCTGAGAGACCAACTAGCTCTAGATTTTAAATGGTTTCTCTAAACGAAAAACGTAGGAAATGAAATTTGTAGCAAATTTAACGTGCTTTTGGTTTGTTATTCTCAATAATGAACCTCTGGAATCGACCAAGAAATTTTTTTTAACCCCCCACAAAATTTGTTGGTTTACTTTAAAGTACCAACGTAGATTCCGAAAATTGAATAAAAAATTTTCCGTCCGTCCGCCATACTTTACTTTTATCAGTTAGCATTGACCGATTTTGATGAAATTTGGTATGTAGGCACCATTTGGGGTCTAGTTCTGCCCCGAAGCTTTTGGTTGATGTAAGTCACTTCTAAGGGTTGTGTTATAACCGTAAGGGTTTACGTTTCAAGATACGTAGAATACAAAAATCGAACAAAAAACTCGGCGCTACCTACTTGCTATCTACTTAAAGCCTACGGCGTAAATTATAAAAAACATGGAACATGTTTCAGCCAAATTCAGTGCAGAACCTTTAGTCGTAGGTATAGGTACAAAAGTTATTATCCTTAGTAACGTAATCTAAAATACATTTAAAAAAAACTCGGCGCTTCGCACTTCGAAAACCGGTGTGTTGAAAAAAGAGCGCGATCGGGGAGTTGGAAAAGGCGGATGATCGGTGTGTTTAAAACGCTCGTGACCGTTTTCGTCCCCGCAACGTTTTTTGGATAGCTACCCTAGGCCAATAACATGTTCCATGTTAAAAATTTTCCGTTCGTCAGCCATACGCCGTACTTTCGGTCTAGCCACTGGGCTCCATTTGGGGTCTAGTTCTGCCCCGAAGCTTTTGGTTGATGTAAGTCACTTCTAAGGGTTGTGTTATAACCCACATTTAGGCTTACTAATTAGTTCTTAAATAAAGAAATACAAGAGGATCCCTGAGTGAGTCACCACCTGCAAGGGAGGGACGAGGTACGGGGAGAACACGTCATATGACGTCACCCTTCCAACTCTCTCTTCCTCAATTAATCTCACGAGTATATAAGCTCGCTCAGGGATGCTCCAGTATGCCTTCTAGTCCAATCTTTCATTTTTCATTTTTTTTTTTGTTCATTTCGCTCTCTACCTTCTCCTTCATCGGGGGGGGGGGGGGGATATCATCGAAGTATTAGGCCCAATAGGTAAATCTCCCGCATCCCGTCGGTTGGTTTCTGTGAAACGCCGGGGCTGTCGGGCTAGCCTGAATTCCCAGTACTCCGCACGTCGTTCTGGCTAATAAGCCACCGATGCGAAAGTGCTGCAAATTAGGATAGGGACTTTTCTCTCTTTGTTGAGTAGGGGTTGAAGAAGACACAAACGCCGCATTGAGAAGGTCATCTCCCTCACTCGACGACACGCATACATAACAGGTTGGAAAGTAAGGGTTGAAATTTTGAAAACGCCCTAACTCAAAAAATTTTGATACAAAGGTGTTGTTTTTCCATCCATTTAAGATAGTATTGAATTTTTAGAGACCACGCGGAGCTCTGTAGGACAAACCGTTCGCTCCCTACGAGAATTTAAGGGTTGGACGTACGATAAATCGGAAACACGAGAGTGAATCGCAAGAGGCCTAATCCCCTTTCAAATTTTAGCTGACCGAAATGCGATCGATGTTTTTCTTCATGTTGTTGGCAACAATAGCAAAGCCGTGTTCTTTGCAGACGAGTGATCTACGTAGACAAATAATATACCTTTGTAAAATTTGCAGCGTTTATTTCAATGTTTTATCACCAAATTTTGGTGGCGAACCTCAGATTCGGATCCAGCACCCAAAAACGCTGCAAATTATTATACAATGGTTTATCATTTTTCTATATAGATCACTAGTCTGCAAAGCCACCAACCATCCAACATTAAGAAAAACATCGATCTTATTTCGGTCAGCTATAATTTGAAGGAAGATTAGGCCTCTTTTGCGATTCACACTCGTGTTTCTGATTTATCGTACGTCGAACCCTTAAATTCTCGTAGGGAGCGAACAGTTTGTCCTAATAGGCCACGCGTGGTCTCAAAAAATTTTAAAATTCTATAGAATGTTAAATTGAAGGAAAAACAATACCTTTACATCAAAATGTTTTGATTTAGGGCATTTTCAAAATTTCAAAATTCATTTTTGAACCCTTACATTTCTTTTTTGAATACTTACATCAACCAAAATCTTCGGAGCACTACTAGACCCCAAATGGAGCCTACATATCAAATTTCATCAAAATTGGTCAATACTAAGTGTGGAAAATGCCGCGTACGGCGAACGGACGGCCGAATTTTTATTCGATTTTCGGATTCTACGTATCTTGAAACGTAAACCAACAAATTTTGAGGGGGTGTTAAAATTTTTTTTCTTGGTCGATTCCAAAGGTTCATTATTGAAAATAATAAACCAAAAACATAAGGAATCGAAAAAATCAGAAACCCTCAAAACTTTCTTGTGAAAAACACATTTCGACTGGGCTACATCCATCCTGAAAGAGAACGCAAGGATATTAAAACGCTGGTCGTCCTCAAACATTCAATTTATTATCATTTTTTTAAAGAAAATTCCTTCTCTGTTAATCATGGTGCCTTAACTCCACACAAAAATTAATGACTAGGAATTGAACAAGCAATAAAAAGAATAATAAAAAAAATAAATAAACTTTTTTGCGACGCATTCGAAGCTAAAATTCGGCACTTTTTTGTTACCTTTCAAAAATTTGTTCAATATAAAACGCTAATATATTTCTTTACAACCTAATGCTTGATTCTTAAAAAAAGGTTACTGGGGCCCGGGCAAAACTATTCGATACATAGAGTATTACAAAATACTATTGAAAATAATTAGGTTTTTCTCAAAGTTCACTAACAAATAATATTTTTTTCATGATAATTCTATACAACATCCTAATTCCAATAAATAGTACAACGACGATATCAACGAATTTTTACAAAGTACCTACAATGGGCTAATTTTGATTACACTAACCTAAAGTTTTTCGCGACAGTTTCACAAGTAAACGTAGGTAAGTCACCCGTCCTATCAAATCCCATAGTCCGTGTCCTTTTCACTAAAAAAGTTTGTTACGTAAAGCTCAAGATATTTTGATCACAATAAGTTTTCGCTTATATCTAGAAAATATATATAATATAGGTATTAGGACTTAATAGAAATTGCTACGTATTCGGAAAATATTTACAGGGGTTCCAAATTCGAATTTGGAGAAATTGCAGTCGATTTTAGTTATAATATTTACAATGTTCAATAAATAGTTTGAAATGTACATGGTATATACAGGGTTTTGTAGAATTATAAATAGTTTTAAAATGCAGTGTGCATTATTGGTCGTAAAGAAGGTAGCTAGGTATGAAATGATTAGACAGGAAGTACAGGGTCTTGGGGTACCAATGTACGCCGTTCACGTCGTCCGTCGTGAGGCCCGACGTCGCGTTCGTCGGTGACGACAGGCTCGTCGACGACGAGAACGGGCTGGCGAAGAAGCGGCCGACGGCGCCGAGTCCCGCCTCGACGGATTTGATGGCGCGGAGCGGGGCGAAGGCGAAATGAGCGATCGACTGGCTCTCGATGACGGCGTAGCAGGAGGCGACGACGTCGTCGACGACGATGGTGCCGACGGACGTTAGAGGCGCGATGACTCCCGTGTCTAGGACTAGTTCGGAACTCAGAAGAGTTCTTCTCACCAGCTTCGTACCTGCAAACATTAATATATGCTTCAGTTTCCCAGCTATTGACGGATTTTCGCATAAAACTCCTACTCAAAAGCCTACTCAAAAGCGTTGGATTGAAATTAAGTTTCTTATCGTAAGCCCAACCCTCATGGGGAGCGAACGGTTGGTCCTACAGAGCCCTGGGTGGTCTCATTCGATTCTAAAAATTCAATACTCTAACATTTCCAAGCCAAATTAATCCTTTTCCAAGTCAAATGAATCCTTTTCCAAACCAAAGGAATCTTTTTCCAAACCTTTAAACTTTTTCAAAACCAAATTAAACTTTTACCATATAAAATTATACTTTTTCAAAATCAGATTAATCATTTTCCATAACATAACAATATATTTCGGTAAAGTAGTTAATTTCACAAAGTAAGTATATCACCAGAACATCACCTTGAAAATTCAATTAAAATTCGTGTACATTTTTAAGGAAAAAACAGTAGGTAGCGAAGATTAGAGAGAAATGGCATGCATGTGGCGTCACATCCGGTGGCGGCTGGAGGCATCATGTCCATAACGTACCTAATTGGTTGAGTCTGTAGCACTGTTATATTATTGACGCTTCCAGTAATAACTTCAGTCAAAATGTCAATTAATTTGGTTTGGAAAATTAATAATTTGACTTGGAAATGCTATAATTTTAAATTGATGAAAAAACAATACCTGTACATCAAAAGTTCTTAAAAAAATTTCAGCTCTTATTTTTAACCCCTCAGAAGTGACTGACACAAACCAAAAGCCTCGGGGCACAACTAGAGCCCAAATGGAGCCCATATACCAAATTTCATTAAAATCGGTCCTTGGTAACTTAAGAAAGTACCGCATACGTCCGACGAAAAAAATTGTATTCGATTTTCGGATTCTACATAACTTGAAACGTAAACCAACAATATTTGCGAGGGGGTTATCTTTTTTTTCATGATCGATTTCAAAGGTTCATTATTGACAATTGTAAACCAAAATCAGAAAAAATGACATAGATCGCAATTTAGCCGTCTCTTTTAGCTCAAAACTGTATAAGCTCAAATCTATAGGCAACAAAACAACTCAAATAAGCTCATCTATGAGCTCAAAAATATGAAATAAGCTCAAACCTATCAGCTCCAAACCAAAATAAGCTCAAAATTATAAAAGCTCAAACCTATAAGCTCAAACTATAAGCATCAAAACAACTCCAATAAGCTCAACTATAAGCTCAAAACTATTGAATAAGCTGAAACCTATCAGCTCCAAACCCAAATAAGCTCAAACTTATCAGCTCCAAACCTAAATAAGCTCAAACCTATCAGCTCCAAACCTAAATAAGCTCAAAACTATAAAAGCTCAAACCTATAAGCTCAAAACTATAAGCAACAAAACAACTCCAATAAGCTCAAAACTATCAGCTCCAAACCTAAATAAGCTCAAACCTATCAGCTCCAAACCTAAATAAGCTCAAAACTATAAAAGCTCAAAACTATAAGCAACAAAACAACTCCAATAAGCTCAAAACTATTGAATAAGCTCAAACCTATCAGTTCCAAACCTAAATAAGGTCAAAACTATAAATACTCAAACCTGTAAGCTCAAAACTATAAGCAACAAAACAACTCCAATAAGCTCAACTACAAGCTCAAAACTATTAAATAAGCTTAAACCTATCAGCTCCAAACCTAAATAAGCTCAAACCTATAAGCTCAAAACTATAAGCAACAAAACAACTCCAATAAGCTCAACTATAAGCTCAAAACTATTAAATAAGCTCAAACCTATCAGCTCCAAACCTAAATAAGCTCAAACCTATCAGTTCCAAACCTAAATAAGCTCAAAACTATAAAAGCTCAAACCTATAAGCTCAAAACTATAAGCAACAAAACAACTCCAATAAGCTCAACTATAAGCTCAAAACTATAAGCAACTGAACAACTCAAATAAGCTCAACTATAAGATCAAATAAGCTCAAAACTATTAAATTTTCGCGAATATTTCAAGAAAATGGCAATTGCTTTTATATTTTAGATAGGTGCGGGTAGGAAAGTAGTGTGAACGGGAGGTCTGCAGGGGTGGGTCCTCACTTACCATTACTTTCTGCAACGAGTAGCTGGTCGGAGGGGTTGAGGTGGGCGGCGAACACGGCCTCGACGTCCTGGTCGGTACCGTTGGGCTTGTTCCTCATGACTAGGTGTTGAGGCGTCACCGTCAGCACTTGCCCGCCGCTCAGCCCCAACCTCAGGAACTGCTTTCGGTCCGTCGTGTCTCTGTCTAGGAACATGATCACCTCCGAGTAGACTAGTTTGTCCGAGCCGGTGTCGTAGCTCAGAACTCGGTCTCCGAGTCGGACGTCCGACAGTTTCTTCCGTCCTCCGCTCTCCACCGTCACCGTCCCTTCGTTCGTGAAGCAGCCTCCCGTTCGCGCTCCCTGGGATGACTCTGTAACCAAGGAAACGAGGCGATTCAAACAACAATTCCTGTGATGTAGCACGACTGAACAAAATTTCAAAAGAATACCAGGTATCAACGCTACTTCAGGGCAGAGATGGGCGAATTCTTATTCATAAATACGATTATGAATACGAATACAGGTATGAATATGAATAGGAATACGAATACAATCGTATCCACACTTTAGATACGATTTTCCCCGTAGGTATTCGTGTTTTGAATACGAGTTTATGATTTTTTCTATGATTTCCCTAAAAATCGAATTTTTTCAACGATTTTCCCTGAAAATCATACATTTTTTAAATGATTTTCTCCCGAATTCTGGACATATTTATGACCTAACATTGTCAAAATAATCAATCAAAATTCGAAACGCTCACCAATTCTTGTAGGAATTTTCACGCAGAATCGAATGAGACCAACCCCAGCTCGCTACGACCAACCGTATAGAAACCTCGACGAAATTTCCGGTAAAAATCATAATTTTTTGATGATTTTCAGTGCAAATTGTTAAAAAACACGATTTTCAGCGGAAATTTCGTCGTAGTTTCTATACGGTTGGTCTCATTCGATTCTGCGTAAAATTTTTTAGTAATTTGTGAGCGTTTCGAATTTTGATTGATTATTTTGACAATGTTAGGTCATAAATATGTCCAGAATTCGGGAGAAAATCATTAAAAAAAGTATGATTTTCTGGAAAAATCGTAAAAAAATTTGATTTTTAGGGAAATCATAGAAAAAATCATAAAATCGCATTCAAAACACGAATACGGGAGGAAATCGTATTCAAAGTGTGGATACGATTGTATTCGTATTCATATTCATACCTGCATTCGTATTCATAATCATAAAATCGCAGATATGCTGTGTATTCATAATCGTATTTATGAATACGAATTTGCCCATCTCTGCTTCAGGGTTCGATTCTATAAAGTATTTCCAACAAAAAAGTCTCATAGCAGTTTCGCTGTAACCTCTTGTTTTTGCAAGATTTTTCAATTTAAAGATTTTTTTCGTGTATTCGACCTTACGTCATTAAACTGTCATAATAATTGATTATACTGGGTGACTGTCCCAGTTACAAGCAGGTACCGCATGCCAAGTTTGGGTTTCGTAGTAGATCAGTGCTCGACTTGGGAATTCCAAATTGAGAGCACATGTAACAGGCTCCGCAAGCTTATCCCCATTTGCTTGGAAATCAAAAATTTCTTGTCCCTCCGAATGTTTCATCATGCCTTGGTACATTCTTTGATTGCATAAGATATTCTAGTACGGTGATCTGCTAGTCAAACTTATTTAGAACATTTACGTATTGTCCAAAATCGAATTAATACAATTTTATGGCATGAAAAGATGAAATTCCCAATTGCAGAAGTAATCAAATTATTTAATGTCCTAGACGTGTCTAATATCTATAAAGAAAAATAGTACTCCTGCACATTTATAAACATCAAAATACATATGAAAGAGGTGGCTCTAGATCAGCTAGTAAAGTGAATTTAAAGCCTCACAACACGGTACACGTTTTTGCCTCGTGACCGATTTCACAAACTCAACCTACCCAAGAAATTGCAAAATTCTAAAATTGCTTTTCGATCCTACACAGGCAATGTTTTTCCGCCAGATGGTAAAGTCCAAGTTTCCGTTGAGTACAATGGTAGAAAATCGACTGAAGAACTTTACGTTGTTCCTGATGAGTATGATGCCCTTCTCGGACGCATATGGATCCGTCACCTAGGTATAAACCTCCAGGACATCGATAGTCCATATCGAACCATATCGAATACAGCATGGAAAATCTTATGTCAAGGTATCCTCGACCGCTAGAAAAAGCAAACTGCTTTGCAGACATACTCGAAGCTCGTTTCCGACCTCATTCTAATCTAACCGGAACAACCCTGGAAGATATTACTCGTCCGTTTCCATCTCCAGCCATACATTTTTCTCCCAAAGAAGTAATGAACGTTGTGAGGAAATCTCCTATCAGGACCAGAAAAGCTCCTGGAGCTGATATGATAGTTCAGCCTTTAATTTTAAAGGGCCCTCGAAAACTCCATGCTCTGCTAGCAAAAATTTTTACCGCTTCGGCGAGAATTGGGTACTTTCCTGCGTCGTGGAAACACGCAATTATCTGTATGGTGCCCAAACCTGATAAACCAGTGCATTGTCCTACTTCCTATAGACCTATCAGCTTGTTGTCCACAATTTCCAAGATATTTGAACGGTTGCTCCTTCCAAAATTAATGAAGTACACGGAACACCTCATACCCAACCAGCAGTTCGGTTTTAGAATCTCCCACTCATGCCCGATGCAACTTCAACGACTAACTTCCTACATTAAAAATGCATTTCATGGAAAAAAAATCTGTAGGGCGGCGTTTTTTTGACATGGAGCAGGCTTTTGACCGTGTGTGGCACGAAGGGTTACTTCACAAAATCAAGCCGTACATTCCCAACAATCACCTTCACCTGCTAACACACTACCTGACGGGGAGAACTTTCCAAGTACGAGTATTGGACCAAATTTCTCAAATTCGTACCATCAAAGCCTCGGTGCCCCAAGGAAGTGTCTTGGGTCCATATTTGTACAGCCTTTATTGCCACGACCTTCCGTTGCCCATCGGCGAGGAATTTTCTGGGCTGTATGCAGATGATCTCGTCTACGCTGCGTCCGCTGATAATGGCGAAGAAGTAACAGAAAAGTTACAACGCGAAATTGATCTCCTAGGGCAATGGTGCACCAAATGGCGAGTGAAAATTAACTCACAGAAAACCTCGATAGTTACTTTCACTTATAAAAGAAGGTATAGCGAGCCCATTGTGTCATACTGTATGGGGATGTTCTAGCCCAAAATCAGCATAAACAGTCTCATTGCGAACGAATGGTGGGGTGTGTAGAACCTGTTTTTGCAACATGTAGTTCTGATTTTTTGCAATCCTTTGGAATTGACTTTCTGAACATGTTCCCCATATGGGCAGCGCGTACGTCCATGTTGGACGAATGAGCAGTTTGTACATTAAAATTTTATTGTCATTGGATACATCCATTGACATTAATAAAGATTGAAGTTGGCGTGCACGTGATCGCACAGGGGTGACCCTCTACCAATGTCACGAACTATACGATATCTTGGAGTCACTCTTGATAAGCGTCTAACATTTGGTGATCACATATCAACACTGTTGACTAAACTGCGATCACGTGCACGCCAACTTCAATCTTTATTAATGTCAATGGATGTATCCAATGACAATAAAATTTTAATGTACAAACTGCTCATTCGTCCAACATGGACGTACGCGCTGCCCATATGGGGAACGTGTTCAGAAAGTCAATTCCAAAGAATTGCCAAAAATCAGAACTACATGTTGCAAAAACAGGTTCTACACACCCCACCATTCGTTCGCAATGAGACTGTTTATGCTGATTTTGGGCTAGAACATCCCCATGAAGTGCTTCTCAATTTCATGTCACGGTTCTACGAACGAAACTCCGACCATTTCAACCCCTTGGCTGCAGAAGGGTTTCTACCCCCTACAAATCGCCGACTTCGAAGACCCAAGCATATTATGGATCGCATGTTGGCACTGGGATACCTCAACGACACACAGTAACTTGAGGACTACAGGACACAGTACCCCCCACTAAATAAAATTTTAAAAATAAAAGTGTGCAACTATAATTTCATTCATATTTGTTATTTCATTAAGTTTACGCCTGCAGAGCGCTAAATTATCAAAGACAATGTAAGTGTGATATTTTTTTTTTTTCAATAAGGTATATTGTATTTACAATTGACTTAATCAACAAATAAAAATTAAAAAAAAAAGGTATCCTCGAGTTTTCGAGCAACGAGTTGGTTGCATTCCTGGTGTTCAAGTGTCTCTTTTTTTTGCGAGAGGGGACCAAACCTGTATTTTTCGGAGAACGCGATGTTTCATACGCCCTTCGAGAGAAGGTGGATCAAGAACTTGACACACTCGAAGCTCAAGGTATCATCTCTAAGGTTACTACATGTGACTGGGGTTCACCCCTTGTGGTGATACCTAAAGCAGACAATTCTGTCCGCTTGTGTGTGGACTACAAAATTGGAGTCAACCTACAGTTAGTTAATTCTAACTATCCAATTAAACGTGTCGAGGAAATTCTAAACAGCCTCAAAAATTCGAAATATTTTTGTCGTTTTGACTTATTCAAGGCCTACTTACGTGTACCAGTTGACGCTGAAAGTGCAAAAATTCAAACCCTGTCCACACATAAGGGGACCTACCTAACGAATCGATTATCTTTTGGTATAAAGACAGCCCCAAGTGAATTTAATCGAATAATCGATCAGGTGCTTAGGGGAGTACCTAAGACTATGTCCTACATGGATCATGGATTCTACAGGAATTTAATAAGAAAGAATTTTTTTGAAATTCTTTAGTATAGAAGCATCAGATTTTCTTTATCTTCTTTGTTTTTTTTATTCCTCATACACGCAATGAATGATAGCAGTTTTATTAATAAATTTTTTCAGTTATATTCGTTAAAATATATGTATAAATAGCGTCAGCGACTCCACTCCTCAGCGCAAGTTTTTGAAATTTATAGAGGGGTGATCGCATTTTTTTTTTTTCTAATCAGGCACTTATCTTGTTTTTTTTATTATTTTCGTGATTTCTCTGTAATCAATTGTATTATATTTTCAAATAATTACTTAAAAAAACAACTCCTGTTATTCACCAACTAAATTCAAATTTAAGGTTATCGATGGAAAGAGCGTAAAATTTCCAAGCTGTCTAGAGCAGAATAAAAACGTTTTAGGTATAAAACATCTCTTAAAATCAAGTCAAGTTTGCTAACATGAAATTTTTTTCGAAATTAGACTATTTTAAATGGAAGTTTTTACTCAAAATCCCAGCTCAACTCGATGAGCGCTCTTCGGAAAAAATGTGCTCAAATTTTCAGCTTTCCAACGGTCTGCCAACTTTTCTTTCAAAATTCCAATTGGAAGAGAAAATCAAATTTGAATGCCAAAAAAACGGGTGTATGGTCACTCTTGATCTCAAGAAGACTTAACGAGATTGGTATCATTTCCAAGTTATTTTTCACGCTGAATCCAATGGTGGTACTTTCGAATAATTCTGACTGCTAGTAAGTGGGTTTTTCAAAGAAAACTTTTATTTTTCGCACATAAAATACGCATTATTCGTAGATAAGGCAGTGAGCATAAAGTAACACCTTTCTACTCAATAAAAAATTTTGCTGGACAAGTTCAGACTCTGCTGGAGGCTCGAGTCCTTCGTGTTTGATTTATCTTACCCCGATAAGTCCTAAGTGCCCATCTATCTCGGTCCATCTCCAGTTCTGTACCTGCTGGCCCGTGGCAACCGGCAGGGTGGTTCTCAAATGTTGATTTTTCGTTAGAAGCTGTGTTTAGCGCCGAAGCACCGGGGGTCCCCAATGTTTGACAGGCGGTCGTTTTTGACTCCGAGTCCTTTTTGAAGTAAAAGTCGCCGCGTTTCGGTTGTTTGTTGGTCCTCCCGTTGTGTGCTTATCCTTAGTCTTAGCGCCTATACCTGAACTAATGATTAATGCGCACAGTGCTTTCTCGGGCCACTCCTCTTATCTCTAGGACGTTGTAAAACCCAAACACGACCTCTACCGGTCCCTAATTTATTAGGTAGTGGTGATAATGGCACAAGGAAGAAAAACTACTTAGGTATATGGGTAACAAATTGCTGTAGTTGCCTAAACTACTTTTCTACCTTGACTGAGAAAAGAGAATCTTGGTGTAAATAACTACTTATCACCTGCAACTATACATCTTTAATAATAATTATGAAAGAAAATAACGCTCAAATGAGGGGTGCGCCGGTTTTTTTTAGATTTTATTCGAAAGTAGACCTCATCCTGAGAATTTTGACACCAGCCGTTCTCTTTTTGGATGAGTAGATCTTTTTCCATGATTTTTCAAAGTTTCGAATGTTTATGACGTCACGCGCTCTTCCCGCCTGGGCGGGATCCCCAGCCCACTGTGACGAAGAAAATTCATAGGAAAAGGTCTTCTCACGCTAGAAGGTCGCGGTTGGTGTCAAAATTCTCAGAATGAGGTCTACTTTAGAGAGAATGAGGACTAGTTGAGATTAAAAATAACAATAAACAATTTTTCCAACCCATGCTCACACCCCATTGTACTGTTTTAAGGCCGAGTGGAGCGATATTGCCAATCATGTTTCGCCCATCCTGTCCTCGATGTAGTGAACAATTGTAAATTTGTATTTTCACATCTTTTATCAAAAAAATTGTTTTTACGGATGTTTTTTAGTTTGGAAATGTCTTTCACTTATAAGAGCGTCATTAATTTATCCAATGAAATGATATTGGAATGGGCGTCTGCCTTCCGGTTAATGAAAAAGCCCAGCTCAACATCTCTGGCTGCCAAGTCCAATTCCGCATTCAAAAAGAAGATGCTGGTGAGGAAATATTTTATGAAAAGAACAAACAAATCCTTGCTCTGTCCCAAGATGTTGAGGCCCTGGAATGCCAGCTGGAGGTTGTTTCCCATTTTCTAATTTCGAAGGAACAATCTGAAACGAAAGAGTGGGCAAAGGTTCATTCGCTGAACGATTTGCCAGCTCTTACAGACGAAGACAGGAGAACAATTTCAGTTTGGTTGCCATTGCAATATTTTCGTTGTCTCTACATTTGATCTCAATTTCCATGCTCCATAGGTTGCGTGAATATTTTTCATTTTGTTCAACAAGATTTTGTTTTTCCTCAAGTTGCTTTTTCAATACCAGGATTTTTTTTCTATTGATTTCGTCGTTGATAAGCGATTCGTTCAATGAATTTCTCAATAAGTTAATTTCCAACTTCATTGTTTTCCGTACTTCTTCAAGAGCACCTCCATTGTTTCGCATGCTATCTCTAAATCGCCAATGATCTTGTCCTTATCTTCAAATGGTGGTGTCTTTGGACGATAATCGGTCAACTCTGATCTTTTCCTGGAACTATTTACACCTGAAAACTGAGAACTTTTTCGTGACCATGGGTCACAATTGTTTTGCGTCAAGTGACAACAATCTTCTTCCATAAATGTTGAATCTTCGCCTTTCCAGCTTCCTTCTCTCCTCTCGTTTTGAACTAGTTCTTTTGCTGCTTCCACATTGCGCGAGCAGAACACCGAATGGAAGAACAGAACGCCGCACTCAACACAGCAATTCTTTTCCTCACATACCCAATCTTGGGTGGGCGTCTGCCTTCTTCCCTTAGACCGCCTATTTCGTGGTACTTTACCACTTCCTCGGATCTCTGGCAGTCCCTATTCCATCATCTCCTTCTGATGAATTCGTGAAGGACCGCTGTCACCACTGTTAAGGTTTTACATTCTAGGAACAAACTGCACTAGTCGATGTCAAAACCAAAACTGACTTTTTTATTCAATGTATCTAAATCATAACTAAGTAACAAAACACGTGTATAAATTCCTAACAATATCAAACGTAGGTACAAAGGTAGTTTCTACATCAGTCGAAAGCTATGTAAAACGGCTGCTGATTCAGAATATCAGAATAACAAACTGAGGTCCCCCCTGATCAGCTGGGCGAGCTAAATTCTGCTTCTCCTGGTGGGCCCAAGAAGTTGAAATTTCACCAGGGGGCCTATTTAAGACTGCTGAATACAAATAACAAACTGAGAGTTGAGTAACAGCTTTGATCAGCTGGGCGAGCTAAATTTGCTTGTGCAAATAAACTATTTTGGATTACTTAAGTATTTTATGTACGTAGTATTTTATGTACCTAAATATTTTATGACTAACGAAACCGAGGTATCTTTCATGACGAAGGTATCTTTGGTGACACATTCCAACTAATTGGCTCACTAATTGGCTCTCAACCTTCTCTACTAATCAGGACCAGTAGGACCAGCCCTGCAAAGTTTCCTTTCTGTACCTATCAAGAATTACAGCGATTGTTGGATATAGTGGACGCGCTTTCTGAGGGGTATCTGAGGCTGGGTTTCCTGGGAATACATTTTATTGTTTTATTTTCAGTCACAGGTCGAGGTTGTTGATAACGTTTTCCTAAGTATTTCTGTCACAAATAGAAGTCTGATCTTTTTATATGAACCTGGCTTGATAGAGACTAATACACTACTCAGACGTATTATTTGGGTTGGGCCTTCTTGATAACAATAAACCAGTAAAATTGGTGGAACAAGCCGGTAGAAGATGAAACCTGTACAGTCGTCTACGTCTTGACCAAAAGTCAAAAAAGAGGTTTATGGCAGAAGGTTCTCACATAAAGCTATATCTTAAGACGGGAGGTCTCAGGTAATCAAGGACGAACTTGATTAACGTCTTTTATTAGATTTCTGCCCAGAGCTGTTCTAATAAAACAGTAAGACAGCTTGGCTCTTCCTCTCACTCGAACTTCCACTCCCCATTTCTAACGACTCTCCCGTTCCTCGTTCCCTTTCCACAACTCTTTTTCCACTCACTCACTAAAACAGAGCTCTAATATGAGAGGTTATCTTGGATTTGAAAGAACGAGGGTGAGATGAAGGAGCAGTAAGAAAGCTCGGCTCTTCCTCTCACTCGAACTTCCACTCCCCATTTCTAACGACTCTCCCGTTCCTCATTCCCTTTCAATAACTCTTTTTCTACTCACTCACTAAAACAGAGCTCTAAGATATGAGGGTATCTTGGTTTTGAAATAACGAGGGTGAGATGAAGCAGTAAGAAAGCTCGGCTCTTCCTCTCACTCGAACTTCCACTCCCCATTTCTAACGACTCTCCCGTTCCTCGTTCCCTTTCAACAACTCTTTTTCTACTCACTCACTAAACAGAGCTCTAAGATATGAGGGTATCTTGGATTGGAAAGAACGAGGGTGGGGTGAAGGAGCAGTAAGAAAGCTCGGCTCTTTCTATCACTAGAACAGAAACCCCATTCCCCATTTTTTGTGCTCAGTTTTTGAACGAACATGGCGTAGAATGAAGTGAGGATAGGTACAATTAGGTGAGAACCAAGGTAGCTCGGTTCTTCCTCTCACTAGAACTTCCTCTCCCTATTGCTTCTTACTTCCTCTTCGTCTAACAATTCTTCTTCTAAGAGATTATCTTGGATTTGAAAGAACGAGCGTGATATGGAAAAGAGGTAAGACAGCTCGGCTCTTCCTTTCAGGTAACTTCAATACCGATCCCTTTAAAAACTCTTCCTTCACACGA
>CM019182.2:21085749-21124399 GCA_009739505.2 Apolygus lucorum | reverse complement strand
CCCAACTGGAGCCTATATACCAAATTTCATCAAAATCGGTCAATGCTAAGTGGCAAAAGTGCCGCGTAGGCGTACGGCGGACGGACGGCCAAATTTGTATTCGATTTTTGGATTCTACGTACCTTGAATCGTAAACCATCAAATTTTGAGGGGGTGTTAAAATTGTTTTTTTCTTGGTCGATTCCAAAGGTTCATTATTGAAAATAATAAACCAAAATGCACGTTTTTCCGCGTTCAAACATAAATTTCTCCCTTAAATTCGATTGTAAAATATTTTTTGAATATACCGTTGGAAAGCTGATGAAATGGAGCAGTCTTTAAGCGTTTGAGCCCCTCTGGCAAATACCTTGTTTTAATGAGGAAAAATCATCGACTTTAAAAAAAAACAGAAATTGACAAATTTCCAAGTTTGAGGTAAAAATACTGCTCTGGCGTTCAGTTTTTCTCGACTGGTCAACGTCTCATGTATTGAGAAATTTCATGTTGTTTCCAACGGTATCCTTATTTGTAATTTTTGAGTGTAATTGAAGGGAGTTATGACTGTTTTAATGGTGTAAGGTCAAAAACACGAAAAAAATCTTGAAAGTCAAAAAAGACGGATTTTAAGGGGGTTACAAGAAAAACGCTTTGAGACATTTTTTGTTGCAAATTAGTTGTAGAAACTACTCCCGAAGTTTGGTGGATAACTTATGGCCCTGTATAGTGAGTCCTCCTAATTGATAATGTTGTTTTTGACAAGAAATGAACTTCTCACTAAACAAATAAAATCATTCTCACTACTAAGGTTCGGTTCAAAAAAAAAAAAAGAAAAAAAAGTCAACCCCAAGGTTGAAGTTTATCATAAGATTACGTAACCCTGGTAAGAAAAATTGCGTTCAAAAAATTGTATAATCAATTATTTTTCGAGACAATCGAAAAGATTACCTGTGTTACGTAACCCCTCGGAGGACTGGGGTTGGATGAAGTTTATCATAGTTATCTGCTCGGAATCGTAAAAATTAATGACGTCTAGTGGACTGTGTTTAAATTTCGCCTTGTATCCCCGATTTTATAGGTTATCAGAAGCAATTAATCATGACTGCTTATTGCCTTACTACTAAGAGGAACGGGGTTCATCAACGGTCCAAACCCGAAAAATTGTCTAGACCTGCGTTACCGCCCTCGAGGGGTCACCAATCCAGACAATCTGAAGGGCAGACAAGCCTTTTTTCCGTGATCTCTCGGGAACTTGTTCATTATACAAATGCGATTTTTTCGTTTCTTAAGAATTGGCATCACAATTCCATTCTAAATTACAGCGTTGACGTACATCATGTGATACAATTTTGGCCCTAAATTAGTTTCCCACGTTAAGACAACAATATGAAAAAAAGTAAAAAAAACGAGTTGAACAATTTGCACCTAATACAAAATAATAAAATCAAGATGGATAAACCCCATTTTTCTATTGTAAAGATACGATAGAAAAGTGGTAGCAGAGCGTGGTTTCGATTCATTGAAGAAGGAAAAAGAAGTGCGAAAAAACAAGATCACAAGAATGTTGAACGATGAAAGAAAGATGTTGTACAGTTATCGAGTGAATTGTGAGATTCGAAGCATCGAATATTTAGAGAAGATGGTGAGGGAGTTGGAAGAAGAGTGTGGAAAGAAAAGTTGTGATACAACGACTCCAGAGTTCGAGATAGGATACAAAAGAGTGTTTTAAAAAAAGAAGAAAGCAGACCTGAAAAGGAGAAAAGAGGAACTTAAATTTAATATGATGATCGAGGAGCTGGACAGCAATGCAGCCTTGCTAAGGAAAGGACTTGAAGAGGAGAAAATAAATTCGGAATTTGAGGACTGGTTGTGTGAGGAAGTTTTATCAACTCTGTTTGAAGAATCTGAAAATCATGATCTCGAAAAAACTGCCTCTCTCAAAGAAATTCAAATGATTCTGAAGAAAGTAGAACATTCGTGTCCGATGAAACGGAATTTTTTGAAGAGGCAGGAATTACCAATCAAGTTACTAACAAACAAACAGAAACATATTGTTTGGAGACGGAAGGAAGAACAATTGGAAAAAATCAGAGTAGCTGTAATTCCTGATGAAATAAAAGTGGCAACAATAGTTAAACATGAAATTAACAAAGAGTTAAATGGCAAAACATTTCATCTTCAACCGGAGATTGAAAATTTGAACAAAGACAGGAGTTCAAACATTCGTTATCTTGTGAGGATCTACTTACAAAGAAATATGATGAAGTCAAGGAATATCCAAGTAGAATATCAGCTTCCAGGATGGAAGAAGCAGAGGAAGAAATCAACGGATAATGAATAATAGTCCTTTCTTATTGGACAACTCTAACATCGTACGATCAGTATCTTTGCAAATACCCTCAAGCAGTTGAAGGGGTAAGAAACCGAACTGTGAGGACATTTTCGCGCGCGGTAGTGTCGCAAATGCGATTTTTTCATTTCTTAAGAATTGGCATCAAAATTCCATTCTAAATTACAGCGTTGACGTACATCATGTGATACAATTTTGGCCCTAAATTAGTTTCCCACGTTAAGACAACAATATGAAAAAAAGTAAAAAACGAGTTGCACCTAATTCACAAAATAATATAATCAAGTTGGAGAAAACCCCATTTTGCTTCCGAATCTACCTAGGTAGCGGAAGCTTTGTTTTCACTTTTCAAGGACGAAAAAAAAAAGTTCTCCAAAGTCAAAATTTCCACTCGCGTTTTGCGTTTTAGACCTTCCTGAACAATTTTGGTTCCGTGTCTGTCTGTCTGTGTGTCTGTCTGTCTGTCATGAATTCCTTGTAACGCGCATAACTATACGAAGTTATTGTCCGATTTCTATGAAATTTTCAGGGATTGTGCGGGTTGGTGTGTAGACGGTCCCCTATGAAAATCATCATCCCCGGACTGATAGAAGCGACTGCGCATGCGCAAACGTGAATTCCTTGTAACGGCCATAACTTCCACATTTTCCATCGGATTTCAATGAAATTTTTAGGGATGTTACAGACTAGTATTTAGATGGTCCACTATGAAAATCATTACCTTAGGACTGATAGTAGCCACTGCGCATGCGCAAACGTGAATTCCTTGTAACGGCCATAACTTCCACATTTTCCATCCGATTTCAATGAAATTTTCAGGGATTATGTGGATTACGTTGTAGATAGTCCCCTATGAAAATCATCATCCCCGGACTGATAGAAGCGACTGTGCATGCGCAAACGTGAATTCCTTGTAACAGCCGTAACTTCAACTGTCCCCCAGGGGTCGCGGGTTCGAATCCCAGCCGAGGCTAAGTATTTTTTTGATCCAATCACACACATCTACTCACTCAATTTTTCATCCGATTTTGATGAAATTTTCTAGGATTGTCCAGATTAGCGTGTAGATGGTCCCCTATGAGGGTAGTGGAAGGTACTTAGAGATTGGTGTTTTGAGATTAACAACTGTGCACCTGATCATCTATATAATCGGGTTATGGATACGAGGAAGCTATGTGCCACACCCACTTGGCATTTCTATTGTAAAGATACGATAATACCAACTAATGGCCGTTGGTGGATCTTTGTTTAATTGCGGACCTTTCACATAGGTAACTTCCAATATTTTCTCCGACATCATATTTTCTCCAAATGGAATTTAGAAAACTTTAAATTTTAAATAAATTAAATTGAATTTAGATTTTGGGTAGTCGTGATGTTTAATTTGTTTATGTGCTTCCTGTTTCTTCTTATTTCACCACCACTGTTGAGAATGATAATGTAGGATCTGGGAAACTCTTCGTGCTTGCAATATTGGACAATATTGCAAATCAAGTACACATGGTATCATAGTTATCTGTTTCCAATTCAAATTCTAGATTTTCAAAAATAAAATTCAACATTTTCCATACCAAATTCAAGATTTTTTTCAAACCTTATTCAAGAATGATTTTGAATCGAATTACTTATTTGTAATACTACTATTACTTTTATTATTAATATTAATATTACTTATTATATGTATTACTAGTCAATTTCCGTGTGAATATAACAAATATTTCTATCTATCGGTGATCTTCGCTCGCAAAACTCAATACTTACCTACCTGTCGTAATGTAAAGTTCTGAAACGAAAGATCCAAAAATTCCTTCTGTATGACCATTCCTTCTTTACGCGCATCTCTTCCAAATGTCTGAAGTTGGAAATTATCGATTTATTGCTCTGCTTTTCTCTTCTTTTCAACGAGTTCAAGGCCTATTTTGTGCAAAATTTACATTCCTTGATTTGAAAAATCTTGAATTTGGTATGGAAAATCTTGGAAGTGCTATATTTCCAGATTATCAGTACAAACCATCTCGTTTCAAACACAACTGTCTCCCATGAATGTCATCGTTTACAAATAGTCGAAAAGTCACCAAAACAAAAATTTTGTAAACTGTTAAGTGGTCAAATTTGAATAAGATTATGAAAGTAGTAGGGGTGTTGATCCTCTCCTACGGTTTGATCAATACCCTTCGGTATCAAGATCCTGCTTTGAATCATAACTCGAAATTAATATCCTTTTTCAAAAGATACTTGAATGTTGATTCCTTGGATAACCTAAATTTTTTAAGAGCTGTTTTTCCTCACTTCAATATAACTAATTACACAACCGTTTGAAGTGCTTTCTTTAAAAAAAAAACAAAAAAACATTTCCAAATGGATTATTTTGAAGAATGGAGTAGGTCCTTCTGCGGTGATGGGTGATCAACACCTGTTTAACCTTTTCAATTGATGAGTAGATAGGTAGGTATGTCAAATATTTTACAACGGTTCTTGTAAAAAGATTATTGCAATATTTGATCAAATTTTATTCTTATTTGAATTGAAATCTTATGATCACCTGATAATGTGATATCAATAAACTACCTCCTTACACCAGAAATCACTTCATGATTCAAATCACTTCATGATACGTAGGTAATGTTAGTTCGGTATCCAGTACCTACCTAATAGGACCGGAAGACCAGTTAACTTAGCAAATTTGTGCCTTCAGCGTGGAACATGCTTTAGCCTCAAACTAACTGTCAAAAATAGTCACGTTTTTGGGAGACGGCGATGTGTCACGAAATTTTGCAATGATTTCCACTTACAACCAAGTCGTTACTATGAAACTTTATCTCCGTCTTTCGCGTTCGTAGAAAAATCGGAATTTGTTCTGATGATTTCGCTCATGGCTTCCCATTGCCTCGCCGCCCTGGGATGTGACAAGGGGGGGGGGGACGCACGAAAATACGCCCCGTATGCAAGATTTGAACTCACGGCATCCCGCGGTAGTCGGTTCGTGTCGGCCCCTAAAACGCACGTCCGAGCGATCGCGGCAGTACCGGACCCCTAATAGGTACATAAATGAATAAATCAGAGTTTCCAAGTATAGAGAGAAAGTGGTGTTCGGGGTAACAGCTGAAAGACCAACCAGTTCTAGGTTTTAAATGAAATGAAATTAAATTTGTAGCAAATTTAACGTGCTTTTAGTTTATTATTCTCAATAATGAACGTCTGGAATCGACCAAGAACATTTTTTTTAACCCCCACAAAATTTGTTGGTTTACTTTAAGGTACCGTCAAACTTTACCCCAACGGGGGTAACTTTACCCCAAAAAGTGAGAATCTTCAATTGTGACGTAAGCGTGGTAGAACTTAGATAAAAGTTAGCTATTGTGTTTCTCCACATCCCAGAGATTCTCTCTCTTTTGGGGTAAAGTTACCCCCGTTGGGGTAAAGTTTGACGGTTTTACCGTACATAGAATCCGAAAATCGAATAAAACATTTTCCGTACGCGGCACTTTCCTCAGTTAGCATTGACCGATTTTGATGAAATTTGGTATGTAGGCTCAATTTAGGGTCTAGTTGTGCCCCGAAGATTTTGGTTGTTGTAGGTCAATTCTAAGGGTTCCAAAATGAATTTTAAAATTTTGAAAACGCCCTAACTCAAAAAAGTTTGATAAAAAGGTATTTTTTTCCTTCAATTTAAGATTCTATAGATTTTTTAGAATTTTTTGAGACCACCCGGAGCTCTCTGTAGGACAAACCGTTCGCTCAATACGAGAATTTAAAGTTTAAACGTACGATAAATCAGAAACACGAGTGTGAATCGCAAGAGGCCTAATCCCCTTTAAAATTTTAGCTGATCGAAATGCGATCGATGTTTTTCTTCATGTTGTTGGCAACAATAGCAAAGCCGTATTCTTTGCATACGAGTGATCTCTATAGACAAATAATAAACCTTTGTACAATTTGCAGCGTTTTTTTCAATGTTTTATCACCAAATTTTTGTGGCAAACCTCAGATTTGGATCCAGCACCCAAAAACGCTGCAAATTATAACACAATGGTTTATTATTTTTCTATATAGATCACTCGTATGCAAAGCCACACACCATCCAACATGAAGAAAAACATCGATCGCATTTCGGTCAGCTAAAATTTGAACGGAGATTAGGCCTCTTTTGCGATTCACACTCGTGTTTCTGATTTATCGTACGTCGAACCCTTAAATTCTCGTAGGGAGCGAACAGTTTGTCCTAATAGGCCACGCGTGGTCTCAAAAAATTTTAAAATTCTATAGAATGTTAAATTGAAGGAAAAACAATACCTTTACATCAAAATGTTTTGATTTAGGGCATTTTCAAAATTTCAAAATTCATTTTTGAACCCTTTAAAGTGACTTACATCAACCAAAATCTTCGGAGCACTACTAGACCCCAAATGGAGCCTACATATCAAATTTCATCAAAATTGGTCAATACTAAGTGTGGAAAATGCCGCGTACGGCGAACGGACGGCCGAATTTTTATTCGATTTTCGGATTCTACGTATCTTGAAACGTAAACCAACAAATTTTGAGGGGGTGTTAAAATTTTTTTTCTTGGTCGATTCCAAAGGTTCATTATTGAAAATAATAAACCAAAAACATAAGGAATCGAAAAAATCAGAAACCCTCAAAACTTTCTTGTGAAAAACACATTTCGACTGGGCTACATCCATCCTGAAAGAGAACGCAAGGATATTAAAACGCTGGTCGTCCTCAAACATTCAATTTATTATCATTTTTTTAAAGAAAATTCCTTCTCTGTTAATCATGGTGCCTTAACTCCACACAAAAATTAATGACTAGGAATTGAACAAGCAATAAAAAGAATAATAAAAAAAATAAATAAACTTTTTTGCGACGCATTCGAAGCTAAAATTCGGCACTTTCTTGTTACCTTTCAAAAATTTGTTCAATATAAAACGCTAATATATTTCTTTACAACCTAATGCTTGATTCTTAAAAAAAGGTTACTGGGGCCCGGGCAAAACTATTCGATACATAGAGTATTACAAAATACTATTGAAAATAATTAGGTTTTTCTCAAAGTTCACTAACAAATAATATTTTTTTCATGATAATTCTATACAACATCCTAATTCCAATAAATAGTACAACGACGATATCAACGAATTTTTACAAAGTACCTACAATGGGCTAATTTTGATTACACTAACCTAAAGTTTTTCGCGACAGTGTTTCACAAGTAAACGTAGGTAAGTCACCCGTCCTATCAAATCCCATAGTCCGTGTCCTTTTCACTAAAAAAGTTTGTTACGTAAAGCTCAAGATATTTTGATCACAATAAGTTTTCGCTTATATCTAGAAAATATATATAATATAGGTATTAGGACTTAATAGAAATTGCTACGTATTCGGAAAATATTTACAGGGGTTCCAAATTCGAATTTGGAGAAATTGCAGTCGATTTTAGATATAATATTTACAATGTTCAATAAATAGTTTGAAATGTACATGGTATATACAGGGTTTTGTAGAATTATAAATAGTTTTAAAATGCAGTGTGCATTATTGGTCGTAAAGAAGGTAGCTAGGTATGAAATGATTAGACAGGAAGTACAGGGTCTTGGGGTACCAATGTACGCCGTTCACGTCGTCGGAGACGGCGTTCGTCGCGAGGCCCGACGTCGCGTTCGTCGGTGACGACGAGAACGGGCTGGCGAAGAAGCGGCCGACGGCGCCGAGTCCCGCCTCGACGGATTTGATGGCGCGGAGCGGGGCGAAGGCGAAATGAGCGATCGACTGGCTCTCGATGACGGCGTAGCAGGAGGCGACGACGTCGTCGACGACGATGGTGCCGACGGACGTTAGAGGCGCGATGACTCCCGTGTCTAGGACTAGTTCGGAACTCAGAAGAGTTCTTCTCACCAGCTTCGTACCTGCAAACATTAATATATGCTTCAGTTTCCCAGCTATTGACGGATTTTCGCATAAAACTCCTACTCAAAAGCCTACTCAAAAGCGTTGGATTGAAATTAAGTTTCTTATCGTAAGCCCAACCCTCATGGGGAGCGAACGGTTGGTCCTACAGAGCCCTGGGTGGTCTCATTCGATTCTAAAAATTCAATACACTAGCATTTCCAAGCCAAATTAATCATTTTCCAAACCATATGAATCTTTTTCCAAACCAAATTAAACTTTTTCAAAATCAAATTAATCATTTTCCACTACATAACAACATATTTCGGTAAATTACTTAATTTCACAAAGTAAGTACCTATATCATCAGAACATCACCTTGGAAATTCAATTAAAATTCGTGTACATTTTTAAGGAAACTGGTCCAGGGGACTCGGAGCCATTTTGACCTTGAAGTCAGCAATGCGGGTTTGCATCTCGATCCCCATATTTGTCATGAACCTAGGTGAGGAGAATTCTTCTACGCATGCCTATCTATCTACCGGATATAAAGCAACATCAAATCTCCTACTGACCTCAAATGATAAATGCATAGGTACGAGTCTGCAACACATTGGGACATTTTCATGTCAACCACTACACAACAAGTTTGTTGACAACACTACGCATCAAAGTTTTCGTGACGATTTTTCAGTTCATGTGCCAAAGCAAAGACATGAAAATGTCAAAAACAGTAGGTAGCAAAGATTATAGAGAAATGGCATGCTAAGTCACGTTATTGTAAATCACATCCATAACGTACCTAATTGGTTGAGTCTGTAGCACTGTTACTGTATTGACGCTTCCAGTAATAACTTCAGTCAAAATGTCAACTAATTTGGTTTGGAAAAGGAATCATTTGGTTTGGAAAATTATGAATTTGACTTGGAAATGCTATAATTTTAAATTTATGAAAAAACAATACCTGTACACCAAAAGTTCTTGAGATAGGGCGTTTTGAAAATTTCAGCTCTTATTTTTAACCCCTCAGAAGTGACTCGGAGCACAACTAGAACCCAAATGGAGCCTACATACCAAATATCATTACAATCGGTCCATGGTAACTTAAGAAAGTACCGCTTACGTCGGACGAAAAAAATTGTATTCGATTTTTGGATTCTACATAACTTGAAACGTAAACCAACAATATTTGCGAGGGGGTTATCTTTTTTTTCATGATCGATTTCAAAGGTTCATTATTGAAAATTGTAAACCAAAAACAGAAAAAATGACAGATCGCAATTTAGCCGTCTCTTTGTGCTCAAAACTGTATAAGCTCAAATCTATAGGCAACAAAACAACTCAAATAAGCTCAACTATAAGCTCAAAACTATTAAATAAGCTCAAACCTATCAGCTCCAAACCTAAATAAGCTCAATACTATAAAAGCTCAAACCTATAAGCTCAAAACTATAAGCAACAAAACAACTCCAATAAGCTCAACTATAAGCTCAAAACTATTAAATAAGCTCAAACCTAAATAAGCTCAAACCTATCAGCTCCAAAACTAAATAAGCTCAATACTATAAAAGCTCAAACCTATAAGCTCAAAACTATAAGCAACAAAACAACTCCAATAAGCTCAAAACTATTAAATAAGCTGAAACCTATCAGCTCCAAACCCAAATAAGCTCAAAACTATAAAAGCTCAAACCTATAAGCTCATAACTATAAGCAACAAAACAACTCCAATAAGCTCAACTATAAGCTCAAAACTATTAAATAAGCTCAAACCTATCAGCTCCAAACCTAAATAAGCTCAATACTATAAAAGCTCAAACCTATAAGCTCAAAACTATAAGCAACAAAACAACTCCAATAAGCTTAAACCTTTAAGCTCAAAACTATAAGCAACTGAACAACTCAAATAAGCTCAACTATAAGATCAAATAAGCTCAAAACTATTAAATTTTCGCGAATATTTCAAGAAAATGGCAATTGCTTTTATATTTTAGATAGGTGCGGATAGGAAAGTAGTGTGAACGGGAGGTCTGCAGGGGTGGGTCCTCACTTACCATTACTTTCTGCAACGAGTAGCTGGTCGGAGGGGTTGAGGTGGGCGGCGAACACGGCCTCGACGTCCTGGTCGGTACCGTTGGGCTTGTTCCTCATGACTAGGTGTTGAGGCGTCACCGTCAGCACTTGCCCGCCGCTCAGCCCCAACCTCAGGAACTGCTTTCGGTCCGTCGTGTCTCTGTCTAGGAACATGATCACCTCCGAGTAGACTAGTTTGTCCGAGCCGGTGTCGTAGCTCAGAACTCGGTCTCCGAGTCGGACGTCCGACAGTTTCTTCCGTCCTCCGCTCTCCACCGTCACCGTCCCTTCGTTCGTGAAGCAGCCTCCCGTTCGCGCTCCCTGGGATGACTCTGTAACCGAGGAAACGAGGCGATTCAAACAACAATTCCAGTGATGTAGCACGACTGAACAACATTTCAAAAGAACACTGGGTATCTACGCTACTTCAGGGCAGAGATGGGCGAATTCTTATTCAAAAATACGATTATGAATACAAATCATATTTGCGATTTTATGATTATGAATACGAAAATAAAGGGACTAGAGCAGAGGCAACAGAAAAGTTCCTGGTCCCTAAGATGAACACCACCTCAGGACAAAAAAAACTGGTTATTCACATCTCCAAAAATCCTCTATTTACTTGAGGAGAGTTTGGAAGGCGAGAGACTTAAGAGATGGATCAACAAAAAAATTAGATCGGAAAACTTTTGCAATAATTTTTCATTTGTATATTAATGGTTTCTATACTTTCGATGTGTATCTACACTTTACTTTAAATATATATTTGTGTAACAATAACAACAACAATAGCAATAACACAAAAATAAACAAAAAGCGACATTCAAATAACTACTAGCTTATAATTTGAAACCAATAGATTTACTGTCAAAGAAGGATCGTCTTATTCAAACTCCCCCACCACGCTACGAGCTCTGCTCATTGTGGGGGGTATGTTCAAGAAAAATTATTTAAATTATGTAAATGTTTAAATATACAAAAACTATAGGTGAAGTTATAATTATTATTTTTTAGTTTTATAATACATACCTGTATGATGTTTTTTTTCTTTTAAATGTGTGTGGTAATAAAAAAAAATACAGGTATGAATATGAATATGAATACGAATACAGTCGTATCCACAGTTTGAATACGATTTTCCCCTGTAGGTATTCGTGTTTTGAATACGATTTTATGATTTTTTCTATGAAAAAAAATCAAATTTTTTTCACGATTTTCCCTGAAAATCATACTTTTTCATGATTTTCTCTCGAACACTGGACATATTTATGACCTAACATTGTCAAAATAATCAATCAAAATTCGAAACGCTCACAAATTCCTATAGGATTTTTCACGCAGAATCGAATGAGACCAACCCTAGCTTGCTACGACCAACCGTATACAAACCTCGACGAAATTTCCGGTAAAAATCATAATTTTTTGATGATTTTCAGTGCAAATTGTTAAAAAACACGATTTTCAGCGGAAATTTCGTCGTAGTTTCTATACGGTTGGTCTCATTCGATTCTGCGTAAAATTTTTTAGTAATTTGTGAGCGTTTCGAATTTTGATTGATTATTTTGACAATGTTAGGTCATAAATATGTCCAGAATTCGGGAGAAAATCATTAAAAAAAGTATGATTTTCTGGAAAAATCGTAAAAAAATTTGATTTTTAGGGAAATCATAGAAAAAATCATAAAATCGCATTCAAAACACGAATACGGGAGGAAATCGTATTCAAAGTGTGGATACGATTGTATTCGTATTCATATTCATATTCATACCTGTATTCGTATTCATAATCATAAAATCGCAGATATGATTTGTATTCATAATTTTATTTATGAATAAGAATTCGCCCATCTCTGCTTTAGCGTTCGATTCAAAAAAGTGTTTCCAACAAAAAATGTCTCATAGCAATTTTGTTTTAACCTCTTGTTTTTTCAAGATTTTTCAATTTAAAGATTTTATTCGTGTTTTCGACCTTACGTCATAACTTTCATAACTTCCGTTATCTACCAAGTAAATTCAAATTTAAGGTTAGCGTTGGAAAGGGCGTTAAATTTCCTAGAGCAGATAAAAACGTTTTATTTATAAAACATCTCAAAATCTAGTCAAAAAGCAAACTTGAAATTTGTCCGAAATTTGACTTTTTTAAAATGAAGTTTTTACTCAAAATACCAGCTCAATTCGATGAGCGCTTTTCGGAAAAAACGTGCTCAAATTGTCAGCTTTCCAACGGTCTACCAGCTTTTCCTTCAAATTCAAATTGGAAGAGAAAATCAATTTTGAATGCCAAAAAACGGGTGTTTATGTGTATGGTCACTCTTGATCTCAAGAAGACTCAACGAGTTTGGTATCATTTCCAAGTTATTTTTCACGCTGAATCCAATGGTGGTACTTCCGAATAATTCTGACTGCTAGAAAGTGGGTTTTTCAAAGAAAACTTTTATTTTTCGCACATAAAATACGCATTATTCGTAGATAAGGCAGTGAGCATAAAGTAACACCTTTCTACTCAATAAAAAATTTTGCTGGACAAGTTCAGACTCTGCTGGAGGCTCGAGTCCTTCGTGTTTGATTTATCTTACCCCGATAAGTCCTAAGTGCCCATCTATCTCGGTCCATCTCCAGTTCTGTACCTGCTGGCCCGTGGCAACCGGCAGGGTGGTTCTCAAATGTTGATTTTTCGTTAGAAGCTGTGTTTAGCGCCGAAGCACCGGGGGTCCCCAATGTTTGACAGGCGGTCGTTTTTGACTCCGAGTCCTTTTTGAAGTAAAAGTCGCCGCGTTTCGGTTGTTTGTTGGTCCTCCCGTTGTGTGCTTATCCTTAGTCTTAGCGCCTATACCTGAACTAATGATTAATGCGCACAGTGCTTTCTCGGGCCACTCCTCTTATCTCTAGGACGTTGTAAAACCCAAACACGACCTCTACCGGTCCCTAATTTATTAGGTAGTGGTGATAATGGCACAAGGAAGAAAAACTACTTAGGTATATGGGTAACAAATTGCTGTAGTTGCCTAAACTACCTTTCTACCTTGACTGAGAAAGGAGGATCTTGGTGTAAATAACTACTTATCACCTGCAACTATACATCTTTAATAATAATTATGAAAGAAAATAACGCTCAAATTGTACAGTTTCATTTTATCCTAACAGATAGAAGAGCTGTCGGAAAAATGTTTGCATCTATTAGCTCTGCCCAGAATGCGAGAAAATTCGAAAGAGTGTGTTTTGTGGTACATCTG
Organism: Apolygus lucorum; assembly: GCA_009739505.2. NCBI lineage: Eukaryota > Metazoa > Arthropoda > Insecta > Hemiptera > Miridae > Apolygus > Apolygus lucorum. The sequence goes on along the minus strand of CM019182.2, from coordinate 21,110,879 downwards.
CTATATACATACATCTGCACATATCTATGTGCGCCATCAACATTAAAAAGTCAGGTGCTGACTTCCTGCTCATCTTCATTCTTCGCTTATTCCGAGAAAATTGAAGGAACAGCCCACCTCAACTTGGTAAGTAAAAATTCTATCATTATTCCTGAGTTGATTTCAAAAGATCAATAATAGTAAAAGTTACTCGCAACGATGTGATTGAGGTTTGGGACTGGCGGAATCGTCGTTTTTAGCCAACTTTGCCTAGTTCCGATAGGTGCCTACCTTTGTTTACTCCGCTGTTTCACCGGCGGCAACGTCATTTTTCACCAACTTTGCCCAGTTTTGAATATCTTTGTTTACTTTTCTGTTTCACGACATTTACTTTGATTCTTTTTCAGTACAGATGCCAGCCAGTTCGGTCGTTGTTCAGTGTCGGTTTCTTTCTCCCTAAGCGATTTGGACCTACCATGTTCATCTTTGAGTTCCTGTGAATATAATTACTCTGAATTTTTATCAAGACTGATGTGACCTAAAATTATTCAAAGTTTTAGGACTCCGGACCTCAAGAGGACTGAAGTTATCTGAGATTAGAAAACAAATAAGACTGAAGTTACTCTCGATTTGGAGATATGGGTAAAATTTGAGTTCCTACCTACATTTTGTGAAATTGAACGGTTTGTTCAACGATTTCCTTCTAGTGATTTGCTAATTCCCTTGCAGTTCTAAGTTTATTATGGATAAATAGGTGTTCAAGTTGGAAATTCTTCAATTTCTGAACTTAATAACACCATGGTACAGCTTGTGTACCAAGGTGCGCTTTCGACGACAACAGGTCCCAGGTGCACCTCGATACATATGCTGTACCAGCCGGTTTTGAACTACCTAATTGATTATTTTATTTAAAAAATGTATGAAACATGGTCTTAGAGTCCCTTGGGACCGATTGGGACAGACATTTTTTTTAAATCACCAGCGCAGACTTTTGCGCGCGAAAGGGTTAAGACCGAGTGGAGCAATATTACCAATCATGTTTCGCCCATCCTGTCCTCGATGTAGTGAAAAATTGTAAATTTGTATTTTCACATCTTTTATCAAAAAATGTGTTCTTACGGAGGTTTTTTAGTTTGGAAATGTCTTTCACATATAAATTTATCCAATGAAATGATATCAAACGTAGGTACAAAGGTAGTTTCTACAACAGTCGAAAGCTATGTAAAACGGCTGCTGATTCAGAATATCAGAATAACAAACTGAGGTCTCCCCTGATCAGCGGGGCGAGCTAAATTCTGCTTCTCCTGATGGACCCAAGAAGTTGCAATTTCACCAGGGGGCCTATTTAAGACTGCTGTATACAAATAACAAACTGAGAGCTGAGTAACAGCCCTGATAAGCTAAGCGAGCTAAATTTGCTTTTGCAAATGAAATATTTTAGATCAAGTATTTTATGTAGGTAAATATTTTATGACTAACGAAACCGAGGTATCTTTCATGACGAAGGTGTCTTTGGTGACATATTCCAACTAAGGTTTTGGCTCTCAACCTTCTCTACTAAACAGGACCAATAGGACCATCCCTGTAAAGGTTATTTTCTGTACCTATCAAGAATTACATCGATTGTTGGATAATAGTGGACGCGCTTTCTGAGGGGTATCTGAGGCTGGGTTTCTTGGGAATACATTTGATTGTTTTATTTTCAGTCACAGGTCGAGGTTGTTGCAAACGTTTTCCTAAGTATTTCTGTCACCAGTAGAAGTCTGATCTTTTTATATGAAACTGGCTTGATAGAGACTAATATACCACTCAGATGTATTATTTGGGTTGGGCCTTCTTGATAACAATAAATCAGTAAAATTGGTGGAACAAGCCGGTAGGAGATGAAACCTGTACAGTCGTCTACGTCTCGACCCTACAGTTTTGACCAAAAGTCAAAAAAGAGGTTTATGGCAGAAGGCTTCACATAAAGCTATGTCTTAAGACGGGAGGCCTCAGGTAATCAAGGATGAACTTGATTAACGTCTTTTATTAGATTTCTGCCCAGAACTGTTCTAATAAGACAGCTTGGCTCTTCCTCTCACTCGAACTTCCACTCCCCATTTCTAACGACTCCCCCGTTCCTCGTTCCCTTTCAACAACTCTTTTTCCACTCACTCACTAAAACAGAGCTCTGATATGAGAGGTTATCTTGGATTTGAAAGAACGAGGGTGAGATGAAGGAGCAGTAAGAAAGCTCGGCTCTTCCTCTCACTCGAACTTCCACTCCCCATTTCTAACGGCTCTCCCTTTCCTCGCTTCCTTTAACAACTCTTTTTCCACTCAGTCAATAAAACAGAGCTCTAAGATGAGAGGTTATCTTGGATTTGAAAGAACGAGGGTGAAATGAAGGAGCAGTAAGACAGCTTGGCTCTTCCTCTCACTCGAACTTCCACTCCCCATTTCTAACGACTCTCCCGTTCCTCGTTCCCTTTCAACAACTCTTTTTCCACTCACTCACTAAAACAGAGCTCTAATATGAGAGGTTATCTTGGATTTGAAAGAACGAGGGTGAGATGAAGGAGCAGTAAGAAAGCTCGGCTCTCACTCGAACTTCCACTCCCCATTTCTAACGGCTCTCCCTTTCCTCGCTTCCTTTAACAACTCTTTTTCCACTCAGTCAATAAAACAGAGCTCTAAGATGAGACGTTATCTTGGATTTGAAAGAACGAGGGTGAAATGAAGGAGCAGTAAGAAAGCTCGGCTCTTTCTATCACTAGAACAGAAACCCCATTCCCCATTTTTTGTGCTCAGTTTTTGAACGAACATGGCGTAGAATGAAGTGAGGATAGGTACAATTAGGTGAGAACCAAGGTAGCTCGGTTCTTCCTCTCACTAGAACTTCCTCTCCCTATTGCTTCTTACTTCCTCTTCGTCTAACAATAATTGTTCTTCTTCTAAGTGATTATCTTGGATTTGAAAGAACGAGCGTGATATGGAAAAGAGGTAAGACAGCTCGGCTCTTCCTTTCAGGTAACTTCAATACCGATCCCTTTAAAAACTCTTCCTTCACACGAGTTCACTCACTGACTCTTCAACTCTCATAGTTGAGTGAGTCTTTGGTGTGTATTATGGCTCACTGAAACGAGCTCCTCAGTAGTGATGCGACATCGACATCGATGTTTTCAAAACATCGATATTTTTCAATAAACATCGATGTTTTTAACATCGATGTTTCAATGGCGATGTTTTCACAACATCAATGTTTCTTACCGATGTTTCAATCGATGTCGTACTTCCCTTGATTTGTTGTTCCCTTTGGTTTTCTCAATAGTTTACACATTCAAATAATGAATGAAACAAGCGTTAAAATACCAATCGTGATGAATTATTACATTCTTATCTCTTGGAGGAATAAAAATAATAGCTAATTTTCCTACCGATTTTTCAAGTTGTTTTGAGTTGGCAACCCTGGTGCTCCTGGCTCGAGTGTATTGTGATAGCTTATCTTACAATCTTACTCCATTCTGTCTCATACTCATCATTTTTCATTACATGAAACCATTAATGAAAAACATTAAAAAACCTTAACCTAAATGCTTACCTACCATGTGTTTTTTTACTTTTTTTTAAAAAAAAACAAGATTTATCTTAAATCTGCAATATTAGGTATCTTCCTTTCAATGCTTTCCTATTTTAAAAAAATGCCTGGACAAGTGCTATAAAATAATGAACAATATATACTTTTGTTATTCACTGAGGTGTATTCCTAACTTATGGGGGGTGTAACTGCTTTAAATATTCATTTGGCGAATGTACTGGGGTAGAAATTGACCTAGTGGCTAGAAATTGATTCATCAGATGAAAAAAAAGTCTATTCGAGTAGGTACCTACAAGCAAACGATCTCGAATATTTGTATAATTATGATCGGGCACATCGATGTTAAGAAACATCGATGTTGAGAAACATCGATGTTTTGGTCGATGTCGCATCACTACTCCTCAGCTCAGTTTAACGTACCTGATTTAACGGAACAGTGGATGTGCGCTTTGGTCTCGTAGTAGACCCAGTCGAACCCCGCTTCGACGGCGAGACGAGCCAGCATCCCGATCTTGCTTCGATCTCTGTCGGACGTCGTGATGTCTACAGCTCGACCCTCGTAGTGCAGCGAGTCGTTGGGGTATCCTGGTCGGACGTTTTCGATCCAACCGTCGACGACTCTCAGCTTCAGACTCGGCCATTGGTTCATCACGGAAATGGCCAGGGCTTTCAGCTTCTCCACGCACCTCTGTGAACACACCAGTCCAATTTTGAATGTTACAGCTTTTTCCAGTAAAATTCGTAATTTGTTCAACCAATTTCATAATTTTTTCAACAAGTTATATGAACTTTTAAACCAATTTCTTACACATTATGAGGTATCGTATGATAAAAAGTAGGTAAATAAAAACCCATTTTTGTAATTTAAGCTTGTAAAATACATGTTTTTATATGAATATTAAAAGTTGATATACTCTGTTATAAATATTGAAATTTTAAAATATTTCGGTATGAATATTAAAATTTTGAAAACTTTGGTATAAATATTGAAATTTTTATTATTGAAAATAATAAACCAATATGTAGGAAATTCCCTATAAATATGGAGAATGCCTCAAGATATTTGAATATCGACCAAACATTGGCTGAGAAGAATCGAAAAGGCAAATGACTGAAGAAGAGGGGGGAAAGAGAGACGGAGGTTGTATCATGTTATTTATCCCTAGTTATATTTCATATGGCTGATATTCATGGAGTCTAAGGGCGGAATTCACAGTCATTCCTCAACCCCGAGGAAATCCTCAAGGAGGCGATGAGGAACCGTCGCATGCTCTGCGCTCTGCGTCGTCATGTCGAGGAAATCCTCGAGGAGTTCCTCAAGTCGTATGACCATTTCCTCAGCGTCGTATTCACAATCCTAACTCGACGTTGAGGAAATCCTTGAGGAGTTCCTCGAGTCGTATGACCATTTCCTCAGCGTCGTATTCACAATCCTAACTCGACGTTGAGGAAATCCTTGAAATCGGCTCAAAAGGAGCAGAATATCGAGGTACATGAAAAGGTCCCTCAACACTTTTTTTGTTAACTATCGGGTTGGGTTACCCACTTTTTCCAATTTTCTGTAGTCAGAATCCGTACCTAATGCTTCGATAATCATAATTGAAGGCCTTGCTCAAAAAACGAGCTATATGCATTTTTCAAAATTTTTTGGAAATTGATAAGAGTGTCAGAAATTCCTGCTTCAAAATTTTAAAAATCCAAGTATACTACGACCTTTAGTTGTGCCGACCTAGTTGAGCCTCCCGTTTTCCTCTGATTTAACATCACAAAGTCTGAGGTCCTTTTAAAATGCTGCCCACAGGCTCAAAGAATTCATACTTGTTTGGAATATTCCTCATTATTAGAACAATTGCATCACAAGTAACTTGTGATATCTATGATACTCAATATGATTTTGTAATAACTTAACAAAAAACTATAACTGTTATAGTTTTTTGTTAAGTTATTACAAAATCATATTGAGGGCGGTATTCATAGTCATGACTCGAGTTGGAGGACTCCTCCAAAGTACGCTTTGAGGAGTCCTTTCCTCCTCGAGCTATTCATAGTTAAGCCTTAAGCCAAAGTCAAGGCCAGACTCATCCACCAAGTCGAGGAAGGTCTCGAGGAAGCCTTAAGGAGGCCCGACGGCTCCTTAAGCTATTCATAGTCGCCACATTTCAAGGCGTCCTCGAACCGCTAAAGGCGTCCTCCAATGGCGGTATTCATAGACGACTTCGGAGGTGGAGTCGAGAAATTTGTAGGCCGAATCGAGATATTTCGAGTCGAGAAAGGGGCTTCGAGCTTCCTCAGCCCAAGGTTGGTGAAAAGGTACCTTGAGGAAAGATTTTGATGATATCTACCTACCTGTTATCACAAGCATTGTCGTTATAAAATATTCTACGGATCTATTCTTCGGTTATTTCGTCCGAAAACATGGATTTCGAAGATATTGAAAGATTGGAGGAATTTGATGAGTATTTGTAGAAATCTTCGCGAGATCAGCGAAGGCCAAAATGTTACTTGCGGGATCAAGAAAACCCTTTGGAGGTAGGTCCTCAAAAGTTATGATAATAATGATAAACACGGTGAATGCCAGTAATTTTGTTATGTTCTTATTTGTATAGGTATTGGATGATCGAACATTTCGGAAGAAATTTCGTTTTACAAAAGAGACCGTTATAAACGTGCTGCTCCCGATTTTCTTCGTGCCCGAGAGTATTTCTGTGAACAGGAGAGAACAGAATCTATCTCTTCATCATCTAGGGCTGGGTACTTACGACTGAGTTACTTGCACCAAATTCTGGCATATGTTTCTTACATAACGAGTCGACAATATACTGAAATTTGGTCGATTCCGGTTCAGTGGAAGAAAAGTTATGACCGCCCGATATTTGATGATAGCTGATTTCAGTAGAAATGTCGAACATTTTCGCACTTTACAAAAAATTGACATCTTCAAATAGCTCTAAACTCTAGTGAATGTTCGAGCAACATGTACTCAACAATATACTAAAATATGGTGAGGGAATTTTGAATAAAAAGAAGTAATCGATCTTAGAAGTTGCCGAGCCATCTGTTTCAAAGCCGAGGTTCTGTAGTCATAAGCACTACAGAACGACATTTTCGCACTTTACAAAATAACGTCATCTTCAAATGACTCCAAACTCTAGTGAATGTTAGATCAACATAACCTCAACAATTTTCAAAATATGGTGGGTGGGAATTTCGAATAAAAAAAAGTAATCGACTATGTTCAACTCTTCATAGTACTGTACCTACCTATTAGGTACCTACCTTCCTTGTTGAAAGCACGTATTAATACCAATGGAAATTTGTTTCATATAGTTCTAAAGCCTTCATTTGTGTCACCCCATAGGGGGAAAAATAGAAATTGGTTTTTCTACTGATTTGAGAAGTATGAGGATGAGAAGTTCTGTTGTAACGGAATGACGCGGCCGCGGGACTCGGGAAGTGTTGCGAGTCAGTCTAGATGCGCTTTCAATCTATGGCCCATTTCACTCAGGTGAAAAGCGCTTTGGTACTTTGTAAATTACAAAACAACGAACAAGCGCAAAGAAAAGGAGCACCAATATTAGTATAATATACTTATTGCATATAATACGCAACTTTGTGTTTGGTACTTTCCACTGAAATTAAAATCACTCGCGATTTTCTCCCAACACTTTTTTTTCGACAAACGAGACCGCATCTGTTTTTTTCCACAATGTCCTTATTTTTAATTATGAGTTTCCTCAACGTAGTTTATTCAGCTTCGCTTAAAAACGGCTCTCTTCTTTTCTCTTTCCATTCGGAAACTAATATAAAAAATCGTCGTCCCATGACACACCGAACTGTATACCTTCTTCCTTCGGCGCATGAAGTCGGTCAAAAGGTAGCAAACACTATTTTATTGAAGAAGGAACGCGAACAACAGGAACTCTGATGGTCCAAATTCAAAGCCGAAAAACAACACCAACCATTCTGAAATAAACAACCGAACCTTCTCTATTAAAACCTTCACTGAGCTGTTACCTGAACAGGGCTGCCAATTCTTCCTCGACCGTCGTTTGGTAACTCGAGGTCTCCTCGAGTTGCGGATGAGCTGAGGTCGACCTCCAAATGCATTCTGTTCGTCTATGAATAGGGTGAGGAATCCTCGAGAAAAAATAAGTTGAAGGAAACCTTAACTCGAGTCGAGGAAATCCGCGCCTTGAGGAATGACTATGAATTCCGCCCTGAGTATCATAGTTTCATGAAACACATGAATTCTCACATCAAATCTCGGCTAATCAATATTACTCTAAAGAGATATTTCAGAACCGAAGAGTTTTACCTCACAAACTGGAGTTTGGAGGCTTCCAGATTTGAGGTGCCATCGTCAGGGTCGAGGTGAATCCGATTTTAGCACTCGGATGACGGCTATGGGAACATCTCACGGAGTCTGAGGAAGATCCAGTAGGAATGTAGCTCTGGGTTGCGGGGGTCTTCTAACATGTCCGAGTATAATGGGCGCTCCTCTCCCAACTCCCAAAGGGGCCACTTTATAGGCTACAGGTGATACCCGGGACGAGGCCCTCCCTTCCACAGCCTCCGTACCAACAGACGGACGCACGCACACAAAAAACCCGAACTACAAAAAGTAACAAAATGGCTTCTACCCGTCTTCTTGAGGTAAAGGACTGATGTAGCTCGGGACTCGGGGTATAGGTTATACGAGCCCGCCGGAGGCTCTCTCTGTTAGACGTCCTTTCGTGTGCCTCTCATCAATTAATTGCCTCGGCTCCCCCTCTCACTACACCGTCTATGAGGTGAGAGGAGGTCCCCGTCGACTGAGGGCGCTGCAGGAAATGGCCAGGATTTCATTCTCCAGACATCACCGCCGCCGCATTGAAATTCATCGCTTCCTCGAATCCTGCACCTCGAAGGTTTCGAGAATCGCGCCTTCATAATCGCAAAAGATTCCGCTCTCAACCAAACTACCTTCCTCAGAACACTTCAGAATTCTATTCTTTTTTATTTTCTCCTATCTCAGTAAGTACTTTCTACAAATCCCATTCTTGCAATAGTGAATGAGAGAATTTGAAAAAAAACAAGTGGGTGTGGCACATAGTTTCCCCGTATCCATAACCCGATTATATAGATGATCCGATGATTCTGAAAACACCAATCTCTAAGTACCTTCCACTACCCTCATAGGGGACCATCTTCACGTTAGTCTGGACAATCCTAGAAAATTTCATCAAATTCGGATGAAAAATGTAAATGTTATGGCTGTTACAAGGATTTTACGTTTGCGCATGCGCAGTAGCTACTATCAGTCCGAAGGTGGTGATGTTCATAGGGGACCATCTAAATACTAATTTGTAAACACCCTGAAAATTTCATTGAAATCGGAGGAAAATGTAGAAATTATGGCTGTTACAAGGAATTCACGTTTGCGCATGCGCAGTCGCTTCTATCAGTCCGGGGATGATGATTTTCATAGGGGACCGTCTACACACCAACCCGCACAATCCCTGAAAACGTCATAGAAATCGGACAATAACTCCGTATAGTTATGCCCGTTACGAGGATTTCATGACAGACACACAGACACGGAACCAAAATTGTTCAGAAAGGTCTAAAACGCAAAACGCGAGTGGAAATTTTGATTTTGGAGAATTTTTTTTTTCATCCTTGAAAAGTGAAAACAAAGCTTCCGCTACCTTGGTAGACTCGGAAGCAAAAACGTTTCAACAAGCTTTCAGTAATTGAGGAGCTTGATTCCAAAAGGTACTTAAGGATAAAGTACTTTTTGAAACAAAACGGATAAGAGACCGCCATTGTGCTGGATAATTAAACCTTTCGAAATTAAACGAAATATTCACCCCCATTTTTCAAGTGATTAGATTATCTTTTGTTCCAAAACGATCGCATTTTTGTGAAGAAAAACACTGGGAAAGTGTTAACTCACTTTCTATGAAAATGGTCTTTAGTACTTTTGGTTTATTATTTTCAATAATGAACCTTTGGAATCGACCAAGAAAAAAAAAAATTTAACACCCCCCTCAAAATTTGATGGTTTACGTTTCAAGATACGTAGAATCCAAAAATCGAATAAAAATTTGGCCGTCCGTCCGCCGTACGCCGTACGCCGCACTTTTGCCACTTAGCACTGACCGATTTTGATGAAATTTGGTATGTAGGCTCCATTTGGGGTCTAGTTGTGCCCCGAAGCTTTTGGTTGATGTAGGTCACTCCTAAGGGTTCCAAAATCAATTTTGAAATTTTGAAAACGCCCTAACTCAAAAAATTATGATATAAAGGTATTGTTTTTCCTTCAATTTAAGATTCTATAGAATTTTTAGAATTTTTTGAGACCACGCGGAGCTCTGTAGGACAAATCGTTCGCTCCCTACGAAAATTTAAGGGTTTATATTGAAATATATATATAAATCAAAACACGAGTGTGAATCGCAAAAGAGGCCTAATCTCCGTTCAAATTAGAGCTGACCTAAATGCGATCGATGGTTAGTGATTTTGATTTTTTGCTTGATTTTTTTAATTTTTTTTTTTAATTTTATTTTTTGATTTTTTTTTTAAATTTTTTCTTCTTCTCTTTATATTGGATGGTTGGTGATTTTGTAGACGAGTGATCTATATAAAAATAATAAACCGTTGTGTAATAATTTGCAGCGTTTTGGAATCAAACTCCTCAATTGTTGACTTCAAAAACGCTTGCAAATGAGTCTGCAACAGATTGGGACATTTTATGTCTTTTGTATCATTTCCGCATAAATTTGGTGCTTTCCAACAAATATTGAACGAAAAAGTAAAGTAAGTAAAGTAAAGTAAGCAACCATTTCAGGTTGAATTTTCTCCGACTGCCATTCTTGGCGTCGCGGACGTCATCAGCTGTCTCCCTAAGGGGAGATCAGAATTTGTTCTGATGATTTCGCTCATGGCTTCCCAAACATCACCGCCCTCGGTTGGAACGAGAGATTGCCGATCGTCTAATAGACAGAAAACTTTCTGCTAGCGACCAGATTCGAACTCGCATCCCCGCAAGACGGTTCTTATCTTATCACCGCAGTCGGGTACACTGCCCACTAGACCACCGACGCACTCATCACCCATTTACAAAGAACACGACTTTCCCATCAATAGTACCTGCCGACCATATCATCGTGACAGAAAGTACAGAAGGTACAGAGAAAGTACAAAAAGTACAGAAGACAGAATACATACAGAAGTCTATGTCATGAATAACAATGTGAACCGCACTACTGCTCTCTTGGCAAGCTGAAGAGGCAATACGGCTCTTCAACGGTCAACCAAGCATTACCTTCTTAGGACGTTGTGATGGTGGGGGGGGGGGTGTTGAGGACTCTAAGGAGGCACCCAGAGAGTCAGTCACGTGTAATCTCGATTAATTTCACAATCAACTCTCATTTGAAGAGTTTTCTTTCAAACGGGGCTATATCTATTTTTTGCACTTTTTGTTTTTTCACGGATTCTGAATATTTGGGATACGGCCAGTTACCTCACGAGTTGAATTCCTTCCGGAACGGTTTGTATCCCGCTTCAAAAGCTTCCTGAAAATCGGGTTTGCCGATAAAACGGCTTGTATCCATCCCGTTGTTTCAATAAACACCTTTTTTTCAAATTCGGTTTTTTAGGATTCTACTTATCTTGAAACGTACACCTAACATCAAATTTTGAGGGGAGTTAGAATATTTTTTCTTGCTCGATTCCGAAGGTTCATTATTGAAAATAATGGGTAAACTCGATTTTTTTCAAAGTGGCTCATGTTCATCGTTTCTTCACCAAGTGGGTTAATGTCAAAATAAAAAATGGTCTCCCTCAAAAAGCATGCCGAAATTTCGAAATTTGGCCTTACAATCAAAGTTTCATGAACAAACTATTTGGGAAAAATTTGGTAACCCTAGACTTTCGAGGACCTAAGCACGTTTGAAAGAAAACTCCTCATTTAACCATGTTTCATCGTTCACAGCTCTGGATGGTCTCGTTTGTTCTAAAACTTGAACGCAATCCTTAAATAATGAAAAAAGTCAGTAATTACCTATGTATTCAAAGATTAAATAATTAATTACCATCGGAGGAAGAGCAGTTGGTCCAACATAGCTCTGGGCTCAATAAATTCTTAAATATCGCCCATATTTTAAATTAATAAAAAACAATATCTTTATATCGAAAGTTTTTGAGGTAGGGTCAACGCTGGGGTTTCAAGCTAATTCTACCCTCACTTTCACCTCTTAGAGGTGACTCTAATAAAAATCTTCGGGGTACAACTACACCCCAAATGGGAACGGTCGGAAAGAATTATATCAGTTTTTTTGGTTCATACATACACATACATAAGTACCTTAAAACGAAAACAATCAAATTTTGATGAAGAGGTTAAACGTTACCATTTCTTGCTCGATTCCCGAAGTATATTATTGAAAATAATAAACAAAAAATGTGAGTTGTCCATATTTATGCTCTACTAGTCTCCAGGGACCCACTCGACTAATGTACGCATTGTTAGTCCTCCAAATACCAATTTCCAGCCGATTTTGGACAATTTTAAATTTTAGGAGTTGCACCATAATCTGAATTTATGCGCTGATCCCGAATAATAATTTTTATTATTATAATTATTACCTAATGATAATTATAATTATTATACTATATTAGTAACATTGAGACGGAAATTTCTACTAAACAAAAGATTTAAAAAAAACGCGTATTTGACCCTCTGTTATGAAATTTTGACTTTGAGATGTCTTAAATTCTAGGTTAACAAAGTTGTCTTTTCGTTTTTTTTATCATGAACATTTTGCAAACATGGAGTTTTAGCTATAAAGCTAAAAGCTAAAGCTATAAAGGTTGGTACCAGATGATGTCCAGGATGATGGAGAACACGTAAGAAAGCTACCTACGTGTTACATTCAATAAATTGGTTGATTTTGCTTCCGAGACTACCAAGGTAGCGGAAGCATTGATTTCACTTTCATAAAAGTCTTCCTAAATAAAAATGTTCACTTGCAAGTTCGTGTGTGTCTGTGAGTTTATAAGAAAAAACAGCGATTTACCACACCTTATATTTCTTGTTGATGCCCTTTTTTGAATTTTCTGATAAAGGATGGCAAAGAATTTCTTTTATATTATTAATGAACGCCCTTTGAAACCTTGAAGGATTCTTCAGAAATATACCCTAATACGGTTATCACTACAGAATTGAGTGGATTTGATGTAAATTTGACACCTCCCCTACACTCTTTAATATACAATGTCGCATCTTCAGACTTTGCGTGTGGGTAGATGTCTGAGGGAAAACAATTAATTTGTTGAGATGGGAGTCGACGGGGGACGGGGAACTTTGAGATTATGCAAATCCGTTAGTCCTACTTCGAAATCCGCGCTGTTTATAAACTGAAGGACTTTACATTCGGGCTAATGATTCATGAAGCTGCCCACTCATAAATACGAAAAAGAGATTATTTCTACCCCGTCTGACCTTTGATGGTTCCTTTCCAGTTTATCTCGGAGTAGACGATTTCTGTTCTCGAACTTGTATGGCTGCACGAAAATTTATTCGATCTCTTCAGATAATAAGTTTTGCTTATACAGAAATATCAGTTTCCGTCCTGTTTTGTTGAGTTTTTCAGCGATTGTACGGATCGGGGACTGGATCGTCCTCAAATCGAACGTCTGCGGATGCAGAACTAATAAGATTAATTACAGAAGTAATACTGTTTTAGAAAGCATAACTTTCACCCGCTTTATACAATTTTGTGGGAATTTCAAGGGGATTTCAACTTATCAGCAATAACGTCCACGTAGGTGACCCATAAATTTGATTTCAGCCAGATTAATTGTCTCTATTGAAAATAAGAATCATAAGTTTCTTTGGGCTACAGGCGATTCCTCCCCGTAAAACTGAAAGTTGGACATAACGGTCTGTGGGAGATGGCGATTCCTCCCGATGGGAAACAGTTCATTGAGCCGAGGTTCGTCAATTCCTCCCGATGCGCGATTGCTTTTCAAACTGAAATCAACATTAAGACGTTTGACACTCAGAAGTACACTGCCCAGGATAAAGAAAAAAAAAAATTGGATCCGGCAACTCATTGCTTGTCAAACTCCAGGAAATTTGGGAGGACTTTTGAACATATCCTTAAAAATTGAGCATGTTGGTACATTTTATGCATTGTACATTAGGGGCCGTATAGGGCCTTTTTAAATAAATCTTCGAAAACTGGAAGTCTTAGCCCCTCAATTTATTCAATTGGGTACCAAAGTACCCCACACAAAAATTGGTCACCCTCGGACAACGCTAACACATGCCGCATCTCCACCTAAGTTGATAATATCAAAACCACAAAAAAACAGGTTATTAAGAAAACGCCAACATTTTGCCTGCGTCTCGTTTTCTCCTACTGAAGCTTGAGAAGGTCTGCTGAAGCTCTGGTGAAAATTTGAACACAATTGGATGAGGAGAGTGGACCGAAGAAATGTTTGAATCAACTGAAACAGAGATTTCCTGGTGAAAAACGAGCTTCAGCAGACCTTCTCAACCTTCAGTCGGAGGAAACGAGACGCAGGAAAAATGTTGGCGACAAAATGAGGGGGTAAAAACTTCAAATAACAAAAGTCGTAGAATAAGGGACACCCTATGGTACATACAATAAACGAATTAGTCGTTAGTACATAGTGGTTTTCTTTGAGACTGACCTATGCCTGGGTGGGGAGGAATTGAATAAGGGAAGGATTGTATAGGGGGAAGAATTGAGTAACCGGGAGGAAAGGCAATCAGTTTGGCAGGGAAGAATCGCCATTCTTTTTGGAGGTCGGGGAGGAATCGCCGGTTCCCGGTTTCTCATGATCTCATCGTCCGAGCTCAAATATGGAGGGTAGTTGGTACTTCTGATGTTCACCTTTCGTTTCATTTACCCAGTCTATACCCTATACTATACCTATACCCTATACTATATCTATACCCTTCATTTACCCAGTCGGATCGTCTAGGTTGACGATCCGAGGCAGCTATGTGTCTCACCTATTTGATAAACTTGAGGGAAAGAGACTTTGCACTTGAACATTTTTGGAGTATTAAGTGAATCTGTCTGACATCAAAATTTACCAATGTGTTTCAGAAAGACGACTATTCGGTTCCCAAGGCCGGCCAAATGGTGAGAGCACTTGCACATTCTCCTCTTTTTCTTTTTTTCTTCCTGTCTTTAGAACACTTTTGGTTCTAGTGTAATTTGAGTTTACTTACGAGGATTCGGTAATGAATCCAAAAATTCGACCTCTATAATTGTATTGGCCAAAGTAGACATCCTTATCTGATGTTTACGTCGTCCCCTTCAAGTCCCCTCAGGTGAACTCGCCTTCAGCGATCAACCAGGTTCAATTCGTAGCTGTTAATGGCGTGCTCTTCTCTCTTGTATCAATCCCTCCAGTATTTTCTCGTTTTCAAAGTTAAAGCCCCAGTGCAACTTCATCTTAGTGCAACTTCCCCTCGTAGTTTAACGACGGAAAACTTTAGTTGTCTCTTTTCCACGAGCTTGAATTTTCACCTGATTTCTGCGGATTTGAATCGTCCGACTTCGGTGCGCCTCATCTCCCCGGCCGGGGAAAGTAATGAAGATCTTCACAAAAGTGAGCTAGAACTATTAATATTTTTCCGTTCGTTTTCCCCCAATTCAATAATTTGGAGCTGTTACTGTTGCGTTGCAAATTCGCTTCGTAAAAAAAAGAAGATATATGCCCAACGGAATCGACAAGGAGTGAATGAGAAATGCAAGAGGTTCTTGAGGGTTCGCGGGAGAGCAAGACGGGAATCGGCGATGGTTGAGATGGTACCTAATGGAAGTTGTGGGTTTCGACTTCCCCCAAGGACTTCCCACCATTGTTCTCGCCTCACGATTTGGTCCACACGCACCTCTTTTTTCCTCCCTTAAGGATCTTTACCCCCCTCGCTGTCCGACTTCGAAGGATCTTTTGCGGTCTCTTATCCCAACCATTCATAGCTTCGATGTCGGTAATAACGCGCATTACATTCCACTGGGGTGAAAGTAAGGTGAGTGTACTACTTATCGATAAGTATTGTGGTTACTAACAATATAGATACCGGCTCGAAATGAAATTAGGTGAAATTGAGGTATGTAGGTAGTGTAAGCAGGAATATACTGTAAGTAGCTAGGCACAATAAGTAAGAAGGTAGGTACTGCAAGATGATGATGATTTACGGCAATCGGTGTCGGAGCTAAAGGAGTGGCACCCAACAACATCAGGGTGATGGCTGCAACCTTGTCGTGGCGCGGGAAAAGTGCCACGGAGTTGCGCGAGTTGGGGGACTCAGTAGGCGTACTCCGTGGTGTCCCCACCCGTGTCCTGCTCGGCTCATTTTTGAACTGGTAGTCCTTTTGAAAAGACACTACCCGTCATCCCTCCTTCCTCATCCCTAGGGCCGGCGTCGGGTGAGTCCTCGGCGTCCTCCCCATTATATTTTATTGTTTTATTTATTTTTATTTATGGCGTGCCCTCTGCGTCTTTCAGGGGTTTATTAAAAAAAAAAAAAAAAACAGGTACAGAAAGTAAGAAGGTGTAGTACCTAAGTGTACGTGTAAGTTGGTAGTAACTGTAAATAGGTAGTAAGTAGATACTGTAAGTAGCTAGGCACGATAAGTAAGTAGGTAGATACTGTAAGAAGGTAGTTACTCAAAATAGGTAGTAGGTCGGTACAGAAAGTAAGATGGTGTAGTAAGTGTAAGTGTAAGTAGGTATGTACTGTAAATTGGTAGTTATTGTAAATAGCTAGTAGGTAGGTACTGTAAGTAGCTAGAGTAAATAGGTAGTTACTGTAAATGTGTAGTTACTGTAAATAGGTAGTAAGAAGGAGTACCTACTTACAGTAGTAAGGAGCTAGGCACAATAAGTAAGTTGGTACTGTAAGAAGATAGTTACTCAAAATAGGTAGAAGGGTGGTACAGAAAGTAAGAAGGTGTAGTAAGTGTAAGTTGGTAGTTACTGTAAATAGGTAGCTGGTAGATACTGTAAGTAGCTTGGCCCAATAAATAAGTTGGTATGTACTGTAAGTTGGTAGTTACTGTAAATAGGTAGCTGGTAGGTACTGTAAGTAGCTAGGCACAATAAGTAAGAAGGTAGGTACTGTAAGTGGGTAGGTACTGTAAGTGGGTAGGTACTGTAAGTGGGTAGTTACTGTAAATAGGTAGCAGGTAGGTACATACCGTAAGTAGCTTGGCACAATAAGTAAGTTGGTAGTCACTGTAAATAGTTAGTAGGTAGGTACTGTATGTAAGTAGGCACTGTAGGTAGGTACAGCTTCACTCCGCAAGCACTCGTAAGTACATCCTGGGACAGACGCGGTAGTAAAGGAGGCCTTTTGAGGGGGTCTGAAGCCACTTAGTACAACCACTGGGGCCAGGGGTGTCGGGATCGCTAAGCGATCCTAAACTCCTTCCCGAGGATTATCACCCAATAATCGTTTCAACCCTGAAGGTGCTCCCTTTCTCGTTCACTCAGCTGTCACTCGGGGTTTCCATTTTGAGTTGACACGTTTCAGAAAATCTTGGTTTTTTGGGAATCCACTTCGACGTCAATTATTGCCTTTTCCTTCCGAGCCACCCACCATATAGGAAGGTTTGACATGATTTACTGGTTTGACATACGACAAACCTCATTATACGCTCACTTATCTGTTTGAATGGATTATTTTTCCAGTTTTCCAAGAAGATCTTAGTGACTCACCCGTTATGTTTGAATTGAATTGTGAAACTCTCAATGAAAACAAACTGGAAAAAACACCAAAAGATATTGGAGCTTTTTATATAAAAACCAGACATTGTAGACAAGCAAAATAACCCAGATTAAATGCAATAAGATTAATCGGTAATCCAGAGCTGATCGATCATCTCAAGAAAAACTCCATCGTCATCGGTTCTGTTTTCAACCCGAAATGATAAACACTCGTTTGAAGCACCTAAAAACACGGTATTCCTCAGTTTTTGAGAGTTTCTGAAATGTTAAGTGTGACTATTTTTGTATCTTTTTAATCAATGGGATAGGGTTCTGAGTTACTCTTAGGTCAGTGGCTATACAGGGTGTCTACAAAACAGGTCTCATTCCTTCAAGGGGTCGATTCTACAACTAATTTGCAACAAAAAATTGTCTCAGATTTTTTTTAGAGGCTTCTTTCCTGAGTTATTTTAATTTTAAAGTATTTTTTCGTTATTTTGACCTTATGTTATTAAATCGGTAATAACTCCTTTAATTTGCTGAGATAATTACAACTTGAGAATACCGTTGGAAAGAACATTAAATTTCTTATCTCCCTAATACCAAATAAAAATTTTTCAGTTGAATTTAACGGGAAATCAACTTAAAAAGTGAACTCAGTAACTTTTTGAAATCGACGGTTTTGAGGCTTCACGGACGCACAGAGTCTCCCCGACAAACAGTCGATTTTGTTGAAAAAAATGCACGTTTTTCCGCGTTCAAACAGAAATTTCTCCCTTAAATTCGATTGTAAAATATTTTTTGATTACACTTGTTGGAAAGCTGAGATCCTGGCGCACTTTTCAAGTTTACCGGCAATAGTTCATTAACTGGAATAATTTGGACATTACGGGCGTTGAAAACGAAAGTTTTCGAAAAGTTACTAAGTTCACTTTTTAAGTTGCTTTATTTCCCGTAAAATTCAACTGAAAAATTTTCATTTGGTATAAGGGAGATAAGAAATTTAATGCTCTTTCCAACGGTATCCTCAAATTGTAATTATCACTGCAAATTGAAGGAGTTATTTCCAATTTAATGACATAAGGTCCAAATCACGAAAAACAACTTTAAAACTAAAATAACTTGGAAAAGAAGCCTCTAAAAATTGCTAGGAGACATTTTTTGTTGCAAATTAGTTGTAGAATCGACCTCTTGATGGAATGAGACCTGTTTTGTAGACACCTTGGTTTCGCGTCTGCCTTTGGTGAATTCTATGTCCTGGGCATATCTATACGGAGTAAAGGTACATTTTCGACGAAACCTTCAGGATTTATTACGGTTAAGAGAAATTAGGGATGGTCCCCTAAAAATTTCCCACGATCCTAAAAATCTGATTTTGCTCAAATTTGGAAGGTTGTCTATGGCTGTGCCCAAGTCGATATTGATATTGATAGTTTGTTATTATTCATACTTATGCATAGTATAAGTCGATACAAATGATTAAAGTTTGATTCTTAACTAACTATCTAATGCTAACATGGAAGGGAAGGTATCAACAACAATTACAATTAGGCAAACAAGTCAACAATTGACTTCATCACCATTACATGATTGACTTCATGACCAAGTGGGAAAGCGAAAATTTATCCACATAATCCCGAAAAATTCCTCAATTGTGTTGCTGTTTGTCAACTTAGAATGTTATCAAATGATTGTGAATGCCTTGATACGTATTTTTGGATTTTTGAGTGGAATGAGAGTCTATCAAAAACCGTTTCACCAAATCAAGTATCTACAATCTTGTAGATTGTGTTAGCTTTGCAAGCTACAAGAATAAAAATATTGTTAACGTACCGTATTGGAGAATCCATCGTAGGAGGCGATCGATTTCGATGTAAAGACATCATCCTGGCCGTCGAGAATGTACTAGTCAGTGATCCCATTTGTAACGTCTGAGAAAGGATTAGAAAGGGAGGGATCACGTGATAGGGGGGATTAAAGTTGTTTCTCAGTCCCGTCAAGTGAAAGTGGGAGATTAAGATAAGCTCTCTTAGCTATTTGTGTCACTAAATAGTAAACAACTATTTGGCACTTTATTCTCATTCTGGTGTTTTAAGTAAAAGACGACTTCATATCCTGAGGATGATGTCCTTACATCGAAATCGCCTCCTGTACTCGACTTGATGTTTTCGACAGATTCTCCAGTCCCTTATCAATATTTCCAAAATTAAAAATGTATACTCGCATCACGTTTCAGAGCTTCTTGTGACAAATTTGGTTATGTAAACGCAAATGAATCCTTGTACAGCAAAAAAAGCCCACGGTTTATCAATTTTCGATCTCTAATTTTTTCCTAATAAGTTCCCTACTCATGATTCTAACATGTTGAAGTTTTTGCTCAATTTTGCTTCCTAGTGTATACTTCAATGTATCCAACTATCAGCGAAAGCTAGAAAATGAATGGTATCAGAACTACTTTTACATCATTGATATAAATTTTGTATGTCAATTGGAAGATCAAAGATCTCCTGTGGAAAGAAGAGGTCCTTGAATTAAATTAATGAAATTATTATGATAATATCATTCCGAAAATTAGAGATTGAAAATTGATAAAACGTGGGCTTTTTTGCTGTACAAGGATTCATTTGCGGTTACATAACCAAATTTGTCACAAGAAGCTCTGAAACGTGATGCGAGTATACATTTTTAATTATAATTAATAATTAATAATTAATATTAAATTAATTAATTAAATGATATTAAATTATTAATATTATATTAAAAATTATTATATTAAATTAATAATTAATAATTTAATTATAATTATTATGATATTATCATAATAATTTCATTAATTTCATTCAAGGACCTCTT
This sequence comes from Apolygus lucorum, assembly GCA_009739505.2. NCBI lineage: Eukaryota > Metazoa > Arthropoda > Insecta > Hemiptera > Miridae > Apolygus > Apolygus lucorum. The sequence continues at coordinate 21,090,736 of CM019182.2, read as the reverse complement.
CTTTCCATCAATATATTATATTGATTAAAAACATGAAATATTTTACTTAAAAATAATAATAGCCGAGAGGGAGCTCTTTGAGTTCGTAGGGACGAGTAGAACATGAGTGTGAGCTACTTGTATCTCAAAAACACATCCTTTGCAAGTATGGTAGTATTTCATTAACTGAAAATCGAAAATAATCAATAATTTACATGTAGGTAGTGACGATTTGATACTTTCGATATTTATTGATATCGATATTTTGTTCCGATATTTCCGATACTTGTATCGATATTTTTCTTGCGATATTATCGAATATCGAAACGAAAATATTGATATTGAAAGAAATGAAATATCGGTTGGGATGGTTATAGTTCTTTCCACTGTAATTTCTCAATTTCCCCAAAAGTAATAATAGAAACTAATAATAAAAAACCAAAAGTAAATGGAAACGGAAGATGAACGCAACACACGTTGAAATACAACAACAATGTTGAAATAACATGACAATCAGCTATGTCCGACATAGTCCTCATGCTCCATAATCGATATGGGAAGAGGAACACGTTTCGATTTCGCGTTCGCCATTTCTGTTTCGTATTAATTTATTATAATATATTATGTATTATTACAACTTTTTACGAGTAAAATTCGAACTGGCATTATGTTTGGATATCGATTTTCAAAAAACTATGCAAAACATATTCGATATCAGTATTTTTCTTTCGACTTCACTGATATTGATCAGAAAGTATGCTAAAACTTATTCGATATCAGTGAAATCAGTATTCTTTTCGATTTTTCTTTCGATATTCTATCGATATCAGCGATATCGATATTTTTCTTCCGATATTTTATCGATATTGATACTGCCTTCCGATATTATTTCGATGTTAGATATCGCACCGACAGGTACATCGAATAGTCACTACATGTGGGTACTCCATGAATACAAAGAAACAAGGAGAGTACTTTTGGGGTTTTTCAAAAAATTAAAAACCGAATGAAAATAAACCAAAATGCTCATGCACTCATGTTGCACGAATCGACTTTTTCACGGTAGCAGCGTCAATTAAACACGAATATTGCAACCAACGTAATATCATTTCTTGGAAACATAAATAGTTGTTTGGAGTCTTGAGGGAATCAGGTGAATGTAACCTAAATCGAAATAGTGCCTTCCTATTATGAACGGTTCATTTGTTATGCTTCATGGTTAGTCATCCAGACGCACATCTCCGACCTTCAAATCACCTTTCGACGAGGGTTTCTATTATAGCCCTGGGAAAAGGTTCTTCAAGTTGAGAGCGCCGTCACCTCAAGAAATCGCGCATCCGGTGCGCCGTTCCTCCCAAAAGGACGTATCTTCCCCAAGAGGTTTTTCGAAGCTTTGACGGAGTCATGTTTGCCCACAAAGGACCTTCAGGTCCCGACCTTTTATGGTTATTATGTCTTTGACAAGTCAACACAAAATAACCTTTTTTTCCTCTCTTTGGCCACGACAAGACAGAAAGCTGCGGGGGACAGCTTTTGTTTGGCGGTTCGGGGCAGTTAAGACAATAACTGGGCTTATTCGAGGGCCCAGGAGATTTCAGTTGACAATACGTTCAGTCAACTCCAGCAACTTTTTTTTTTTAATATATGCTTCGAATATTATTTATACAGCTTACATACAGTTTTTATATAAATCAAATGTACTAGTAATTTACAATAGTCAGATTTTCCGTATTTTCTGATTACAAAAATATAAACTTATAACTCTACATCTATCTCTAGTCCCTATAATAGTGTCGAGGTTGAAAGTGTGCTTGTGCAGGGTTTTGTGCATTGGGCAACACAATACCAAGTGCTGAATGGTTTCTTTGGGTCGCAAACATTTGCGGCAGTGCAGGAATAATGGTTGCTTCAATCCTATTCAAATATTGATTTGTTCTACAGTGCCCTGCAGAACATCTTCCAGCAACTTGAATTCGATTTGGAGTTGTTCCTGGTCAACTTTCACTCAATTTTGTTTCAAAAGCTGTTGATGCATGTTCTCTGTGTTTCAAAACTATTTCTTCCACCTCCCTTATACCCTCATAGCCCAGCAATTTTATATAAAAAAAGCTAAACATTGCAAAAGCGAGAATATCCACCATTTTGGTTTATTATTTTCAATAATGAGCCTTTGGAATCGACCAAGAAAGAATGTTAACTCTCCCCCCTCCCTCAAAATTTGTTGTTTTACGTTTCAAGGTAAGTACGTAGAATCCGAAAATCGAATACAAATATTTCCGTCCGCTGTACGAGACACTTTCCTTAGTTCCCATGGACCGATTTTGATGAAATTTGGGGTCTAGTTGTGCCCCGAAGCTTTTGGTTGAAGTCGGTAACTTCTAAGGGTTGAAATTTTGAAAACGCCCTAGCTCAAAAAATCTCGATGTAAAGGTATTGTTTTTCCATCAATTTATGATAGTATTGAATTTTTAGAATCGAATGAGACCACCCGGAGCTCTGTAGGACCAACCGTTCGCTCCCCATGGTAACTTAAGGGTTGGACTTACGATAAATCAGAAACACGAGTGTGAATCGCAAAAGAGGCCTAATCTACGTTCAAATTTTAGCCGACCGGAAAGCGATCGAGTTTTTCTTCATGTTGGTGGCAACAATGGCAAAGCCGGGTTCTTTACGGACGAGTGATCTCTATAGAAAAAAATTAAATAAACCTTTGTGTAATAATTTGCAGCGTTTTCTCTGGCAGTTACTGTTCAATTTTGATGATTCCAGTGGTAATCTTTTAGTTTTTCAATTCCCTAGGCCCATGCACTAATAAATTTCGAATATCCGTGAAAATTTCAAATTTAGAAACTTTCGAGGTTTGAACGCCAGGAATTTAGGGAAATACTGACCCGGAACGAGGAACGAACGGCGACCGACTGAGACCCCCTTAAGCAACCATATTATGGTATATTTGGAATCAGTGTGACATTCCCTGTAAAAATACATCATGAAAAATATAGAAAACATAAATTATTTACCAAAAGTAGTCTGAAAAGATGATTTTTGTGGTGTATGTGAAATCAGCGTAAAATTGTCTGCAAGACAATGTTATAAAGTGGCCAAAAAATTGGTTAAAATGTTTATTTTGAAAGTTCTTTGAAATTTCTTCATTAACTTCACTATTGATTGGATATTGAGGCAATAAAACGTCAAAATTCCGATAAAATGAAATTAGAAGGAGGGAAAATAAACGGAGGAAAAACATCATCTATTGTTTCCAGACTGCTAGTTATCTAAGAGACCCTTTGGAGCGGCCATCTTGGTTGTGATCACGATTTATGTAGAAGCTTCGTCCTTCGTGCTCCTCTGGTACCATTCAGACTCTACCCTCGACTCCTCCTTTGCGCCCTCTCAATCACACACCGCCACTGCTTTCCCACGCCTCGGAAACTTTCACTGATAAAAAGGAGGGAGGACCTCGCGATGAGGCTGGGAAACGCCGTCCTTGGCCGTCCCCGCTCCGTTATTTTCGACGTCGAGAGGCGGTGGAACGGAGCGATCAGTCCGAAATGCCCAAATCATCGGTGGGCGAGGCACGTAGCTTCCTTTTGTCTATAGCCCGATGCACGGAAAGTAATCGAGACCTCAATTTCCAATCCACCGCTACCCTTCAAATTTAATGATCAGACGATGAAATTTATAGGAAACCACATCACAAGCATACTCACTCGCACCTTCCCTGAAGCCCTCAAGATTGCTAAAGTAGTAGAAGTAGAAGATGAGTGTTGTATGATAATGAATGTGATATTAGGTTAAGCTGCGTGTTCATTTGTTCTAAAGATTAGTTATAGATTTTATGCGTGAGCTTTGTTTTTTAGTATATGTTGCTCTTCTTGTTGTCGGTGTTGGAGCCGTTTGCGGGTGTATCGTGGGTCGGGCCTTGGTCCCGCCCGGGGGTGGCATCATGTCCTGGTTCGTCCTTGGGTCGGACGTGCGGAGCGTTCTCTGAGGACGCTGTGCTTTTGGCTTTGGGACGCCACCATGGTGGGTGGGCCCGGGTGGGGCCGGGGTTTCCCCGGCTTCGCGCCGCTTGCGGCTCACACACACCTCCTTTGACTTGCCATATTCATACCTCAAGTTGTATGTATTTGTTTATTTTGGCCAATAAAATTCATTATCATTATCATCATCATTATCATTAGTTCCATTGTACAAGGGTGGAAATGCGTCTTACTTGGTAAACTATCGTCCAATATCACTTTTAAATGAAATTTCTAAACTTATTGAGAAGTGGATCAAGCAGCAACTTTATGAGCACATTGAGAATAACAATTTATTGTCAGAAAGGCAGTTTGGTTTTCGCCGGGGATTCGGGGTGGATGAGGCTCTATTGGTTTATTATTTTCAATAATGAACCTTTGGAATCGACCAAGAATTTTTTTTTTAACACCCCCTCAAAATTAGTTGGTTTACGTTTCAAGGTACGTAGAATCCAAAAATCGAATTAAAATTTTGCCGTCCGTCCTGGCTGTATCAGAGTGGTATAGATTGTTTCTGGGGCCTATTGGTCCAATACAATCTTTACAAAATCTTTATGTGACAGTAGTGGTCTCTTAGTTGTCTCTCTCTCTCTTCACGATACAACAGGCCCTCCTGTTTCCTCTGGCGTTAGCCACATTGATGCTGAATGTGCTCGGGATGGCCCACATGGAGGTGCCAGGTTTTAGCAGGATGGTATTTCTAGGGACAGGAGTGAGCAGCACCTAGATACTCTTCTCTCTCTTCTTCTGTCTTGGGGTTTTCTCATTATTAGTCTGCTTGTTTCTGCATAACTCCTCTTCCGAAAGCACCTAGGTACTTTTCCCCCTCTTCATATATCTTGGGGTTTCCCCATCGACGGTTGTCGCAGGACTCGATACTTGTGTGCTGTGAGGCAGGGCGAGTACTGGAATATCCTCCCCTGCCTATTACGCTAAATCATAGAAGTAAACACAATGTGTTTACAAGTAAGTATACTGCTGGCTTC
>CM019182.2:20429051-20472493 GCA_009739505.2 Apolygus lucorum | reverse complement strand
AAAAAAAAAAAAAAATCTCACGCCATACTTTCTAAAACAAGTTATAAACTATTCTAATAATAACTTCAATAGGTACATATAGAAAAAATATATCATTTTCAACACTTTTTTTCTTTCATTTCAGTAAAAATTGAGTGAATGAAAACGCAGTAGGTATTGTTTTTAAATAATAATAATAATAAAAGTTACAAAGTCGAAGTGATTTCGAAGGTAAGGACTTTATCGTTAATCAGTTACAAACAAGCACTGAAGGTAGATAAAAGAACTTTTGTCCACGAGTGCAAGGGAACTTGAATCCTATTGGTCGAGGAGTGAAGGGTATACCTAATCAGCTGTGTGTGAATATAGTAATAGAAAGGATAACTTTCATCGAGTACACATTGGTTCAGGAGTATCAACCATAGACATCCAAGGCAGAGGAAGTGGAAGGGAGATCAAGCAGCACTGGGGGTGACATGAAGAGAGGAGAACCACACTATTGCAGAAATGTACAAACTAAAGGTGAAATATGTTGAGAAATTCCCACTTTTAGACATTTATGAGTCTGTCTTTTTTTCATATATCAACTGTTTCAAGAACCTCCTTCTTAACTAAGCGAAAATGAAGAAATTTTACGTTATAAGTACAGTAAATGTTAGTAAGCACTATAAGATCAAAACTAAAGTTATTATTGATTCACTGAGATTAAATTGTTTAGCACTCCAAGATAATACAAAAAACACTAAGCAAAGTCTGTCAAATTTTATATTTTTTGAGTTTTTTTCTTTGGAAAAAAAACAAGTTCATTACCCTAGAAGGTAGAAAAGAAATATTGATTTTTCTCAGAATCAGCGGTTTAAACCTCGGTCGAGGTTCAACTCTAATTAATCCGCATTGGTGAAACAGTCTTTCTCTCAGAATCGGCGATTTAAACCTCGGTCGAGGATCAACTCTAGTTAATCCGCATTGGTGAAACAGTCTTTCTCTCAGAATCGGCTATTTAAACCTCGGTCGAGGATTAACTCTAGTTAATCCGCATTGGTGAAACAGTCTTTCTTTCAGAATCGGCTATTTAAACATCGGACGAGGATCTACTCAAGCTAATCCTCATTGGTGAAACAGTCGTTCTCTCAGAATCGGCTATTTAAACATCGGACGAGGATCTACTCAAGCTAATCCGCATTGGTGAAAGTCTTTCTCTCAGAATCGGCTATTTGAACTTCGGACGAGGATCTACTCAAGCTAATCCTCATTGGTGAAACAGTCGTTCTCTCAGAATCGGCGATTTAAACCTCGGTCGAGGATCAACTCTAGTTAATCCGCATTGGTGAAACAGTCTTTCTCTCAGAATCGGCTATTTAAACCTCGGACGAGGATCTACTCAAGCTAATCCGCATTGGTGAAAGTCTTTCTCTCAGAATCGGCTATTTAAACTTCGGTCGAGGATCTACTCTACTTAATCCGCATTGGTGAAACAGTCGTTCTTTCAGAATCGACTATTTAAACTTCGGTCGAGGATCTACTCTAGTTAATCCGCATTGGTGAAACAGTCTTTCTCTCAGAATCGGCTATTTAAACCTCGGACGAGGATCTACTCAAGCTAATCCGCATTGGTGAAACAGTCTTTCTCTCAGAATCGGCTATTTAAACCTCGGTCGAGGATCAACTCTAGTTAATCCGCATTGGTGAAACAGTCTTTCTCTCAGAATCGGCTATTTAAACCTCGGTCGAGGATCTACTCAAGCTAATCCGCATTGGTGAAACAGTCTTTCTCTCAGAATCGGCGATTTAAACCTCGGTCGAGGATCAACTCTAATTAATCCGCGTTGGTGAAACTGGCCCTCATAAGACTAGCAATATAATCGTGCAAACAAGTTTCGTATTGGAAAATTTATGCTCAATAATAATCATTCGTATACCAACTAATTTTACAAGTCCATGTTATTCTTTGTAAGGAAGCTTTACAGCTGACCAACTTGACAGACATTGCTTGTTCTCACCAATAATTACAATTTGGTACCTATAGCAACTAGAGTTCATAAGTTACCTTGAAACTCTGCTCAACTAATTCTCATTGAAATAGTTCTTGGCTCCCAAGCATGATGAGGTCTCCGCTAATTGCTTCTTTTAAAACGGCGCCCGTCGAAAAGAAATACCCCTCGTTCTTTTTTCTACGGCCGCAATTCATCTTTTTTCGACCTAATTATTCTCCCAGAAACTTGTTTATTTTAAGTCACGTGAAACGACAGTCGACCTTGAACCGGTATCGGTTCTCGGAGTATATCTCATTTTCAATCCCATTCAGTGAACCATTTATGTAAACGTTATCTCCATTATGCTAATGTGGATGCAAATCATCAACCTCAGTCTGATCGTTTAGATCGGCTCACCCCACTTGTACTGGATATTTATCTGATTGATAGCTTCCCCGTTTACCTGAGCTATTGTGCGAGTTTAACTTAGACTCATTTATTTCCCGGTACGTATTTGCGGAATAATTTTGCTGACTTGCGTATGATAGAGCACAACAATGGCAACAATGTTATCTGACCAAAATCGATACATTTATAGCTTCGTTTTCGATTTTGCATCAGGTATCTACTCAGAACCCATTCATATTGAACGGTGGGGTATAAATTTTAGTTGCATCATTACACATTGGATATTCGAAATGAACTAGGAAAGCATGCTCTTGTATTGATCGATGGATCAATGGATTGGGACTGTCTCGGAACAGCCAAAAGATGCAACTCTTGCAAAAACAAAGCGTTCCGACAAATTTTGGGAGCTGTCAGAACACATCCAATTCCTTCCCTCCACACTCTCGCCTGCATCCCGTATTTTGATGCCCACCTGTTCTTCATTACATCCAGAACATGGTCAAGGCTTCTCATCTTTGACACTAATATGAGAATCTTGGTAGATCATTTCATCCACCCTCCTCATCAACGCAATCTCCGTTCATGAGTGTACCGAACCACACTTGCATCCATACTGCAAACCCTCTGTGACACAGACGTACACCTCTACACAGAGTTTGAACTTGCCTGCAGACACCTCCCGCATGACAACCTGCATGTCTGTACATCCATCCCCTCCTTTGAAAGAAAGTCTAATTACAATCCCATTCAGTTACAGGCCCTTGCTCCAGAATTCATTGAGCGCAATTATTCTCGAGACACCCACGGTGACAGATTGTACACTGACGGCTCCAAATTGGATGATGGGAGTACGACTTCGGCGGACTACAGGGATTCAGATCAAACCGCAGATGGTCTCAAACTGAACGAATGCACCAGCATGTTCAACGCGGAACTTGTAGCCATTTCTAATGTGCTTCAACGCATGCTAGACGACCCTCTCACTCAGAACGACGCCGTCATCTTGTCAGACTCCAGGTCCGCGCTTGAGTCCCTTAAAAATATCAGGGAAGGTGACACCCACAACGTTCACCATTCAGAATATCCTGCGATTGGTGCGCTGCATGAAACTAGACAGAGCCGCCTCCATAAAGTTCCAATGGATCCCCTCTCATGTGTAAATATTCGGGAACGAAGTCGAGGATAATACGGCTAGATCTGTCGCCAGACAACCTGGAGCGACTCAAAAAAAGGGTCTACTAACATATCAGGACCTGGTGGAGCACCTGAAGCAGAAACTCAGCGAAAACTGGTAACAACTCCCTTTGAAAAGAACCCAGGTAGTTGGCCACTGGACTCAACCAACAAACCAAAATTCATTACAATGATCAATCTCTCTCCCTCTCTTCCGGTTTCTAATGAGAAAACGCCCAAACCCAGACTGTCCTACGTGCCCGTAAGAACATATCGCAGATCTGGATCACTTCCTGAACTCTTGGCATAGACCCATCCGGCATTACCTCAAGTACCTACCCACTGCAGCTCTCACACCTGAGCTAAGTGTGTTCTTCGGTCGCCTACAGCAACTCACCCTACATATAAAAAATATAATAGCCTTCGCACCATATCCACAAACTCGACATTCCAAAATTTAACAATCCAAATTTAACAATCCCAACGCCAGTGACACTTCATAGATATCTCTGTCAAATAAACTAAACAAAAAAGAAGAAGAAGAAGAATATAACTGGGTACACGTAGGGATGGCATATCAAATGAAATATATCGATATACGATCAAATGATAATATCATTATATTATACAATATATTATATTGTCAAAGAGATATAAACACCTACGATTTATTGCGGAAAATATATCGATATTTCGATACATCAGAAGATCTAACTTGGAAAAACTTGTTGAAGTAAATAGGTACGTGAGTTGAAATTTTAAAGCAATACAAACATCATTTTGGAAGAAATTTATCGATATACTCGACAAATCGGAAGATTTAAACGAACGGAAGAACTCTTTGAAATTAGTATTTAACCCTCTCAAAAGTTTGATGGTTTACGTTACAAGGTAGGTATGTAGGGATGGCAAATCGAGTGAAATATATCGGATTACTAATATCATTTTAGAAGAAATACATCGATATACTATATATATATATATATGTATATCGGAAGATCTACTTGGAAAAACTGTTGAAGTAAGTATTCAACCGTCTTTAAAAAGTTACTAGGTATGAATTATCGAAATTATCATGCCTAGTTGAAAAAGTACGAAAATGTCATGATTGTCAGAGCACTACGTCAGTAGCAAATTGTTTTATGGGTTGCAAATTTGGGGATAAACTACCCTCAGGGGTCCTAAAACAAACATAAAAAATCATAAATACCCTCACCATAGCAATGTTTCATTAGCTTATAAATTGCTTCAACTCGTTTAAGTATGGTTTTAATCTGGACGCGCCTCCATTTCTTTTAGCTAAAGTCAAATAATTGAGACTTGAGCGCCACTGTAGTGTAAACCATCATGTTTGAGCTGAAGTCAACCCATCACGAAGGTACCTTCAAAATTAGGAATATAATTACTTTATGTTTTTACAGGTACAGGCGTCCCTTCTCACCTATTAATTTTAATATTTAATTTTTACTTGTTGAAAACAAGTCGCGATATATCGGTAAATACATCGATATTGACCGTTAATTTCGGTTATCTATATCGACATATCAAACGTAACATATCGATATATTTTATATATCGACATAATGATGCCATCCCTAGGTACATGGCTTCCTTTAGCTACTTGCTTGAAGGAACTAGCACATAGACTTTTAAAAATGTATTATAGTTATTGAGGATTCTCATACTTGAGTTCCTCTAAACATAAATTATTGTTCATTACTACCCAAATGAACGATATCGCTCAAACTTGATGGAACTTTCTAATCATCCACCCAACCATCTCATGGAAACGAGACACTATGTGCCACACCCCGAGAGACATTCTTGTTAAGATTACTTCTGATCAAATCGCGTTGACCGGGCAAAAACATTTTTGAAGGCCGTGAAACTGGTACAGCCTGTCAGGTTTTAGAGGAAGAATAATTTTTCACAGCAAAAGGCAAATTTCTTTCAGCGTCAGGGTTGATCATTTTGTTTATAATCAAAACACAATTACACTCATATTTCAAATATTGAACTTAAGTTTTGTGTCTGCATGTGAAAGTGAAATAGAAATTGAGATTTTTCATTCTTCTGATTAGATATCTGCTTCTTTGGGTTCTCGTGTTGTTCTTGGTGTTTCAATCAGAGCTGACTCAATGCAGACGGAAGATGAGAGGAAGTCTGGCTGCCGGCTAGCGAAGCGATGAAAAGCAATCAATAGACCCGATGAAATTCAAGTAATACGTCGAAGGCAGAAGCGACGGAGAAGGAAGCGGTCTCGACTGACGGGCTAAAAGAACAATGACCGGACTCTATATTAGGTTCGAACAGAAAGAATCGAGCCCTCGACCCATTGTGATGATGGTTCTGGAGGGGAAGACGTCTCTCGACGATCCGGGAGAGAAGAGGCAGGAGCTGTGGCAACACACAATACAAACATCCTCTCGTCGAGGCTCACCCTCGTTATATGGTTTCGAGTGTGAAATCCGATTAAACCGATCCGAGTTGACATGGCGAAACGCGCTGTTTAAGGGAAAATGGTTTGCATTCCAGGGTTGCCAAACAGTCGTCGAATTGCGGGAGGTAAACGGATTATGGATTTAAAGTAAAGTCAAAACGCCCCACAGCGGAGCGTGACTCGAATCTACTGGGTAGTTTGACGATGGTTAACAACTCCACAAATTATTACACAAAGGTTTATTATTTTGCTCCCGAGTCTTTGTATTCACTTCTCAAGGTTAAAAAAAAAAATGTTCTCCAAATCAAAATTTCCACTTGTGCTTTACGTTTCAGACCTTCCTGAACAATTTTGGTTCCGTGTCTGTGTGTCTGTCTGTCATGAAATCTTGTAACGCGCATAACTATACGATGTTATTGTCCGATTTCGATGAAATATTCAGAGATTGTGCGGGTTGGCGTGTAGATGGTCCCCTATGAAAATCACTGCCCCTAGACTGATACGAGTAATAGCCACTGAGCATGCGCAAACGTGTATATCTTTGTTACAGCCATAACTTCTATATTTCCCAACTAATTTCGATGAAATTTTCAGAGATTGTGAGGGTTGGCGTGTAGATATGAAAATCATGGCCCCCAAATTGAATGCATTTTGTGCGAATGCGCAAACGTGAAATCCTTGCCACATCCATAACTTCTACATATCCCAACAGTATTCAGAAATTGTGTCGGTTGACGTGTAGATGGTCCCCTATGAGAGTAGTGGAAGGTACTTAGAGATTAATGTTTTGAGATGAACTACTATGCTTCGGATCATCTATACAATCGAGAAGCTATGTGCCACACCGACTTGGGGGACTTTTCTATATAGAGCACTCGTCTGAAAGACTTGCCACTACCTACCAAACATAGGAACTATCTACTAGTACCTATTTCTCAATCAGGTATACATAAATCGAAGAAATAAACGATTCACACTCAATTCGAAAAATAAAGAGTGGTAGGTGCCGCATAATCGCTTCTCGGCCTCTTGGCTAAGTGGGTGCCTTCATTAGGAAATTTGTTGCTAAGGAAGCAGAACTGAGTTCAACTCGAAGATACGAACAACACACTCGTGTTTCTTATTTATCACAAGTCCATCCCCAAAGTTTCAATAGGGAGCGAATGGTTGGTCCTACTACGGAGCTCTAGGTGGTCTCATTCGATTCTACAAATTCAATTTTATTTTAAATTGATGAAAAAACAATACCTTCATGACAACATTTATTGAGCAAGGAGGTTTTGAAAATGTCAGCTCTCGTTTTGGTTTATTATTTTCAATAATGAAGCTTTGGAATCGACGAAGGAAAAAATTTGTTCAACACCCCCTCAAAATTTGTTGGTTTACGTTTCAAGGTACGTAGAATCCAAAAATCGAATAAAAATTTGGCCGTCCGCCGTACTCCGTACGCGGCACTTTCCCCACTTTAGCATTGACCGATTTTGATGAAATTTGGTATGTGGGCTCCATATGGGATCTAGTTGTGCCCCGAAGATTTTGGTTGATGTGGGTCACTTCTAAGGGTCAAAAATTGAATTTTAAAATTTTGAAAACGCCCTAACTCAAACAATTTTGATATAAAGGTATTGTTTTTCCATCAATTTAAGATTCTATAGAATTTTTAAAAAAATTTGAGACCACGCGGAGCTCTGTAGGACAAACCGTTCGCTCCCTACGAGAATTTAAGGGTTTTACGTACGATAAATCAGAAACAGGAGTATGAATCGCAAAAGAGGCTTAATCTCCGTTCAAATTAAAGCTGACCGATATGCGATCGATGTTTTTCTTTCTTCATGTTGGATGGTTGGTGGCTTTGCAGACGAGTGATCAATATAGAAAAATAATCAACCATGTGTAATAATTTGGAGCGTTTTCAACCCTTATGGACTAGACCCCATATGGAGCCTATACTGCCGTGCTAAGCCAGAAAGTCGTATCTTGGCTTCACCCAACTTTCGGGAAAACGACCTAATAGGTTTCGTGGTGAAATAACTCTTTCACGGGATTATTTTTCCTCCTTTTACCACAACTAAAAGTTTTTCTTATAGGAAATTAGTTGCTGAATCGATTTCTGAGGTCAAAATTAAACATTTTTTAGTGTGTATTGTCAAAAAACTGTATAACATTTTTCTATTCTTATTTTACTTACATTTAGGTCAGATATACTAAGCCTGAAGTCGTATCTCGATCTTTTGACTTAGCAAGCGTCAATTCACGTTTGAGCAAGCGCAGTGGCTACTATCAGTCCGAAGGTGGTGATTTTCAAAGGGGACCATCTAAATACTAATTTGTAACATCCCTGAAAATTTCATCGAATTCGGATGAGAAATGTAGAAGTTATGGCCGTTACAAGGAATTAACGTTTGCGCAGTCGCTTCTATCAGTCCGGGGATGATTATTTTCATAGGGGACTATCTACACACTAACCCGCAAAATCCCTGAAAATTTCATAGAAATCGGACAATAACTTCGTATAGTTATGCCCGTTACAAGGATTTCATGACACACAGACAGACAGACACGGAACCAAAATTGTTCAGAAAGGTCTAAAACCTAAAACGCGAGTGAAAATTTTGATTTTGGAGAACTTTTTTTTTTCATCCTTGAGAAGTGAAAACAAAGCTTCAGCTACCTTTGTAGACTCGGAAGCAATAAGAATGGAAAAATGTTATACAGTTTTTTGACAATATACACTAAAAAATGTTTAATTTTGACCTCAGAAATCGATTCAGCAACTTATTTCCTATAAGAAAAACTTTTAGTTGCGGTAAAAGGAGGAAAAATAATCCCGTGGAAGAGTTATTTCACCACGAAACCTATTAGGTCGTTTTCCCGAAAGTTGGTTGAAGCCAAGATACGACTTTCTGCCTTAGCACGGCAGTATTCAGGTAGGTAACAGTAAGAAGGTTCCTAAGGTCACCACCAAATGCTGAGTTTTCAGAGGCAAAAAGTCGTATCATGCCGAATCAGAATGCAAGAAGTCGTATCGTCGAAATACTAAGGCCGATTCTCGTAACTGTGTCCAGATACGAGTTTTCTTCTTCTGATTCGCTCTGATACGACTAGTTGCTTAGCATAATCAAGTTAACACGCCTTAACGCAAAAATCGAGAGGCTTGTTTGAGGCATTTCTAGTCGAGATACGACTCTGAAACTTCGAAAATCGATAGAATTCGACCCCCTAAACCCCCGGGTACCTTCTGGCCTTCTACCCGGGGACTTTCTGGCTTAGCACGGCAGTATATACCAAATTTCTCAAAATCGGTGAACCAACACATTTTGAGGGGTTGTTGAAAAAACACAAACGGTGGATACAGCTTTCGTACAAGTACGCAACCACGTGAGTCATTTTATGTCTTATGTTTAATAAATTGAGAGCTTTCCAATGAGTGGTGAACGATTTTTGTGGGGTGGAAAATGAGGAAGTTAGTTTTCCCTAGGAACGATTGGTTGTACGTGAAAATCATCAGAAATTTCCGCGTAACGCTCCCCTCGTGACGATCCCCGCGTGACGATTTTTCATTTATGTGCCATAGTAAAGACATAAAATGTCAAAAATTTTATCTTCGTCAATTCCAAAGGTTCATTATTGAAAATAATAAACCAAAACGGAACGCAGGTTGCCGCAATCATTTCTCTGATCTGGTTTCAATTATTACGATATCTCCGCAGCCCATAAATTTCGGGAACTCTTGAAAATCCGCTAAACTACAAACGAACTTGAACCTGATTGATGATAAAATATTGAATGGAGAATAGCTTATTGTATTACAAAATTATTATTCCTTCCATTTGTCAGATGCAGAAACCATGCAATTAAAACGCAGATGTACCGCAGACCTAATGATTGATTATTCCAATCAATGTCGATTATTATTCATACAGTAGTACCAAAATGGCTGCGAAGGTTGCTGTATTAAATCATAATCTGTTTTCACGTCGAAGGACCCGATTGTCTGATTGATTCACGGCGTTTATCTTTATTGTATCAATTATTCATAGGTGTGTGCCAACACTGATACGCTTCAGCGAAGATGGGATAATGCAATGGTTTGGTAATCGTTTTCCATACCATTATTACTTGTCTTGTCGTAACGAGTCTGTTCTCATCTTGGATTTATAGGTGGCGAACTGTTTTGTTATTTAGATGTTGAGCGCGAAAGTGCAGCGAGGTGAGCAATGCCTACACTGCAGTGCAGCCATCATGGAATGCGCAAAGGTCAGCTGATTTTATTGCATCCGAAGTACCGGAAGCACTGTTTCACTTACGAGGATGAAAAAAAGTCCTCAAAAATCAAATTAAGTTTCAGACCGTCTTGAACAATAGTATCGTTTCTGTCGCTCTGTGTGTCTGCAATTGTCCGATTTTTATGAAATTTTCTATGATTTTGCAGGTTGGCATTTAGATGGTTACCCCTGAAATCCACAACTCCCGGATTAATTCCCAATAAGCTGCAGGACTAATTTTCCAAGTTTAGAATTCTCTTCTGGCTACAAGAATTGATAGGGAATTTTGGACAGTTAATCTTTTTTTCCTCGAGGAAATTTATTAAGCATTTCAATGATTTCTTCGTGTTTGGAGTAAGACCAATAGTTGTGTAAATATGGAAAAATAATAAACCATTGTGTAATAATTTGCAGCGTTTTGCTAAGTAATTTATGAGGAATTTGCCTCACAATTTTTTTTTCTTTTCGAAAGAGAGTTCATTGATATGGAAGAAAACCCTAGTGAGCTGCACGAAAACGCATCCAAAAAATTTGGAGAATTCAAGGAAGATGGAAATTTTAAATGTACAGGGAGTCTGTGATGTGACGAGTTTCCCCTTACGACAGCAGCGCTACCTCTGATAGCGCACATGAAACAACTAGCTTACGTGATTGAACAGTGCGCTGCGGACTGGCAGAACGAACCCAGACACAAAAGTGACGAAAAGAAGTAATTATACTCTTTTTTACAATACGATTCTACCTATTAGTTTATCAAGCATGATTAGTATTCACCTTCTCTTATTTAGTTTCTATATTAGTCACCTTTGATATTTGAATCACATTATTTGAGTGGATCTCTTCATGTGGTCACGAGGGCGCCTACGACTCTACCTGTTGTCATTCTCTGACACTATTTGTCCCGTTGTCTGTCAGTCTGCCCCTTGCAAGTCAAGGGGATCTCAGTCGGTCGCCGTTCGTTCTAAGTACTTATCTAGCAAAACTGAAAGCGCAAAAACTTGAAAAGTTATACCTAAATTTGAAATTTTAAAGGATTTTAGAAGTGCATTAGAGCACGGCCCTAGGGAATTGACAAACTGAAATATTGCGCCGGAATCGTCAAAATCGAACAATTATTGCCAAAGAAAAATGGAAAAAACTACTGAATAAACGATTTTTTCCATATTTCTCTGGCAATTACTGTTCGATTTTGGTGACTCCAGCGGCAATATTTCAGTTTTTCAATTCCGTAGGGCCGTGCACTAATGCATTTCTAAAATCCTTTAAAATTTCAAGTTTAAGTGCTACTTTTCAAGTTTTGCCCCTTCAATTCCGTGAAATACTGACCCGACAGAGACCTCTTTAAATTTGATCCACTTCCCTGTACCTATCCGATTGAGCTGAAATATTGCGTGCATGTGGGAATCGCATGACAATGTAATATAGTAATTATATTATTATAATAACATTATTAACTTAATAGTTAATTATTAACGTTCTGAGACCAATTTTCAATTCATAGGGGACCATCCCCCATCTAATCTATAAAACCCCAACCGTACGTGAACGTTGCCGATCGGGAGGGGGCGGGACGAGAGGTTTCGGAGGGGCGGGAGGGGGAGGAATCGGAGGCGGGAGGAGTCAGAGGAGTCACAGGAGTCGGGGATGGGAAGAGTCAGAGTCCCTGTAATATCCCCCCTTAAAAACATGCTTAACCCCCCCCCCCCCTTAAAAAACTTTTTTTTAAACAAGCTTTTATTTTTTGTTAATTGAATGTTCTAAAAAGTTAAGAATAAACTACCCCTAATAACAAATATAACACTTTATAGAGATAACACTTTATCACAGTCCCAATTTTATTTGTAAAAGCGTGTTACCTTGTGATAGCAAGAGGAAAAAGAAGATGCTAAATGTAACACGCTTTTATTAATAAAACTGGGACTGTGATAAAGTGTTATCTCTATAAAGTGTCATAATTCTTATTAGGGGTAGTTTATTTTTAACTTTTTAGTTCATTTAATTAATAAAAAATTAAAGCTTGTTTTTAAAAAAGTTTTATTCTCTTTAATTTGTTTACGTTTTTTTCTGATAGCTTCTGTCTGGAGACGATCATAAAATCAATTTGTGTGCTCCCTGGATAACCTGAGTGACAATAGTTTTCTCAGTATAAAGATTTGTGTGAAGTGAAGGGGAGGTGAGGACGAGGGGGGGGGGTGGCCAAGCCCGTTAGTTTTTGAAGGTTGACCGCGGAAAGGGGCGGAGATGGCCGAGGGGCGGCACGTAGTCGCAAATTGTCATGTCACATAATGACTCCCCCTTGACGTGCAAGATTGACTCACGTAGACATTATTACCAGTTCCTCACAAAAACCTCATCATGCTAAGAAAAGGCACCCCCTTTATGGCACCCCCGCGCCTCCAGGTCGAAAGCCTCTAATATAAAAAGAGGGAAATGGGAGCCAATTATTTAACCGCTGAGACAACGCTTGAAGCCCTCCTAAATGGAGTCGGTCGAGGAGGTTCGACCGCTCGGGCAATCATACCGCCTTTGTCCGCCTGACGGACAACCTGCCTGAATATCGAAGAATATCTTCCTGAACTGTTCGCAGACCTGCGTATCATCCTGGCAGTTCGCGGAATAACAGGAGCCCGTTGAATCTGTAACTGTTCCCGAGTAGCAAGGCAAATTAGACCGCAAAACGTCGGTTGCGAGGCATCGCAAAAGACTCGTTCCAAGTCATACTTAGGATCGCACGATGGGTACCTGAGTAGGTACTTACACGTTGAGACTTCTAGTTCCAATTTTCAGTCATTTGGAACCAATCCTAATACATAAAACCCCAACCTTACATATGCACGTCGGAGGAATCGGAGGCGAGTGGAGTCAGAAGAGTCGGGGCGGTAGGAGTCGGAGGCGAAAGGAGTTAGAGGAGTCGGAGGGGGAGGAGTTTGAGGAATCGGGGAGGGGGGGGGGGGCAGGAAGAGTCCGAGGCGAAAGATGTCGGAGGTGTCGGGGGGAGGGGGGGATTCAGAGGAGAGAGCTATCTCGCGGGAAAAATTCCAAACTATGTGAAGAGCTACTCAGTGTAATATCCCTCTTCTAATATTTGAGTTTTTCTGACATTTACAACAGCAAAAAAATAAAAATGTTGAAGATGGGTGGAAATAGCATCTTTGGGCTTCAAGGTATCAATAATATTGAAAATAAGTTGAAAATAAATTACCTCTAATCGTAGATGATATATTATATCATCTACGATTAAAGGTAATTTATTTTTAACTTTTTGATTGAAGTTCATTTAATTAACAACAAAAATTTTTAATGTACGACTAAAAACAAAAACTGGTGGGGGGGGGATATTACAGGGACTCTGACTCTTCCCATCCCCGACTCCTCTACTCCTCCCGCCTCCGATTCCTCCCCCTCCCGCCCCTCCGAAACCTCTCGCCTCCGACTCGTCCCCCCTCCCTCCCCCCCTCCCGATCGGCAACGTTCACGTACGGTTGGGGTTTTATAGATCAGATGGAGGATGGTCCCCTATGAATTGGAAGAATTTCAGCTCAATCGGATACCGGGAAGTGGATCAAATTCAACTTGCAAGATTTCATTAATGACAGATAAACAGACTGACAGGTGTAACTAAATAAAAGCTTTTAATTTAATAAAAAGTACAATAAAGTTCAAAATTTCAACCTCCAATATTAGCGAATTTTTGAACAAAAAGGCAAATTATAACGCAAAGGTTTATTATTTCTGCATAGATCACTCGTCTGCAAAGAACACGGCTTTGCTATTGTTACCACCAACCAACTATAGTTACTAACTATCTACTACATAAACAAGCCTCTTCTGCAATTCACACTCGTGTTTCTGATTTATCGTAATCCCAACCCTCAACGAGGAGCGAACGGTTGGTCCTACAGAGCTCCGGTTGGTCTCATTCGATTCTAAAAATTCAATACTATTAAATAGTATTCAAAGATTTTTGATATAAAGGTACTGATTTTTCATCAATTTAAAAATTTTAAATTGATAAAAATCAGTAAGTACTTTTATATCAAAAATCTTTGAGCTAGGGCTTTTTCGAAACGTCAACTCTTTCATCCCTTAGAAGTGACCTACATCAACCAAAATCTTCGGGGCACAATCAGACCCCAAATGGAGCCTACACACCAAATTTCATCAAAATCGGTCAATGCTAAGAGGGGAAAATGCCGCGTACGGCGGACGGACGGCCAAATTTTTATTCGATTTTCGGATTCTACGTACATCTGAAACGTAAACCAACAAATTTTGAGGGGAGGTTAAATTATTATTGAAAATAATAAACCAAAATGTCCATTCTTGCAGCATGAGTTAATGAGCGAATTTTCAAAGAAATCTTCCAAGCTATGATGAAGAAAATCTAATAAATTAGCTAGTCAGCCTTGTGTGTGTGGCACATAGCTCATCTCGTTATGGGGGTCTCATTCCGTCGCCGTTCGTTTCTCGTTCCGGGTCAGTATTTCCCTAAATTGAAGGGGCTCAAAGTTGTACCTAAATTTGAAATGTTCAAAGATTTTCGAAATTTGTTAGTGCGTGGGCGTAGGGAATTGACGCTGGAACCATCAAAATCGAACAATAATTGCCAGATAAATTTGGGAAAAATCTAACTGAATAATCTTTTAGTTTTTCGAATCCTAGGCTGATGCACTAATGAATTTCAAAAATCCTTGAAAATTGCATATTTAGGTACAACTTTGAGCGCCGGTTCTTGAGAGAAATACTAACCCAGAACGAGGAACGAACGGCACCCGAGTGAGACACCCTTAAATTAGGTATACGATCAACCTCTTGGTTAAATAACCTCCGAAAATACTCTTTTCGTGACCCCTAACTCATAGAGTACCCACCATATGTTACGTATCAACATACTGAAGATGTTAGGAGTCCATATTTAATACATTCTTCTGGGAGCGAACGGTTGGTCGTACAGAGCGGTCCCATTCGATTTATAAAAAATCCAAGCTATTTCTAACTGATGAAAAAATAAGACTTTAACATTGAAATTTTCGAGCTAGGGTGTTATGACAATTTCAACCCTCACTTTTCACCCCTTAGAAGTGACAACAACCAAAAGCTTCAAAGGAGCCCTCATACCAAATTTCAACCAAATCTGTCCGATTTTGGTTTATTATTTTCAATAATTAACCTTTGGAATCGACCAAGAAAAAAAAATTTTTAACACCCCCTCAAAATTTGATGGTTTACGTTTCAAGGTACGTAGAATCCAAAAATCGAATAAAAATTTGGCCGTCCGTCCGCCGTACGCGGCACTTTTGCCACTTAGCATTGACCGATTTTGATGAAATTTGCTATGTAGGCTCCATTTGGGGTCTAGTTGTGCCTCGAAGATTTTGGTTGATGTAGGTTACGTCTAAGGGTTCCAAAATCAATTTTGAAATTTTGAAAACGCCCTAACTTGATTTTGAAAACTTTTGATATAAAGGTATTGTTTTTCCTTCAATTTATGGTTCTATAGAAGTTTTAGAATTTTTTGAGACCACCCGGAGCTCTGTAGGACAAACCGTTCGCTCGCTACAAGAATTTAAGGTTTGGACGTACGATAAATCAGAAACACGAGTGTGAATCGCTAAAGAGGCTCCGTTCAAATTATAGATGACCAAAATACGATCGATGTTTTTCTTCATGTTGGATGGTTGGTGGCTTTACAGACGAGTGATCTATATAGAAAAATAAAAAGTAATAAACCATTGTGTAATAATTTGCAGCGTTTTTGGATTCTACCTTGAAACGTAACCCATCAAATTTTATGAGGGGATAGAATTTTTCCTGCTCTACCCCAAAGGGTCATTATTGAAAATAATATGTTTACCTTACTTCCCGAGGATAGATTTTGGTGAAATTTGGTATACGGGCCTCATTTGGGGGTCTAGTTTTGCTCCGAAGATTTTGGTTTTCAGTTACTCTTAAAGGGTGAAAAGTGATAATAACATAACATAATAACAGGAAAATAATAAACCGCTGTGTAATAATTTGCAGCGTTTCTTTGGTACCTAGACTCCCTGTTCATAAACTAATGGTCATGAACAAAATACCGGAGAAGATAAGTACTCACTGTACGAATGAAACGGGATCGTACAGAAAAATTCTTGAAAATGAAGTTAAAAAATAAGTGTCACCCGGCAAACCAATTTATAAGACGTTGTCACGTCAAAATACTCAATATATAAAGTAACACTTCATCAACTAGGAAAGAAATAACACAAATAAAAACGGAAACAAGGTGCGGGACCAACTCAGGATCTTTAGCGTTGATTGGGGACCTCACAAATCAAGTCCGAATCGGTCGACGTTTGACAGGTGAACCCAGTCCTTGGCCTTATTCCGAACATTTTACGATTCACGCTCCCAAAGGTGGGTATAAACGATAAAGCAGGTTGGCCAGGAAATTTGCATTGATAGGAGGGATGGAGGTGGTTCTATTAATAGAGCATTTAAGCTCTTTCAAATGAGGAGAATAAAATCAATAAGCCCTTGGAGTTTGATGGATTATTCTCCATGTCGCTAAGATGCTAGATAGACGTGGATACAGAAACTTCGCTTCACCAGGATGGATGATGGGGTTTTACCTTGAAATTTAGTGATAATCTTCCACGTATAATCAAAGATTGAAAGATGGTGAACGCTGAAAAAACTGGTTATCTCGACTCCTGAAGTGATGGTGTCAACGATTGAGACCTAGTGAAGGCTGGAAAACCTTCTGATCTTGACTTCTAGCACCAGGCTAGGGGATTGAAAAGCTAAGGGTCGTACGGTGAGGCAATCCTGGACGGTCCAGTACTCGTGACGTCACAGAATCGCCCTGGACTGTCCGAGATTCGGTGTTGTCCGAACGCACACGGGACGACACTGGAAGTTAATACGTATGAACTATCCATGATTCCAGTGCCGTCCCGTCATCAGAACCTTCATTAGAGCCTGAAAAGCAACCAATGAAATGAATTGATAAGCCCATTAAGTAATAAAGCCAAATTTTACCTTGGAAGCCCGCCAAAAAAAAAGTTGTGAGAGCTCAGACATCCAGGTGTCATCCCCACTAATTTCACAATAAACTGTAATTCAACGACTATTGATCGTCTGGGTTGCATCATTGAAGGCTTGAAAACCTTCTCATCATGACTCCTAGCGTGATCTGATGGAGGTGGAGGTGTCAATGACTGAGGCTTAGAATCTAGTGATGTTGACTCTTAGAGTGGTCAGCTGGAAGTGTTGGTGCCAAACATTGAGACCTAACAAAGGATGGAAAATCTGGTGATGTTGACTCCTAGAGTGCTCAGATGGAGGTGTCGATGTCAGCAGCAAGAAGAACCTGGTAAGATGACTAGATAGCTGGGACGACGGCGAGTAAGGTATTCTACACACGATGAATCGTTGTGGAGACATAGTTAATGCTGGAGAAAAAGTGCCTCTTGGTTATCAGCTTTCGGTGCGCCACATTGTTTCTCAACCACTATTCACATTCTGGAAGCCTGGGGCAGAAGAGCACAGCGTGTAATCCCTGTAACTTGAGATTCCTGGAGGTGCCAAACATTGAGACCTAACAAAGGATGGAAAATCTGGTGATGTTGACTCCTAGAGTGCTCAGATGGAAGTGGTGGTGTCAAACATTGAAACCTAGTGAAGAGCGGGAGGAGCCCATCCGTAGGTGGCAAGCAGACCTTGTCTGTGAAACCCGTGGAAGGTCAGCCCTCATAATTGACGATCTAAAGGCTTGGGTGGAGAGAAAACACGGTGAGGTGAACTATTACCTGACTCAAATCCTCTCAGGGCATGGGTATTTCCGCTCCTTCTTAGTAAATATCGGGAAAACCACTGACCCAGAGTGCTGATACTGCCGGATAGAAGAGGATGATGTTTGCCACACCTTCTTCACATGCCCACAATGAGAGGGTATGAGGAGCAGTGCGGAAGAGGTCACCGGAACGTTGCGTCCACAGACAGTCATACATGAGATGATTAAGAACAAGTCGAGCACATTTTGTGCACATTTGTAACAAATTTTGTCACAGCGGTCCTCAAAGCAAAAAAGCTTGATGGAAGATGAGAGGAAGAAGATGAGGAATAGAATTGAAGGAGAGATCAGATTGGAGAGCAGAAGTAGGAGTAGCCTTTTGGTACAAAAAAGGGCTCACCCTGAAGTAATACTGTACAAGTGGTTCCGGGGTGAGTCCTAAGCAGAAGGAGTGGGGTTTTAGTTGGCCCAATGAGTCTAACACTGTTGGGGTGAACTTCCCCTTCGCTCTTAACGAGTTTCCCCACTCCCGTAAAAAAGAAGTGAAGGCTTGAAAACCTGGTGATGTCGACTCCTAGCGAGCTCAGATGGAGATGTCGTTGTCAGCAGCAGGAAGAACCTGGTAAGATGACTACGATAGCTGGGACGACGGCGAGTAAGGTATTCTACACAAGAGGAATCGTTGTGGAGACATGGTTGATGCTGGAGAAAAAGTGCCTTTTGGTTATCAGCTTTCGGCGCACCACATTGTTTCTTAACTACAATTCACATTCTGGAAGCCTGGGCCAGAAGAGAACAGCGTGTACTCCCTGCAACTTGAGATTCCTGGAGGATTCAACTGGTGGTGCGAAACATTGAGACCTAGCAAAAGATGGAAAACCTGGTGATGTCGACTCCTAAAGTTCTCAGAGGGAAGAGTTGGTGCCAAACATTGAAACCTAGTGAATGTGGTGATGTCGACTCCTCGCGAGCTCTGATGGAGGTGTCGTTGTCATCGGCAAGAAGAATCTGGGAAGATGACTAGATAGCTGGGACGACGACAGCAGTATGGTATTCTACACAATGGGAATCGTTGTGCAGACCTGATAGATGCTGGATTGTTTCTCAACCACTATTCACATTCTGGAAGCCTGGGCCAGAAGTGCACAGCGTGTACTCCCTCCAACTTATGAGTCCTGGAGGATTCAAAGCTTTTTCAGAGAGTCTACCCACCATTGGGAAGATATATCGAGAGCCAGATAGATCGAAGCAGGAAAGTTACAGTTGAAATGCATTGTCTTGATACTGAATGATCGCAACTGCTGTGAGCATTGTCAAACTACTGCAGGGTAACCTGGTGGTACAGAGATGTGTATAGTGGTTGCTAGTAGTTAGTGAACTAATACTTGCAGCACCACTGAATTCACGAGCGAATTGAATACCACCGAAGGTACATGAACCCATGATTTCTCTGACAGACGGTGCTACAAACCATTGTTGTCACATACTCGTATTTTCGTATTCAATTAACAATCATCAGTTCTTATGTTTCATTCTTGCATCAAACCGGTCGGTAACCACTTGAAAGGATGAGTAACCTTCCTATCAAGGTTGTGTATTTTTTCCAATCGAAAGATAACCCTTAATCCCCTTCCAGTAATTCGATTCAATTGTACTTATTCGCTGTTAATTTTATAATCAGAAGAACTGAATCTTCTGTGTTTCTAAGAAATGCACGTCTCAAAATATAAATAACACTTCGATCGTTCTGTCACTGTAGTGGCTCTCAACAAATTTAATCATCATATAAAAAAAAGTCTGCCAAGTGGGTGTGGCACATAGCTTCCTCGTATCCATAACCCGATTGTATAGATGATCCGATGCATAGTAGTTAATCTCAAAACATCAATCTCTAAGTACCTTCCTCTACCCTCATAGGGGACCATCTACACGCTAATCTGAACAATCCTGAAAAATTTCGTCGAAATCGAATGGAAATTGTAGGAGTTAAGACTGTTATTTTTTTTCAAGTCTCCCCTCAAAGACTAAAAGTCTATCTGACGGAGGGGGCACGCCATAAAACAAAATAAATAAATAAAGTAAAAGAAATCAAAAAATGATGTTTTGAGAAAAATTTTGAAAATTTTTTCATTGAATTTTTTGAAACATTTTTGTCATAATTCTATTTTGAGACTTCCAACAATCCACAAAAAATTCTACTGTCCATTAAATTTTAAATTGCAATTCAATTTTAGTTACTCCGGTGACACCTTGGCACAGCTGTGGAGTTCCTGTAATGATTTCGGTGTCATTAGTGACACCATGGTCTAATTAGGCTTAAATCTCCAGTCTTTGTTTGTAGGTATACCTAATCATACTTAAAGTATCCATTTCATTTCATTTAATAAATGTAATTAATTTAAAAAGTAATCATTACCTAACAACTCTGGTAGCTATCAAGTAATTCTACACGTTCATGTGCAAGGTTGCAAATCGTTTCCAAGCTTTGGCCAACTTGGCAGATTTTTCTCACGAAGGAAATCGAGAAAGTTCTACAAAAAAAAATCAATTCTAATAATACTTACCACGATGGTATTCGAATATTCAATGCCTATCAAACCTCTTCAATAAATAATTCAGAGCCGTAATGTCGGTTGTTCACGGTTGCTCATTGAATATAAATTCAGTCGTAACGGCGATCAAAGTATTCAGATATTAAAAACAAATTCAAATTATTGTGTACCCGGACGCGTTTCACGGCCGATCGGCGAAGACGTGGTAGAGTCATGGGAGATTTTTTTTACGAAGTCAGTCTCACTTGATGAGGTTAAATGCTCGTCATGAATACCGTATGAACCAACAGAGATATCATAAGAGACCACGGGAATAGTAAAGGGCAATTTATTTGCATGGTTCCCAGAAATGTCAGTCTAAACACGGAATCTATTCCGTGTTTCAAAGTTCACATTAACTTGTATTTTTTTTTTTTTTTTATGGAACATTATAAACTTTCTTTCATAGGTACATGACATTTCAAGTCAATGTATGGATAATTTCATTTTAAAAATCGTTTTGTGACTCTTAATTCTCGAATTTGTTCCAAACACAAATATTCGTGGGCAATAAGGATCCGGGTGAAACTGTATGAAATGTCTACAGTGGGGTTTTCACAGAAAATGGGACATACGGTAATAATTCACTGAGCAATTACATAAACATTTATGGCCGTTTTCCTTCAGCGATATAATATTTTATGAACAAGATCATAAACAGCTATATAATATTACACAAAATCTGTATAATTCATGATGCTTGGAGCGGAGTCAAGTGATTACAACGTGGGAAATTGATTTTTCAGAAAAATCGTTTCCTTAGGAACCAATGGGGAAGTTATACGGCGAAGCTGATAGAATTTCGAACTGAAAATTGGTATAGGAACGTTCTCAAAAGAGCTAAATTTGAATCTAACGTCAAAAGTACGACATTTGCGTAATGCCAAAAAAATATAATCAAATTTGACTATAGTTTTGAGAAAAACAAAGCAATCCGTTTTTTCTTCACATTCCGAAAACCGTGATTCCTGATCAGAATGCAATGAAATTTATATCTTCTTTTATCTCACACCATTCAAATTTGAGCCATTTTAGACAATTGGGAACTGAAAAATCGAGGTCTTGAGGGAGTCATGGTTAGACAAGCACAAACTTACTTATAATAACAAAGAAACTCAGAGAACTTGGAGAAATATGAAACGCATAATTTCGACATTTCGATTTTGAAAAGTTGACATTTTTGGCTTCGTCACTCTCCAAGATAAGAAAGCTTAGTATTCGTGCACAGGTCCCAAATTCGGTTCCTCCAAAACAAAAATTTTCACTTGCATTTTGATTTAGAGCTTTTTAAACAACTTTGGTTCTCAGACACAGAAACCGGTTTTCGAGTAATTGAAACCGATGATAATCTATAGAAAATAGTAAAATGGAAATGTGTTGGTAGAGACAATTCTCTACGAGTTGTTAAACTAACGGTGAATAAAATGCATACAGAGGAGTCAAACTACGATTTCTCAGTTTCTAAATGTTCAAAATCACCCAATTTCGATTTTTGGGGGGGGGGGGGGGGGGTTGGTCACCATATGTTTGCTTTTAAATTTGATCAGTAGGAGCCACAGGTTGAAAAACACAAAAAACCATTGTTTTTTCTGCTAAAAAAAGTCTGCCAAGTGGGTGTGGCACATAGCTTCCACGTTCCCATAACCCGATTGTATAGATGATTCGATGCATCTCAAAACATCAATCTCTAAGTACCTTCCACTACCCTCATAGGGGACCATCTATACGCCAATCTGAACAGTCCCGAGAAATTTAATCGAAATCAGCTGGAAATTGAAGGACTGTTACTAGGAAACACACGTTTGCGCACGCGCAGAGGCTACTGTCAGTTTCGGGCTATGACTTTCATTGAGGACCATCTACACCCCAATAATTCGTATGATTTTCATAGGGGACCGTCTACACGCCAATCCGCGCAATCCCTGAAAATTTCATCGAAATCGGACAATAACTTCGTATAGTTATGCGCGTTACAAGATTTCATGACAGACACACAGACAGACAGACACTGAACCAAAATTGTTCAGGAAGGTCTGAAACGTAAAACGCGAGTGGAAATTTTGATTTTGAAAAACATTTTTTTTCTTCAACCTTGAAAAGTGAAAACAAAGGCAGATTCGGAAGCAATAATGATAACGAACTAATATAAACGAAACAAAGAACTGACATTGATGACATATTCAGGCATTACGTGTCTAGTTCATTAAATGGTTCTGTCTTTGAACTTACTATCTTCAAACCAACAGATTCTGTAAGTAAGTCCATGTTATTCTTATTGAGTAAGCTGTAACCATTCTAACCGGTGTTAACATTTTGGGCTCGCATGATGCTGAAAATGCACTTCCTTAACGGGCAACTAAACAACATAGAAACTTTTATTCCTCATCCAATCTGACTTCCCCTGGAATGCATGATGGAATGTCTGAATATGTACATTTATATGGACAAATTCTTCCAATATGACATTCAATGGCACCTGTTTATCACATCTGATCCTTGATTGATTAGGATTTACGATCAACGAGGCATTGGATCCAGGATCTCTCGCTGGTTCGGCAAGGGATGGAGATTGTGCAGCGCAGATGAGGAAGAAGGAAGAGACTTCGACCATAGATGGAGAGGCGAGGAGGGTTGTACTACGTTATAATCTTACGGTACCCGATCCCAAGCGGGACCACGCCCTAGCGCCTCGGCCCACAGTTTTCTTCACCTTGGCATCACCACACCTGATACCCTCGCCTGTCTGAATCCTCGCCTTTGCTTAGTTTATAAAGAGCACTTTCACCTGTTCTTAAAATACCGTTTCCATATGAGGTGGTCCTTCGTATTCACTCGATAAAACACTTTTTTTCTCCTTGCAGTACCGAAGGATGAAAAATAAAAACATTGGAATCCGCCAAACCAGTTCTCCACTTGAAATCCAGTACTGTCACCTCCAGGCTGTTGCAGACGGTATTTCGGAGTCGTTCACGAAGACAAATTGAAAGATCCATTTGAAGACAAAAGAAAATATCAGAAATATCTAATCGTAAATTGATGGTATTAGTTGACTATAATGTACAACAACCCCCGTCATCGCCCCACTCTGGCTGATGCCATTCCTCGTATGTTCGAAATTCCCCGTCATTACCATATAACTAAATATTTTGAGCAACTGGAATGGATGAAACAATACTTTAATTGCATTCCAAAAGATCTGAGTCTCAAAGTAGGCATTTGCCGAGGATGGTGTTCGTTTATGGAACCAACTACCAAACAATTTGAAATCGGGTAGTTCACTATACTCTTTCAAAAAGTGATTGGAGAAATTGCTCAAAACAGGTACACAATTTGTTGGTGGAATGCCAATGTACAACACAACGAGATAGATGGACATTAAATTGGGTATAAAAACTGAATTTGTAACTCTAACGGGTACGTGATAGATGTGGCTTCTCAAGTACCAGAAACTTTTTTTCTTTTTTGTAAAATGATTCAATTTTGAAATGCTTCCATTCATTTAAAACAATGGGGGGTGGGCCTGATTTTTTTTTAATCGAAATTAGACCTCATCATGAGAATCCTGACACCAGGATTCTCGTTCTCTTTTTGGATGACTAGATCTTTTTCTATGATTTTTCAAATTTTCGAATGTTTATGACGTCACGCGCCCCTCCCGCCTGGGCGGAACCCCCCAGCCCACTGTGACGTCATAAACACTCGAAAATTTGAAAAATCATAGAAAAAGGTCTTCTCACGCTAGAAGGTCGGGGTTGGTGTCAAAATTCTCAGAATGAGGTCCAGTTTAGATAAAAAATAGCAATAAACAGTTTTTCCGACCCGTGCACACACCCCATTTCAGAGTGTGAAAAAAAAAATTAGTGCTATAAAAAATTGGTTGTTTTTCTCGATTTTGGTACTAAATATGTTAATGTTCTTAGGGGCGTAATTGGTCATTATCTTCTGGATTATTGGTTTTGAATACATCAATTAACAATTGAGGAGCATGATTCCAAAAGGTAATATATCCATTTGGGCCAAACGTGAGAAAGACGCGAAAAACCATTGCGATCTAAAAAACAAGTGCTATAAACCAAAGATGTTATTTGTAATATATTTCCAAATTATAATAAATGTTTTTGGAAAAAAGTGTAAATTAGTTTAAAGTTCAAAACAATTTTGAACGAGATTTGAAATATTAGATTTATGGCGCCATTGAAACGTGGCGTTTACTACTTTTGGAATCAAACGAAGTGGATATAGTGCTTTTTGAAATCAAACGAAATGGATAAAGTACAAATACAATACAACAAAACGGATAAGAGACCGCCATTGTGCTGGATACAGTACCTTTTGAAATTAAACAGAATATTCATCTTCGTTTTTCAAGGGAATAGATTATCTTTTGATCGAAAACGATCGCATTTTTGTGAAGAACTACCCCCCTAACACCCTGGGAACCACTCAATTTTGATGAAAAAGGTCTTATGTACCTTTCGGAATCAAAAACTCCTCAATTATACAGGGTGTCTACCATTTGGATGGACCAAACTTCAAGGATCAATTCTACAACTAATTTGCAACAAAAAATGTCTCTTAGCAATTTTTTCTTAACCCACTCAAAATTCTTTTTTTCCCACTTTAAAGTTTTTATTCGTATTTTCGACCTTGCAGCACTAAAATGGTCATAACTCCCTTATTTCTCATGCTACTTCGAATCTGAGTACACCGTTGGATAGAACATTAAATTTCCTATCCATTTAGTGGGAAACCCAGTTTCTTAAAGCCATTTGTAAAAGTAAAAAAATAAATCAAAGTCAACATTTATAATTTTTTCCGAAAATCGACATTTTTCAGGCTAACGATTCCCCCGTTAAAAATACCGCTATCGTGGTGCACTCAACGGGAAAAACTACCCCAAGATCTCATCTTTCCAACGGTATGTCAGTTTTAAGGTCTAAGAGGAAATTTTCTTTGAAAAAATTGAGTTTTATGCGAAAAAACGAGCATTCTTAGGCATATTCCGCTAGAGAGTCGATCAAGTATTATTGCCTTCACTTTTCAAGGATTGCAATAAAAAGTCCACCAAATTACATTTCCACTCGTATTTTACGTTTTGGACCTTCCTGAACAATTTTGGTACCGTGTCTGTCCATCTGACAGTCGGTCTGTCTGTCTGAAAGTCCTTGCAGATGGCAAAAGCAATACGAAGCTACTGTCCGATTTCGATGTAATTTTCGGCGATGTTCTCCATGAAAATCAAAGTCAAAGCACTAAATTTTCAAAATCAAATTCAAAAATTTTAATTTTTTTAGATATTACCATTTTTTAGGTTTATTGTTAACCTGGAATAAGTTGTGCTATCGTGGGCCACTCAACGGCCAACACTAACCCGGGATCACATCTTTTCTACGATAAGAATCGTTTAATTTAATTTTTCGTTTAATTAGAATAAACGTCATGAAATTGATTTTTTGTAGCACAAGAATAACTTGAAGAGTTTCATTGACAATAATACTTTTTTTGTGTTTACAATTATTGACTTTCCACCCCGATAATGAGTGTCCTTCATTGTACCTACCAACACTTTCTACCAACGTTACAATGACAATTTTTTTCTGCCAACTGTTCTTTAATTTTATTTTAGTTCCATTTTTAAAATCAAAATGAACGGTTTTTCCGTTGAGTGACCCGCGGTAGCACAACTTATTCCAGGTTAACTATAAACCTAAAAATGGTAATTTCTAAAAAAATTAAAATTTTTGAAAATTTAGTGCTTTGACTTTGATTTTCATGGAGAACATCGCCGAAAATTACATCGAAATCGGACAGTAGCTTCGTATTGCTTTTGCCATCTGCAAGGACTTTCAGACAGACAGACCGACTGTCAGATGGACAGAAACGGTACCAAAATTGTTCAGGAAGGTCCAAAACGTAAAATACGAGTGGAAATGTAATTTGGTGGACTTTTTATTGCAATCCTTGAAAAGTGAAGGCAATAATACTTGGTCGACTCTCTAGCGGAATATGCCTAAGAATGCTCGTTTTTTCGCATAAAACTCAATTTTTTCAAAGAAAATTTCCTCTTAGACCTTAAAACTGACATACCGTTGGAAAGATGAGATCTTGGGGTAGTTTTTCCCGTTGAGTGCACCACGATAGCGGTATTTTTAACGGGGGAATCGTTAGCCTGAAAAATGTCGATTTTCGGAAAAAATTATAAATGTTGACTTTGATTTATTTTTTTACTTTTACAAATGGCTTTAAGAAACTGGGTTTCCCACTAAATGGATAGGAAATTTAATGTTCTATCCAACGGTGTACTCAGATTCGAAGTAGCATGAGAAATAAGGGAGTTATGACCATTTTAGTGCTGCAAGGTCGAAAATACGAATAAAAACTTTAAAGTGGAAAAAGAAGAATTTTGAGTGGGTTAAGAAAAAATTGCTAGGAGACATTTTTTGTTGCAAATTAGTTGTAGAATCGATCCTTGAAGTTTGGTCCATCCAAATGGTAGACACCCTGTAGATGCTGGATATTGGACCTAGTTGGAAACCAACTGAAGGTACCTATTGTGTTACTATTCATAGTCCTTCTTCAATGAGCAAAGAAATTTTGATTTATTTCTAATAAAAGTATTTTTTGTATTCCCTAAAAACTTCTCTTAGAGATCACTTACTCGAAATAGATGAGTCATCGTCAAATATTCTGGCCTTATTGATCATCATAATAAATAATACTGTAATTTCAAACTGACGTTGAGATGTTTCGGTTTGCTATTTTCAATAATAAAACTTTTAAATTGACCGAAAAAAATTTAACCCCCCCCCCTCCTTCGAAAAAAATCGGCGAAAAGGTTTTGTTCTTGTAAAGATAGTTTGACCAATTCAAAATAGAATTGGATTTTTAGAATCGAATGAGACCAGACAGAGCTCTTATGTCAAACCATTCGCTTCCTATGAGGACTTAAGGGCTGGACTTACAATGTGTGTATACTCATGAATGTGAAATTCAACTGATCAAATGCGATCGTTGTTCGTTTCTCTGAATAAATTTTCGTGTTCTGCATCGATAGCAACCAAGAAACAAATTTTAATGAAGGCACCCACAACTTTCAGACAGCGACGTTACTGCTAGTAGCTAGTATTAATGGAAAAGCCACGTTCTATGCAGACGGGTGATCTTTAACTGTAAAACAATAAACCTATGTGATGATATGGAGCGTTTTATGAGTCAGTGGGAAGTAATAATTTTCTCAAGTAGTTTACTTTCCTGATGGTGCTTGAGAGGTTCAATGACCCCAAGATCTATTACTACCTACCTATTACTCTGTAAACCATATTTAATTGTTTGGAGACGTTTTGAGTCGTTTATGGAAGTTTTTCATACAAGCTTTCAAAGCCAGGAAACCTTAGAAGACGGTAGTTGAAATCGCATTAAAATGTGTTTTGAAATGGAAGAGTGAAGTAATGAACCCAGTCATGAAGTCATAAGTTAATAGTTCATTGCCGATGTCTCGGTTGTTCACGATCACGTGGATGGTTTTCTTCTGGATTGTCAAAACAACACGATCGAAAAGTTGTTCCAAAATAGTGTTGATAATTTTAGGGGTTTTAAATGTTGTTTGTGGCTCCAACAAATAGGATCGATGTGAAATCAATAACCAATCATCCTGGGACCCGACCTTTCTTAAGAAAATTCGGTCATTGGTGGAGCAGACGCTTTTTAGGTCGGATGGCAATGAAATTTATAGGGAACCATCTAAGAGATTAAAAAAACCTGCTAGTTTCATCTAATTGGATCTTTCGTTATTTCCTAGAGTTATGCCCGGAACGAGTAAGTCGATCGTATAAAGACGACAGACGGGCACGGAACCAAAAATAATTAATTGAATAAATGGGTTCACTATTTCACACCTCCATGAGTTTTCAGTCTCAAATAACTCGAGATAATTAAGGCTACGGGGGACTGGTATGATTCCGAGTAAAAAGAGATGGCACTAGTGTCGCATCTAACTTTCTTACAGTTTATGAAAGCTTGATTTAACTTATTTTTCCAAAAATAACTTTTAAAAATGTTACTAGTAATAATCAAACATGATTTGAAATTAGAAAAAAGTTTTAAATATTTTTTTTACATTTTAATTAGGTAGGTAGGTACTAAATGAAACAGGTTTGTATTTCAGAAATTTCAATACATTCCGAATTCGGAAACTATTCTAGTGTAAGTTGGAAAATTATAGGCAGAAAGTGAAAAATGAGAGCATAAAAACGTGGTCCTGAGAAGACTTGAATCAGGCAATTTTTAAACTACCTATCTATCAAATAAATAATGTGTGATACGACAGTCAATAATATTTAAAATAATAAGAAAGATCAGAACTTACATTCTGTTGGAAGCTTTTTGTAAATTGCGATCAGAATGATAACTTACCTGTAAAAAGAAAGAAAACAAATTTATAAAAAATCTCCCTCAAAAACACATTTTAGAACATTCAGAATCAGCTCATAATTTCAAATGACAGCCCATATCTAGGGTGTCCAAGAAAGAAACGTTCAAACTTCAGGGGTCGATTCTACAAGTAATTTGCAACAAAAAAAGTCTCTTAGCAATTTTCTGTCAACCCCTTGTTTTTTTTTTTCAAGTTTTTTCAATTTGCAGAAAACCTTGCATCTAGCGAGATTTTTTCTAGTCCAAACTTGAAACTTTGAAACTATTGAGTTTTCTTTGGAAATGTGGATTTTTTTCTACGAAATCGACAGAGGAGACCCCCGAATCCTCCAGTCAAACCGTCGAATTCGTTGAAAAAAAATCCACGATCTTCCGCGTTCAAACACAGATTTTTCCTCTACATTCGATTGTAAAATATTTTTTGATTACACCATTGGAAACTTAAGATTTTGAAGATGTTTTTGCCGGAATCGCATTGAATTTCCCCAACAGAAGATGGGTGAAAATCTCTTGAGAATTTCGTCAAAAAAACTCAAAAATTCGAAAAATTTAGGTTTGGACAAGAAAAAATCTAATTAGATGCAAGGTTAGATGCATTAGATATGTGTTGTAGCTCATGTGATGGTAAATTTAATGCTCTTTTCAACGGTGTTATCAGATTTGAATTTCCACGAAAAAATACGCGATATATAGTCAATTTAGTGAGACCATTTCAACATACGAAAAAAAATCTTTAAATTGAAAAACTTCAAAAACAAGTGGTTAAAATAAAATTGCTCGGAGACATTTTTTTTTTGCAAATTACTTGTAGATTTGACCCTCTGAAGTTTGGTCGTATCTTTCTCGGACACCCTGTATACCTATCATTTTAAAAAAGCGATAGGTTGTTCAAAGATGGTACTTGGAAAATTCACAAAGGGTGATCCCAAACGTGACCACCTTCCTTTGGTCTCATAGGAAATTTCACGTTGACCATAAATGCACCTCATTAGAGGACTCTGAATTTCATACTTTATTAACTTTATTTTCAGAGTTTTCTTAGAGTTTATGGACGAAAAACAAGAGAAATCTGAATCCAATCAACAAACAAAAACATGAAAACAATAAAAAATCAGAATTGGGTATATAAAAATTAGAATCCAGCAATAGGAACCCATAGGGGTAGGGTTCATTTGTAGGAACCCTACTTCATGTATTATTTTTTATTAAATAAATCAGGTCATTGGCACAGGGTGGCACACCAAAACATAGGATTTCCCCAGAGGAAACAACTCCTCGACTTGACCTTTCTCTACCCCGGCAAGGGAAGCCGAATCAAGTGGAGGGACCCCTCTTAAATAGCCGACGGCTCAGGCCGTCGTAGTCAGTAGGTGGAAGCTCTGAGCCAGACTTTTCCCTCTCAAACTTGGTGTTCTAAATCTATCAAACCTAAAACCTCTCCAAATTTAGGTTCCTATATTGGTCAGTTTGAGTTATTATCAGATCGCTTGTGCAGGGATACGTCCCTGGTAGCACTTTCTGTTAATATCTCGCCCCTCAGCCAAATTTCTCCCCTACTTAATTTGCTTGTGCAGGGCTCGCCCCGGTTACATCTATTGAGTAGTATCTCGACCTAAATAGCTTGCTTGTGCAGGGAAATACTCCCTGGTAACACCTGCTATACCTTTTCAACTCCAGTACATTATAAATCACTCGCTTGTGTGTGGAAATTCCAAGGTAGCACTTGTTATTTATATGTACAAACCTCCTTCCAAAGATCCGAACCAAATTTAAACAAATTCTAAAGTACCAATTCCTTATTAGGAAACGCAGTATAGTAAGATCGAAGCAATAGTTTATTTACACCATTCGTTGAGAAAGTAGTGTAGCTCAGCAAAAGATGTTTCTCGAACACCTACGATAATTGCCTCCATCCGCTCTTCGTTGTCCGAGCGATATTTCGGGAGTAGGTCCACAAACTATACTATACTTTGAGAGAGAGTCGAGGAGATGAGAGACGTTTGGCAAAACCGCTTTCCCATCGGGCATTTTTCAAAATAGGATCTTCAAATGGAGCGGTAAAGGGAGAAGAGTAGAAAAAAAGTCGTGAAAGGGCTCGCTCGTATCTTAGGCAGCTCTCACTGGCTGTTACATCAGCCGAGCGTGATCAGGGGGCTGATCGAGCCATACTTCACATACTCTGGTGCCCCGCTCTGTCCGCACCTGTTCGCGAACCGTTTCTATACCTGTTAGGAAACCAGGTGCTACAACTGGATCGATACAACGGTACGATGAAGGGGCATCGGCCAAATGGTTATTTTGCTCGGATTTATACCAGGTGTGGGCGCACAGAAGTGAAGAACGGCGTTTCAGTTGGAACTAGTACATTTTACGTGCTTATCAACATGGATTTTAGTCAATAACTAGATTCCGGACCAACAAAAAAATTCAATTTAATGACATAGAACATCGAACTTGAGTTGATGTTTTAAAAGTTCACATTCGAACTGAACCCTGAGGTGGGAGGGTGAGTGGAGAGACCAATACACCGTCTGATCCAAAAGTTCCCATTTCTTATTCAGATAAGAATTGAAATGAGACTTCGAAACTCGAAAATGAGAAATGACAACAAAGTACGATAAAGAAAGTAATTGCCAATTCAGTTAAGGACATGCAACAAAACCATTTGATGAAATTCTTATTCAGAAAAAATACTGTAATTTTTAATAGAACCATGAGTCAAAAGCTATTGAATTGCCTAGTACACATCTTAAGTGATATAACAAGTGTCACTACATTTGGCGTTTGAGACTATTGGAACATTTTGGTTCTGGGTCGGTCTGTGTTGAACTCTTAATCCCGAGCAAAGCTATAAGAATTTTTATAGAACATGGATGGGGCGGATTATGTAACCCTACTTGAACCATGGTGTCACCAGTGTCACCGAAAATAACTTGGGAATTCCACAGCTGTCACCAGATTAACAGATGTAAATTGCAATTTAACAATTAATTGACAGAGCTGAATTTTTCGAACTGATAAGAAAAAAATGATGTTATGCCAAAAAATTTGTCATTGATTTCCATGGAAAGTTTTTTCATAATTCTATTTTGAGACTTCCAATAGCAAATAAATAAATAAATAAATAAACGGCTGTCCATTAAATTCAGAATTGCAATTTAATTTTGGTTACTCCGGTGACACTTTTGGATAACTGTGGAGTTCCTGAGATGGACACTAGTGATACCATGGTCCATTAAGGGTTAGCATTAGGTTCCAAGATGGACCCTAACGAATTTCATCGTCATCGAACAATAATCATTTAAAAAAACGTAAATACCTCATATATTTCGTCGCAAATAGCAAAAAAGGCATTCTGTGATGAATTTTTGTTATCGTGTTAACGTTTGCCAATTCAGAAACAATGGAATCATAACAATCAACATGGAATATCATCAGAGGAATACAGAGACGGAATAGTTCTATAGACGATTTCATCAGCATGCATTGAGCATGCGCCGCCACTTATCAATGATATCACGCGTTATCAATCTTCGGACCAACTCGCTTGTCATACATTCTCGTCTCACATATCTGGCGATTCCTGAGCATTAATTCCCTAACTTTCCTACTCCAAGTTTTTATTTTAAGTTTAAACAAGTTGTGAAGCGAACATTTCGGGAGTAGGAGCATACTTTTCCGTTCATTTGAACATAAATAGCGTGTCAGAGGCACTTCTCCCATAGACCTGATGTTCGATCAAATAAAGTTCTCGATCACAAACGCTGCAAATTTCACCAATGATTGTATTCCAAATCGCAATTTTCCTTAATTCTCATTTCCTTTTCGAGAATTTCTACCGGCTAGGGAACCATGCAGGTACTAACTCAATTCTGCTCTACGTAATAGAAATCATGGCAGTTCACAAGTGATCATTCCCTGAAAATCCCGGAAACCCCCATCTGCCTTACCAATATCGCCCTTGGTGTTGTTGGAGTGGGCTGCCTGTGTCAGAGAGTGTTAAAAAAGTTCATTAATAAAATATGAGTTAAGTAATGAGCGAATTTTCAAAGAAATTTTTAAAACAACGGTGAAGAAATTTGAAATATTAGCTATTTATGGGAGAGTAGTCAGCCTACTGAGTTCTGCACAGCACGATTTATTAAAAATATACAATCAACCCCTTGCTTAAAAGAATTTTAAATATACTCCAACAAATAAAATATTCCTTTAGTCATCCCAAACTCCGAGTACCCACACGTATTTTATGTTTTTTTTTCGATTTTGGAGGCTCATTGATAACAGGCGCGCATGCGCATACCGGTGAAAACGTGTATACCAGCTATATCTCGTAATAGAGGGATCTACATTACCCACTTGATAGACTTTTGTAATTTAAAATGCAATCATCTGGTTCAAGAACTCTTTTAGCGAGTTTCCAATACAAATAGATATTGAAACAATTTCAAACTTTTTGGGAAGTCAAATTCGCGAATATCTTCCCCATTTAATCCTATTTAAACGTTCTGAATTAATTTGTAATGTTCAACATATTTTTTTTAAAATATATGCATGGACATACTGGTAACTGGATCGATGAATCGTCTATAAATAATGCAAAATGTTCAGTGCCAAAAAGTTGAATATATTGTGAAGCAATTTTAAGGGTCAAAATTTCTCTCTGAAGCGAAAAAAGTCTCTAAAAAAACCATGTTCCTGAGGTTTTTGATAAAAATACTCATCTAGGAGGGAAAAACAAATATGGTAAAGTGAAAGTGAAGTAAACATCCATTTCAGGTTGCATTTCCATCTTGAGCTGTCATCCAAAGGGAAGATCAGAATCTGTTCTGATGATTTCCCTCAAGGCTACTCATCACCTCACCCCCTTGAGCAGAGAGGAGTCCATAAACGACCCGACCCAAAAAAACAGAAGAGATCCGCTAGCTGTCATCCATCCAAGTACTAAACTGAGCTGACAAGACCAAACTTTGATGATAACTTCGATAGATAACGGCCGTTGGTAAAATAATTATAGTAATCCTTAAGAAAAATACCTAGACTTGAAAAACATGTCCAAAAATTCGGTTACGGATCGCAGTTGGGCGGTCCGAGGTGCGAATCTCGGTGAGGTGAAGACAAGTCGAGTCGGATGTGATCGCCCACGATTTTTCTTCCCGCCGATCATTTGGCTGGTGGGTGGAGGTTTCGATTGCCCCACAGATATGAACAGTTAACGATCTCCATTCATATTCCCTCCGAGCATCTGTGAGCTATGAGATTAAGTGGCAATGGGGAACTCGCGTGGTTATTACTTTTCTCTGCCTACGTGAAAAAATGAAAAGGAGAATTTTGTAACGGCAGGAATTCGATTTTCTTAGACGCCAGTTTAGAATTGGATAGGTCAATTATCTTCGCCATATCGGCAGACAGATTTCCGGATGTACGTGTTCATAAACCATCACGATATTAACACCTTCGGACAAGGTATAAACTCCTATTAGGAGGCTTTGTTTCAATATTGTATCAGAACAAAACAAAAAGAGTTGCAGCCCCTCAGGGTATCTGAGTATTGGATGGTGAACGAGATAAGAGAAAAAATTCTGTTTTTACCTTAATAGGTGGTAAAGCTTCTGCATAAAGAATAACATGTACAGATGGAGTCGGAGCACTAACAGGTACCTAAATTCGTGGATATGAAATATGAACTTCACAATCAAGTTGCTGATTTTTCTTGATTCAGAGTCAACAACACGATTGTGAGTTTATCGCGATTCATGTCGATTAGCCAGAACATTTTGCTATCCTCTAAAATTCCCCTGATGATTGGATTGCTATGATATTTATCAGCAATCCCTCTGGTACTAACTTCTAGCATACCCTCCGAAGTCGGGCATTACTTCTTGAGGAATCGTTATTTTAGGATGATCAAGTTTGTAATAAGGTACTTTTGGAGCGACGAGGATGAAATATATATCCAGGAACTGACACACGTAATTACTGAAAATTGGACAACATCGGATAATTTATTTGTATAGTTTTGTCCGTCAAAAAAATCTACGTTTTTCTGCTTTCCCCCGAACTCCCACTTATCCAAATACCATGCAAAAATTGTTTTCCTCAGCAACGTCAGGGAGCCAAACCGAAAAACCATCCGAATTTGGGACTTTCTAGGGAACTCACACAATGGGGTATTTCGGTGGGTCGGAAATTCAGGTTTTTGACCTCAAATTTGGATTCAGCATCCTTGAAAACCCATATACTACAACTTTAAGCCCAATGATACTATAACATGTGGTAGAAAAATTAATCAAAGAGATCAAACGTTTGAAAAAGGGCGGGCCGCTATAAATGCACACACACTAGGCAAGGATTACGCCGCGGACTACGCCGCGCGCGTGTGTGAGTAGTATTTTGTAGTCTCCAAGAGGTCCTCCATGAGTTTCTGTGCATGGATAATTTTTTCAAAGACAGTTGGCTAGCTACGTCACGATTGGCTAGCTACGTCACACCATTCAAATCTTCAACTTTCCTTAGCTTCTCTGATTTTTTAAAAACATTTTCTCGACGAACAGACCCGATTACCGTTATTCCTGAGCCATACACTTTTGAAAAAAATAAAAATAATTGACTGAAATACCTCATTCCTTAGAACATCACCAAAATCGACTTCCAAGAGCGAAACGATCATTTTCAGACAACTATACGCCCATCCAACTTGGCAAACTTTTTTTCGTTCTTATTAAAATTTGTGTTTTTTAACTAACGAAATATTGCACTTCTACTAATGATATGCAACTTCTAAAAGGTATCATTTGAACAGATCAAGTTCCTCGCCGATAATACTTTACATGGAAATCCGAATAGTGCCAAATAAATCAGAAGATTTAGATTGAGACACCAACAGTGTGGTTCAAAGATGAATGAG
This sequence comes from Apolygus lucorum, assembly GCA_009739505.2. Lineage (NCBI taxonomy): Eukaryota > Metazoa > Arthropoda > Insecta > Hemiptera > Miridae > Apolygus > Apolygus lucorum. The sequence continues at coordinate 20,436,556 of CM019182.2, read as the reverse complement.
CTCGGTGTAGATTCATTGAGCGTAAAATAACTGCGAGAAACGAGGCAGAAAGTATCATAGTGCTGGTACTACAGACTGAATGATCTCGGAGTCAGTTTTCTCCATTGAGTGAGCACTTGAGCTTTTAAAAGGCATAAAAAAAAGGTGCCTACCTAAAGGAGGAAAAAAAGGCGGGTCGTAGATGTCCGCAGTAGATCAAACGAGAAAGGTTCGAAACGTCTGAGACCGCGCAAGATGCGGACGCCCTTGGTTGCGGTAATCGTGGACTTTCCAGCAAAAGGCGCGGTATTACCCCTCCCATCGCCCGTAAATCAGTACGAAAAATACAAGAAAGTTAGCTCGGAGCTCCTCAGACCTCAGACATTGCTTTCACCCCGGGGTAGAGATGTTTCCGAAGAGGCAAGTGCAAAATGAATCTAATGGAAGACCGGAGTAGTGTTGAGGAACTTTCTCCCACACTATTGTCTACACCTTAAGGTTGACTTCGAAGACGAGATGCGATAAACGCGATCTGCATTCCGACTTGGAGGTGGCGTGAGTGGTTTGGCGGGTTTCAGCGACACGACCAGACAGCGACACAGGTGGAATAATTCGCACCCAGAAGAGGTTTCTGGTGTTGAACTGTTTGGGTCAATTTCAGTTCACTCTCTAGAGTAAAATTGGGTTTAATTGGAACAAGCTCCTAATTGTTGATGGGTTCCTGTTCCTCTAATTGGTTCTAGATGAATAGAGGAAGGAAGCGCATCCTGACAACGGCTTCATATGGATTCACAGTACTTGGATGCACATGAAAAGTTCTAACGATCATTATATAAATATGCAAACTGAAGTTAGAAATTAGGTCAATTTCGGTAGCGCTAAAGGCTGAAGCTGGGTTTATTAGGAGCAATTTCCAAATTATTGATGGGTTTCAGCTGATCCAGATTCTTCAAGAGAGTTCTCGGTTGATGGAGGAAGGAGCACATCCTGACAAAGACCGGTTGCTCGGACCCAATATTTATACATGGAAAATAACTACTAAATAACAATATCCAGACAGTAAAAAAAGTTCATTGTACCATACAGAACAGGAGCTTCGCAACTACTCAGGTAATATTCTCCATCCCAATCACTTCAATTATTCTCAAATGACAGTGTGCGAGATTTCATTGACAAAGGAAGAACAATGTGAAAACGAGCTCTATCGCAAATACAGCTGATTTGACTTCTCTCCAGTCCAAAGAGCTTCAAAAACGATGCTCCAAGATGCATAGGAGAGCTTTGTCGTCCACACAGCTGATTTTCTTTCATCACTATCACTTCTAGAATTTCCCAAGAGCCAGTGAATCAAAATTCAGCGCTTTACGAATACGGGAAATAAGTTGGCTTTATTGTTCATCACCCCCACCATTTAGCCACACAGGTAGTTATAGTGACTATTTTGCTTTCTCACTATGGAAGATGTAGAGCTTCGAATTCGTGCAGATGGTCTAACCAATTTGGGTCTTCCAAATTCAGAATTTCCACTCGTATTTTGAGTTTTAGAGATTTTTGAACAACTTTGGTTTCTTCAAACATCTTCAAACTTTCTTCACTCAAACATCAATTCATCACGATCTTATATCTTGATTCTGCTCGAATAAGAAGTAAGTTTGGGGAGTAGCCTAAGAAGAAAGCACATAGATTTCATAAAGAACTGATCAATACGAAGCCATAGTAGAAACAAGTGAGAAAGTGAAAGTCTTCCCACTTGTGCTGTTGTTTTTCGACTCGAAAACTATCAACTTGATCGTAAAAATCATGATTCATATAGGGAAATAGGCCAGTGGTGAAGATCAAAAATAAACAACCAATCATTTTCACACCATTGAATTCTATAACCCAACGACTTCTTTTCGGATAAATACCTACGTAGCAACCGTATTGTGAAGAAAACGAGTCTCAACGACCAAAGCAGTTTAAACGGCCACGCAAAAACAACCTGATATTATCTGATTTCACTTTTATACACGAACAACACTCAATAATAGATCGATCGGAATAATATTTCGCCTAGACAAATTCGATTCTGAGGGAAATGAAAACGAGAAAGCCCACAATCACTACTGCAACGTCTATTGCCTTGGGCTGTCCTTGGTAGGAGCTTTCGACTCGAAGAAAAAAAACTCAACGTTTAAAGAAACCCACGCCCTGGTCCCCTGCCGATCGTTATAAACGCAAATTGACGTTTCAAAGCTATTCATCTAGAAATAAAAACAAAATTATAACATAACGCACTGTTTTTCTATATATCTATAACGTGCTCAAATGTAAATGGACTCGGCACGATCTCTCTCGGTGATTTGTGGGCTTTGTATTTGTCAGTTATTCCATATTTTATTTTCTTATTTACATGTCTGTGAGATTGGAATGGAGTTTCCCTGTGACCTGGTCCTTCGTACCTCGCCCACCTACGACGGTAGAGCTAGGTGATTGGAAATACAATTTCGATGTGTTGTATTCAACTACGCTCTTACTCGTGGCAGACGGTTGCGTCAACGTCTTTTCCTCGATAGTCTTTATAACGTGAAATTGACATTATAGAGAAACGAAACCCGACCTCTATCATTGATGGCCACTCAGAGAGTACAAATTGCACCAACAGGAATCTTATTTTGGCCACCAACGAATTTCTAGTTGAGAAAACCACTTCAAATGTAACTCAGAAGAAGTTGAGATGGTACACGGTGTTCTTAAAACAATTCATCACAAAATGAGCAACTAATATAAAAAATAGTCTAGTTATAAATTATAGGTAGAAATTCATAAATAAAAATCGTCTGCCAAGTGGGTATGGCACATAGCTTCTTCGCATTCAAAACCCGATTTTATTGTATATATTGTATAGATGATCCGACGCATAGCAGTTAATCTCAAAACATCAATCTCTAAGTACCTTCCACCACCATTATAGGGGACCATCTACACGCCAATCTGAACAATCCAGAGAAATTTCGTCGAAATCGGATGGAAAATATAGAAGTTATGGCTGTTACAAGGAATTCACGTTTGCGCATGCGCAGCTGCTACTATCAATCCGGGGGTGATGATTTTCATAAGGGATCGTCTACACGCCAACCCGTACAATCCTCGAAAATTTCATCGAAATTGGACAATAACTTCGTAGTTATGCCCGTTACAAGGATTTCATTACAGACAGACAGACACAGAACAAAAATCGTTCAGGAAGGTCTAAAACGCAAAACGCGAGTGGAAATTTCGATTTTAGAGAACTTTTTTTCCAACCTTGAAAAGTGAAAACTAAGCATGTTGAAAGAAATTAGTTTCCAGTTTCTTGAATGATAATACAAATGGAAATCTTCTCAATTTGTCCTCCCATATTGCAGGGATAAGATGGCGTTGGCATTACTACGAGAGGTTTGACGGACTTTCCATGGCGATTGGAAAATAGCTGTTATTTTTCAAGTCAAGTTCGATACTCGTCTTCAAAGGCCGATATTTTCTGCTCAAAACGAAATATTCCTCAACCCACTTTTTTTATGGTCAGCTTTTCAATTTCTTCCTCATGTTGCTTGGATAATTCCAGAGTCAAAGGCTATCTAGTCTTGATGGACCTTTCAAGTAATATAATTTTCAATGAAACGGAATTAGTTATTACCTAGGTTATGACGGAGTTACGTAGTCAGTTATACAACCATTGTTACCAAAATTATTTTCTAGGAAAAAAAACCGCAATAATAAACAACATCGAGGAAACTAAATAGGTATTGTTACGGAGGGTTCGAAGAATTTTTATGAGACTCTCTCAGCGATACTGACAAATTCGAAAGTGGATGTCCCAACCTGAAAACGAGGGGTTAGGTAGGTATTTCATAACTTGACAAGCACTAAAATAGCAGGTAAACGTTCGTAAAATTCTGAACCGAAGGAGACATCAACAAGGTGTCGAAGATTCACGATGCTGCAGCCCTCGGTTTCTTCATCTCACCGTAGGCCGCAATTCAATTCAGCCGCGCAGTAATATCTTTTTTACTGTCTGCAAAATGTATTGCTAGACGGAGTGTCTAGTAGGGTTAATATCTACCTTAATCAGAGATATCTAGATAACAAGAAGGACCTTGTACCTACTAAAAAAGTTCAGTTATGACAAGTTAGTAAGGGAGGGCCGAGGGAAATGCGATTTGAGGTAACTTCAAATTGTCCACAAAATATCGTAACGATGAAACTGAGTTACAAGGTGTTCAATTTTATAGCTGAGGTTATACTAAAATGGTTTATAGAGAGAGATTCAATTACACAGGGTAAACGAACCAGTCGTTGGACACATTTCAGTTACTCGTCTTCCAACGAAATTTCACGTTTTTCAAGGACTTCACAGAAGTTCAATGGAACATTCAATAAAACCATCATTCAGCTAGAAATTTGAGGTTTTTATTGAGTAGAAAGGTGTTACTTTACGCTCACTACCATATTCATGAATAACGCGTATACTATGGACAAAAAATGAAGGTTTTCCTCGAAAAATCCACTTTCTAGCAGTCAGAATTATTCGGAAGTATCAACATTGGATTCAGTGTGAAAAATTACATAGGAAATGATACAAAATTCGTCAAGTCATCTTGAGATCGAGAGTGACCATACACCACGTAAAACACTCGATTTTCTTGTAAAACACACGTTTTACAGCATTCAAACTTGATTTACTCTTCCAATTTGAATTTAAAAAAGAAAAGTTGATATACCGTTGGAAAGCTGACAATTCAAGCATTTTTTTCCGAAATGGGCAGAGAAGGAGAGTAAAAACTTCAAAAGAAGAAATCAAATTTCGAAAAAAATTCAAAGTGTGCTTTTTGACTTGATTTTTCAGAAGTGGTTTATTGCTTAAAGATTTTGGTTTTACATTGGTGGGTATATGGAGTGACCATATTGAGTATATGGAGTGAGCATATTGATGAAACAAGAAGGGTTAAAGAACCGGTGAGGGCGCCCTCCATGAATGACAATGGACGAGGGTATTATAGATGCAACAGGTTATATCCCCAGAATGATGTTCAAAGGCTGATGAAGGCGACGAAGTTTCGCCGAAACATGTACCTTTGAGGTAATAAACCCTTGAAAAAGAGACTCCACCCGTAATGATTTTAGTTTTACACAGGGTAGCTTGGACATTTAATGCTCCTTCCAGCGATATCTTTAAATTTGAATTTACTTGGTAAATAAAAGTAGTTATGACAGTTTTAACGACGTAAGGTCGAAAAAGCGAGGAAAGGAATTTGAGTGGGTTAAGAAAAAATTGCTACGAGACATTTTTTGTTGCAAATTAGTTGTAGAATCGATCCTTGAAGTTTAGTCCATCCAAATGGTAGACACCCTGTATGAAGGAGTGGAGACGTAGTCAAACCATCCCCACCTTGTATAGTAAGCAACCCATATGATATTCGTCCTGCATCGTATCCATCTTCTGTGGTCTCCCCTATGCATAGTATCCACTTTCTACAATGTAGAGCGATTTGTCCTTCAAGCTGCCTCACTGTTGGGGAATGACCTAAACCCGCGGCCACACATGCGTTGTTCGGCGAACACCGAACATTTGCGATGAAAAAGCACCCTGCCAAACCCCGAACATTTCCCGAGCATTCACAAATATTTGCCGAAAATTTTTGTCAGTTCAGTTTTAAACGTTGTTTCCTGACGAGAACTTTAATCTGAGGGTAAAAATGCAAGGATGGAATGTATTTTGGTAGAAGTAGACTAGAGTAAGTGAAAGAATATAAACATGCAGCATTTAGTTCGGAGTCAACGTTGTTTTCCCAGTAGATACAAATGAAAGTGCGATCAAAAACAAATAAATAATTCTTAATGATGAAATTATCAAAGTATTGAAATATCGAGCGATATTTTTGGTAGGTATCTAATTTGTTATAATCTAATCAGTTGTTAGTTTTAATTTAATCTAATCTAATTTGATTGATATCAGTATCTAGCTTCCGATATGGATTAGATACCATTCATCGAATGTGAATCACAGAATTCGTCCACGTTCTCGTTCAACCCTGGCACTAGGAAGGAAATACAACCCCGCAATACTCCCCAGATTCGGCAAACATTCGCCCTGCATGTGTGGCCGGGGAAATGCTCGGTGTTTGGTGCTCGGTCTCTTTTGATGTGTGAAAGAAACCGCCTCCGAGGCGAGCACCCGTTTGGCGAATGTTCGGTGTTTGGCGAGCTTTTGCTCGGTGTTCGCTGAACACCGCATGTGAGGCCGCGGCAATAAAATATAGGGTTGGTGAGGGAAGTCCCCACAGGTTCAAATGGGTGGATTCCCACAAATTCTTTATTCCATTTAAAATTATAAGCTAGTGCGTCATGAATAAATTGGCAGAACCTTGGTTACGATCCCTGCAAATCCCCCACTACTACGAAAGTACCATGAAAGTATTTGATTTTTTTTAGTACGCCTTATCACGAAAGATAGTGGGGTAACTTCCCACCTACCCTATCCATGACAAATCTAGCAGGACTTAATGCTGGAAATTAATTGGAGTCTAACACCGGAGCTCGCACATTGCTTTTTATGGAACACTAGTAATTTTCCAATCAAAGCAACGACATTCCCTTCGTTGTAAAGGAATCCACGTTTATATTAGACAGTCGAATGTAGGTAAACTCCGGTAGGTACTTAGTTGTCTTCTACCAGCTAATGACCGTCCCTCGTTTCTCCGTTTCCCATCGCTTTCGTCACCTCTTAATCCACCATGAAAAGTCGGTCATACCTCTCGACCAACCGCGTCTTTAATTCGTTCCAATTGACGTCAAACGGGGCGACGAACAGAACGAAGCGAGCGAAGCTTTTGTTCGATCCGTCGACCCGTTAAAAGTTTTCCGACTCCCCCCTTCAAAAGAGGGTTTTGGCGAAGGGGAATTTCTTCCAAGCTGCTCGCCAAGTGGGTTAGAAAGTTGAAAATGATCGTACTCATAGGTGAAACGATCGTTAATGCTGTCAGGTCGAGGACTTGTCTGGGCATTTATAGGTTCGCAGTGTAAGAATGACCGAGCAAGGGGCTGATGACTGTCATGAGTGAGAATATTCAGCGATGAGCTAACAACAAACAAGCAATCCCGACTAAATCCAACAGGTCAACTCAGATATGATGAGTATTTGAGCTTATTCATTGGGACTTGGAGGCACGTATCCGAGGAGAAAAGGAGCCAGAATGAGGAGAGTCAAAAAACAACTTTCATATCAATAAAAACAACAACACAGAACACACACGAAACTCGTGAACATTTTATCTGACAAATCGACATTAAGTAGGTAAGTAGAATTTTACATCCTTACTATCGAATATGGCCAAAAAGATGTGTTTTCCAAAAATCGGAACTTTCACCCGCATTTTGAGTTTCAGAGATTTCTCAACGATTTTGGTTTCGCATAACTAGACATGATCCCCTCAACACCATCTGATCGATAGGTCTGCACACGCTCAAAATATTCCTTAAAAATCCATTTCTCAAGATATAATAGA